>CM052218.1:5846737-6446737 GCA_028454225.1 Lasioglossum leucozonium
TAGTAGAAAATGTTTTGCGAGAACAATTTTATCTCACTCTAATTTTGCAATCGAAATAAATTAAATAATGAGCCAGAGACTATTTAGAATTACTAAAGAACATTCACATTTAATCAAAATGTCTATACCGTTAACAAAGTGTGCAATATTTCCAATTATATTGAAAAATCGTAGAGAATATCTCGCTGAATGATCAGCCTGAAAATATTTTTCATGTAAATCCGGATTAAATAGTAAATTGCGTGATATTCAAATTTCGCGGGTTCGACGAGTGCTGGGCGTTTAATGAAAAACATATTATATAATAATGTTATTTCACGTTGCGGAGTAAGTCCGGCAACGTGTGTGTGCGCGTGTGTGTATGTACATGCAGAAAATTCGTTCCCGCGGCGGTGCGTTTTCGACATAATCGACTCCGCAAGTTCGATATTCATGCACCGGTGACAGCAAGTAGAAATGGCCAGCCATGATCAGACGGGCTGCCCGGTTTCTATCTAACAGCGTGCTTGACGAATTTTCCAATTCGATCGTCGCCCAAAACGAATCATCGTGCAAACAAATATTATTCTATACACCCGACTCATTTTTGGGGAACACGCTAATCAGCGGTGACTGGTGTTTATCCGCCGAAAGCAGTGTATAAATTAAACAGCCGGTGTACCATTGGACAGATTATTTTAATGCAAACGCGTCCGCCATCTTTGCGCAGATATTGCAAAACCAGTTCACCGATATTACGTCTGTAATTGCCCGATTGCTTTTGGTATAATACTTTCAATTGTTTCGGGAATTTTCAAGCGAAACACGCGAAAGAAATTCATAAAATATTTTCGCGCAAATGTTTCGCTTCTATCAACTCTCGAACAAATTTCACGCTCGCCGTTCGTACGCGTTGCGCGATAATTATGCATTAATATGTTTCTCAAATTTCACTCGTGCATAGTTTCTCGTAGAGCGGATAATTGTTGCCGCAACATGTGTATGTGTGTGTGTGCGTGCATAATGCTGGTCATTTATAGAAAATTTGTTACCAATGAAACACTAATGATCAACCATTATAGACTGCAGTGATCGAATAGAGTCGTACGAAAATAATTGTAGGATCGTTAGAAAATAATTTTATTTATTGTTAATTATTTCTTCGTGAGAGTGTTACCAACGCGTCCGTGACATTTTTCTGATTGAAACGAGCCCAAGCACGATATCGTTCGACGTATAATACCATATATTTCCTTTGTAATACACGAACCAGTGGATACGTAGCTTAACGGTTCGGATAGTAGAGGTTGCACTATATCGTGGATTACACAGGCAGATATAAACCGAACGGTGTCGTGTTTGGTATCATTTTACAGAGGGAAGTGTCAGGAACGCGCTGGTAGAGGTGTAATTAAAAATTGATTAAAAACAAAAAAGTTATGTTAACTTTTATACATTGGTTGGAGCAACAAAAGATCAGAAAATCGTATCTGTACCATCGAGTTCTAATTTTTTTGGCGGTTTTAGTCTCGCATTTGTTGCGTTATACAACGTGTATTGTGCAACGTAAATAATCCGAAAGTAGTTGATATTTTAGTATCGAAAGTTATATAAAATTGTTCGACTATTGCTACACCTTTCCAACACTTTCATAAATTTCATTCGCGATAATTATCGAAGTGGAACGTTGACGAGGGCCTGACCGTGTGTGTCTCGCTGACTGCGCTTCTCTGCATTAACTATTTTTTATTGCCTGCCATGACACCGCGGCCCGTAACGTTCCGTTTACACGAACAGTCGCGCGGCGACGTGTACGGTTTATTGCGTTGTAAACAGCGGTCCGTGTAACGGGAAATAAGAGTGGCTCTTGGGTAATGGACAACAATGCGTTCCCGTGGAAATTATCTTCTTGTTCCGTTCTTGGAGTATCATTGATTAGGGGACGAGTTGAAATCGATGAATTTTCACAAGAATTTTTGGGAAAGATCACTTTTGAAAATGTTTATTAGAATTTGAATATACAAATATAAAATGGAAATAAATATAAATTTATTACAAACTTAAATAAAAAATAAATATAAATATTTTCGAACTTATATAAAAAATAAATACAGATATAGATACATATATAAAGTTAAATAAAAAAATAAATTTTAATATATACAAACTTACATAAAAAATAAATATAAAAATATACAAACTTGAATAAAAAATTGATACAGATATATATAAACATAAATAAAAAATAATTTTTAAAAATATTTGTAAGAATTTCAAGACTATTTTACACAATTTCATAAAAATAACAAAAATGTATCTACAAAACATTTTAGCCATTTGTTCAATTCGAATGGAGTGTTGAAGTTTTTCGAATATACGCAAAAATAGCGGCTTATCAAAAGCGCGCGAGGCTTCGAAAAAAGGAGGATAATCGTCGACGTAATTCTCGTGGGCTGACGTGACGCTTTCGTCGACGACGGCGCGGCGCGAGTCGATTTCGTCCTGTCTTGACCATAGTCTGCGTGCAAATAGCATGAAACTATGCGATCGAGAGAGGGAGAGAGAGAGAGAGAGAAGAGAGAAGAGAGAGAGGGAGACCGTCGTGTGAGCGGCCATCTTGTTGTACGACGTCGGTCGTTAAAATTCAATAAAAAAAGGAATTAATGAACCGCCGTCGGGCGCCGTGGAAATGCTTTACAGCCTAACACGGTTAATAATAAAAGATGTACGGTCCCGTGATGCACGACTATAAAAAGGCGCGGCTTTATCAGGACGAAACTTGCGTCTCGCTATATTTAATAATGTAAAATCGTGACTGGCCGGCCTAGTTGAAACCGATAACTCGAGACCTGCTGCCGGCCATTAATAAGGGACCATCGGCCTATTTTCGTTTCTATTCAAACGAGCGCGACAATGCTCGCCGTGAAATGCCATTCGTTCATTTATTTTCTGATCGACCGCGTTGACGAACCGTAACTTACAACACTGCGCTCCGCTTACGGGAGAATTCCAGCAAACATCAGCGTATTTTGTTCACGGAATTCTTCTATGAGGAAATCGTCCAAAAAAATGGCCCATAAGATTGGGGTATTAATCGTGTCACTCTTTAAACGTTCTTTAAACGTGCTTAGAAAGTCGTGCTGTTATGGAAGAAAATATGGCTATATTTGGAAAAGTCCACAGAATAATCCCACGGAAGATTCATCCCTCTATCTTTTCCGGTTGAAGCATGAAAATTCATAAAGCTAAAAATGATCTGGTTGGGGTGTTAACGTCGTTCTGCTCTTTTAAAAATTGTTTTCAAATATGATTAGACAATTATAATATTATTAAAAAATATATGGCTGTATTTGGGAAAGTCCACAGAATAATCCCACGGAAGATTCATCCCTCTATCTTTTCCGGTTGAAGCATGAAAATTCATAAAGCTAAAAATGATCTGGTTGGGGTGTTAACGTCGTTTTGCTCTTTTAAAAATTGTTTTCAAATATGATTAGACAATTATAATATTATTAAAAAATATATGGCTGTATTTGGGAAAGTCCACAGAATAGTCCCACGGAAGATTCATCCCTCTATCTTTTCCGGTTGAAGCAGGAAAAATTCATAAAGCTAAAAATGGGCAGGTTGGGATGTTAACGGTGTCCTGCTCTTTTAAAAAATTTTTTAAACGTGATTAGACACTCATAATGTTATTAAAAAAAATATGGTCGTATTTGAGAGAGTCCACAGAATAATTCCACGGAAGATTCGTCCCTCTATCTTTTCCAGTTAAAGTAGGAGAAATTCTGGAAACAGAAAATTTTATCAAAATAAGCGTACTCAATCAAGGACTGATTGAACTTTACAAAAATTTAGTTTAGTACATTGTAGAGTGTGTAATTGTAAAAAACCATGGCTCCACGCAAAGGACAAAGCGAACGACGTTATTGTAACTGGCAGTACGAGTTGGCAGACAATGTCGCTCGCTCGACAACGCGTCTCCTACAGCTTCCGCACGGTCGAACATTCGTTTCTCTCGTGTCGATGGCTATGCATTTTTCACGGCCTCTCTTGCATTCGTATTCTCTCTTCCTTTCTCTGTTTCTCTCTCTTTCTCCCTCTCTCTTTGTCTGTCTCTCTCCCTCCCGCCCGAAATCTTCTCCATCGTTGCGGAATACTATACGGCCGTCAGTTTCTCGGCTTCCATTCGCGTTTCACGTCTCCTCGCCGTGGAAATCTGTAAATCGTGCGTGAGCTCGTGCATACACGTCGCCTACAACAGATCCAACTTTTTTTCACTTTTCCAATTCTTAAAGAAAATGAAACATTTCGTCTGTTTCGTTCGCGGGACGCACGCTTTCGGGCCATACGTCTCGCCGGACGTCGATTCCAGTGAACACAGAATAGAACTCTCTCGTGCATTCCACCAGAAAAAAAATATATAAAATCTTGCAGTTTTCTTTCGGTGAGGTTGCAGGGCTCGAAAAGACGAGAAAAATGAGTATCATCGTTGAACCGTTCTGATTATTCGATCCCGTGATAATCGTATCTGAACGAGTGGATGTCGAATGTACCAAAGTTTATTGTAAGTGAAATCTTATTGTTTAATCTTAGAAAGACCAATCCAATTACCATATGATGGTAACATTTTGATTAATTAACCTCGGGATTAAAAAAATTTACCTTTCAGACAAAAATATCTGGGCAGTGAATAATCGAAACACCACAGTTATTCATATCGTTGGATTCGTTCGGTCGCGATCAAAGAGAATATTAAAAAAAACTGCACAATTTTTCCCGAAAAAATTTAGAAACAACTTTTTCCCATTGTTACCGTCGAAACAGTGTAACTTTTCTCAGGCATTTTTTCCATCTAGAGTGCCACACCCTGCGAACTTATTCGCAATATTTCGAAGCGCAAGGAAAAGCGAGAATGGGGTTTGTGTACCGTGTGATGGTCTGTCAGCTGAATTACACTTTCCTTTGACCGGATCGGCGCAGGATATTCATCGTTGCGTCTGTGCGCGTGTGTACGCGAGTGTGTGTGGCTGTGTCTGTGTGTATGCGAGCGTGAAAAATGGCGGGTCGTTCGGCCGTCGCGATATGAATATCCTTTTAAATGAATCAAGGAGGGTATCCCGGCCAGTTTTTCACCGACCTCGGGATTATTAGACGAGCGAAAAATTCGCTGGGCGCCGTTACTTGAAAAACGACCCGGCCGGACAACGGTGCCGTATTGATCGTTATAAATAGCAGAAGCTGAAGAAGAGCCGGCGCCGCGGATTATCCCGTTTATACCGTGCTATTAATATTACTTTCTGCGGATCTTCGATCCCGGAAAAATACGATCCCACCCGGTCGGATGTCGAATGACTACGTACAACGCCGCTGACGGACCTGATCGTCCTCGAGTATGCTCTCTCGTAGTCCCGTCACCGTATCTTTCAATTCTCCTGCCACGGGAAATATATTGGACCCAGCAATGACTGATATATTGATCTATATCCCCGAACAGGCGATAAATATCGGGCACAGATGCTTTGCTCCCTCTTCTGGGAGCACGACTGACATACGCTGCCCTTCGTTGCGTGGAGTACACTCTCTAGAACTGATTGCTCGCGAGCTGCCGACGCTCGAGCCGCTACCCCCGCTACCCAGCTTTGCCCCCACCACTGCGCTACCTGTAGCAACCGGTTCTGCCCCTACTACCGCGCTTCCCCCAACTACTGAACTACCCCCACTAACCGGTTCTGTCCCCACTACCTTGCTTTACCCCCACCACTATACTACCTCCTCTACTGTCCAACAGCCAAAAAATTTTTCAACACTATGCAATTCTTATAGAGTTTTTTGCGCTGATTCCGAACCTGTCTTTAATTTTTCTCTTAGACGCACAGTTTTTGAGAAATTTGAGTTTGAAAAAAATACATATTTTTTAACTTTGAACAAATATTGTGATGTTATTAGATTCGGAATCAGCGTAAATAACTCTATAAGAATTGGACAGTGAGAATTGAAATCCCCAAAAAAAGTTGAAATTTGTTGGACAAGTGTAATCGGTTCTGCCCCCACTATTGAACTACCCCCACTAACCGGTTCTGCCCCCACTAACTTGCTTTACCCCACCACTGCACTACCCCCACTAACCGATTCTGCCCCACTACCTTGCTTTACCCCCACCACTATGCTACCTCCTCTACTGTCCAACAGCCAAAAAATTTTTCGATTCTCACTATGCAATTCTTATAGAGCTTTTCGCACTGATTCCGAATCTGTCTTTAATTTTTCTCTTAGACGCACAGTTTTTGAGAAATTTGAGTTTGAAAAAAAATACATATTTTTTAACTTTGAACAAATATTGTGATGTTATTAGATTCGGAATCAGCGTAAATAACTCTATAAGAATTGGACAGTGAGAATTGAAATTCCCAAAAAAAGTTGAAATTTGTTGGACAAGTGTAATCGGTTCTGCCCCCACTACTGAACTACCCCCACTACCGTGCTATCCGTACTAATCAGTTCTACTTCCACTAATGAACTACCTCTACTAATCGTTGCTACCCCCACTACTGAGCTACCTCTAGTAACCCTTTCTGCCCCCACTACCTTGCTCTACTACCTTGTTCTGTCCTCACTACCGCGCTACCCCCACTACCGAGCTACCCTCACTAACCCATTTCCGAAAGTTCCTTTTTATTGAATTCTCCTTCGAGATAATCATTGCAATGAGGCCCATTGTACGCTCACTCTAGCCCACGCCTAAGCTAGATTATCATTATTATTATTATTATCATTTCCATTGGAATCGTACCAATTTTCGGTGTTACATAGTTTCAGAAGTCGGATGTACAGCCAAGTCGTTCCGAAACTTTCCATCGCATCACGCTGGCCATTATTTTTAATGGAAGTCTCCATCTACGATTGTATTTTTTTCAGGTTACTTTAACGGTGTTTCGGCGGCGCTCGTGTCGCATGTAAATACAGCAAAATCTTCGCACGACGATGCCTGGGCCCTCGGTGACCCGTCGCAACATGCGTGAGGATCTCGATCGTAATTTCCTCCGTGACTGTACCACGCGGTGCAATGTGGTCGCTGGTGCGGGGTGACGCGAGACCCGGTCGTCGGCGATCCGTCTCGCGTCGATTGGATTTCGTAAAATCAATGGTCGCGAAACGTAATTTTTCGATGCAGTTACAAAAAAAAAAAACAAAATCGCGTAACCCGCGAAACAGCGGTCGAAAAAGAAGCGTCGAAAAAAAACACTCGCTAAATTTCATTCGGCTGTAACCGGTACACGGGAAAATTCGTTTGTACAGTCGAGCACAGCGCGTCCCGTTAATTCGACGGGATCGATCAAACGCGGGGAAAACGTCGGCTCTGTGCGGCGGCGGGCGTTGGAGGGTGAAAAATTTGTTGCGGGGAAGGGTGTGGGGCTGGGGGTGGGGTCGGTCGGGCCGGAGGATTGCGTGTCTCCCGTGAGGAATTTTCGTGAGTCCGCCGGCTGTCACATGGTCACTCCCGCTCCTCTTTATAATTCCATTAAAAGGAAACTTGGAAATTTCCCCGGGGACTCGTCACTCTCAGTAACTTTCTGTTTCGCGGGCTCTCGCCAGGCGAAACACTGCGCGTCCGAAGGGAGGGACCCGACCTCGAAAGATATACGCTCTCCGTTCCGCCCCTGACGCAGCGCCGCGGAGAAACCAAAGCGGAAGAAAAGGCTGTAAACCCCGTTTAACCGGTAATGTTGCAAAAAAATTTTCATTCGCTGCGGAAATTCACCGAACACTAGCATCAGTCGAATATTATCATCCGTTGTGCAAATAATATTCTTTCCCCTGTTTTTTCCAAATTCAAGATTTTTTATTACATAAATCGGGTACAGATTCCGTCTCAAAGTGTTCACCCTCATTCTCTGTAAATTATAAATTCCATCCCCGAAGAATGACGGCTGCTTGCTGGTCGTGAAGTGATCGATACATCTTTGGATTAATTAAAATTTCCGGCCTCGCGTTTTGAAAGGCCCCGCGGTCTATGAAAACTCATCAGACATTTTGCAGGACCCGAAGTAGCAAACTCGATCAATTTTATTAGCATTCTTTGTACTTATAATAAATAATTCCTTATTGTAAAATTTAACTATAGGATTTGAATTTGTATTCTGACTCCGCAAATTTTTTGAACCGGGCCCCGCGAAAGGTCACGCCGGCCCTGTCTTGTAAGACACAGCGTTCACCTCCCAGTAGCGCTGAAACCATTTCAGTAGCTTCAACAGCTGATTTCTATTTGCCGATTTGAGTAAGCAGTGACGCAGACGATGCTCCTCGCACGCCATATTGCTTGAAATTGTCGCAAAGGTCTGGAAAGACTTAGAACGAAAGAAAAAGGGGAAGGAATTTATTTGCACACCTAATAGTTGCTATTATTTCAACAGAACCAAGTGGAACTACAAGTAGACACCTCTTATGTGAAGAATCAGTTATAGATCAAGCAGTATGGGGACTCAGGCGACGACACAAGACGATTTTTACGCATGCTGCTGGACAGTCTGAAGCTTTTGTTGTAATTTTTCGTTGTTATTAACAAAGTGCTCGGATAATGTAATCACCAATAAACTGGTGACTCTTTTCTGCTTAAAACGATACCAAACACGATACTATTCGGTTTATATTTGCCCGTGTAATCCACGATATAGTGGAACCTCTATTATCCGAACCGCTAATACGCTTATCTATTAAATCGTGATTTGCGAAGTATATGTCGTACGATATCGTGTTTGGGCTCATTTTAATTGGGGAAATGTTGCGAATACGTTGATGATGATATAGTTCTGACTAACAATAATAATATTCGTATAAAAATAATAGTAAAAATATTATTATAAAAAAGCCAAAACGCTTATGAGAATTGCCATTTTTACGTGTTCGACATTTTGCTATTTATTTCCAATTAGACGTATTTCGAGAAATGATTTCGCGCAATTACAGCGGACAGGACAGGTCGTTCGAGGATCGGTTAAGGGTCGACAGATATAGTAAACGGAGAGGCAATCAGGCTCTAATCTTTCCCTTTCTACAGGCTCACGTCGATTCCAGACAAGCTAGCGTCCGATAGCCAGGAAACGCGGATGTCGAATGAGGAGAAGGTAGATACCATCTAAGAGCACGATATATGAACTTTGCGTGCCGATACCTTTTCCTACTTTTCTATCGGAGGATATGTCGTTCCTTGTCTGGCTGATCGACGTGGGCTTAAGCGTAATTATCCACGACTAATCGCTTATCTGCCCGTCAGGATCTTCGGACACTCGAAATCGCCTCGATCGTGGATTACACGGAACGCCAAGGCGCCGGATGGGTAGTCTCTCGTGGTAGCTACACGCGGACAAAAAGCGTGGCTGTTGCTGACACAGTGCTCACTTTTCTATGAAAAAAATTTGCAAGCATTCTCTGAACATTGGTAAATGATACTGCAAAGTTTCATCACGGTAAAGACTAATGTAATTGATAGTTGTTCAGATTGAGTATTCGAAAATGGCACTTGTGATATAATTGTTGTTTCTGCACGATAAATTGTGGTCGTATTCTTCGAACATCGGCAAATAATCCTGCAAAGTTTCACGTCGATACATTTGTCAGTCTTGTTTAAAAAAATTCGCAAAGTTCGCCTGGTAACGTAATTGTTAAAAGAGAAGGGACTGGTGAAATCGAAAGTGGAACTTTTTCACGGTGCGGTTATTTTTGTATGAAAAATAGAGCTGAAAAGATGAAATTTGTTCGTACAGTCTCGATTGGATGGGCAAGCGACGTGCGAAACGTCGCTAACAAATTAGCGCGAGGTAAACGCGGAGAGCAGTTTCCCCGAGCGGCCAGTTAAAAACGGCAGAGATTCCCGTTGATTTAATCGAATGAACCGGGAGAACGGTCTGCCAACAGCAGAGAAGGGCGTCACGGGAAAAAAGAGAGCCGTGTATTCTTTAGGGCGTCGCGGAACGAATTGGCCACGGTGTGGCAATATGCCGACGCCCGGCGTCGGCGTCGTTTACGCGGCACTTCGTTTTACAGTCTCTGGCGACTGTTACTCCCCCGGAATATTATAACGATATCTCGCGCGCACTCCCCCCCCCTTCTCCAACCCCTGCCGCCATTAAAACGCCGTTGTTAAGCGTGCCAATAAGTAGCCCGCAATCCGCGTCTTTATCGAACGGTTTTGACAATTACACGAAGCCATGGAATTTCGTATGTTCGGGCAAAAATAGTGGAGGTTTTTAATCTTTAAAAAATTATTCCATTGTTGTTACTTTTGTTACAGATGGATTTGCATTATTTTCGATTTCGTTGAACCCGAAATTTTATTTTATTATCTACAAGTACTGGCCTCAGTGATACGAAGGTATGTGTTATTAAGTGGCCATTCAGCTACTTAATAGTTTCAGACACGTCCATTTTGAATGAAATCGCGTCGTTTTCTTTCAACGTGCTTATAGGCCATAAAAAGACGAATCCAATGACCTGCATAACTATACCATTCCGACCGTTCAATCCAGAAATATTTGTGTCTGAAAGATGACTACTTAAGCTACTTAATACTTTCAGACACAAGTATCTCAGGTTCGAACGATCAGAATGATGTAGTTATGTAGGTCGTTGGATTCGTCTTTTCATACTCTACAAGAATATCGAAGAAAAAATATGTTCCGCAAAAAATTGCAAGGGTGACCTTGAAATATCGAGAAAAGAACAATCTGGAGAAAAAATTCTTCTGGCACGTTAAATGTGTCTATTGAAACAGTACAATTTCGTCCCAAAGATTTTTCCTACGAGACATCGCTGTTTATTCGCGGGGAATAAAATAACGTAAAAAATGGCACTCATATAGGATGTCAATTAAAATGTGCCCATGACAGCTCTAACGGGAAGCACGCTAAGCTTTCACAATTATCGAGAATTATCGCCGGACAGGGTACACTAAAAGGTTTATCAGTAAAAATTGTGTTACCGTGTGTACTGTGCGTGCGTGCGTGCGTGCACGTGTGAGTGGTATCGCACGTAATTAAAACTACCAATAAACAGAGCGTCCTCGTAAAGCCCGGTGGATATTCGGGTGCGGACCAGCAGGTAAGATATTCTCTGTACATGCAAGAGCAATTAAACGGCCGTATCGCGAAATTAAACGCGTTCATCCCCTCCCCCTCTTCGCTACGCCACCACCCCCTCCCCGTGGATTAACGCGAACCGGTCTCGCGCCGAAGCTAAGTATCGGATTTGCCAGGATTGGGGACGTTTTTATTTAAAACAATCGCGACAAATAAAAGAGGAATAATTGCTCGAATGAAAACGTTCGGTCCACTGGGATAGTCGTCGTCCGTTTTTATGCGCAGCGTTCATATTATCTCGCGGGAGAATAAACATTATTAGCGCGCAAATGCTCGCGGTGATTTTTTCTTTTTTCGAACTATTAAGTAAACGCAAAATATATTGCACTTTTATGCAGTGAAAGAGGAGCTGCGCTTAAACATTTTCCAATGAACTGTAATTGAAATATTTCTCATAATTAAAAAATTAAAACTAAATTTAGAGACTGAACAGTATTCTAGGGAAGAAAAATTTCAAAAATTGATAAAATAATTGTCAAACCAGTGCAAAATATATTGTGTTATATGCAATCAAAGGAAAATTATTTGATGTGAAAATTTCCATTGCTCGTAACTAAAACATTGTAACAAAACTTTACTAGAGACTGAGCACTATTTTAAGGAAAGAAAATTAAAAAAATTGATAACAAAATTATGAAACTAATGGAAAATATATTACATGCAGTTAAAAAAAAAATTATTTCTAAACAAAATGTCACTAAACAGAGATCGAGTACTGTTTTACTGAAGAATAATTGTAAAAATTGATAAAATAATTATCAAACAAACGCAAAAAGCAATTATTCATAAACGTTTCTAAACATTTCTATAATTTAAATACCCATCATAATTAAAAAACATAATTGTTACTAGAGACTGAGTGTACTATGTCAGAGTAAAAATGCACAATGTCAGTTTAAAAAATTGACGAAGCAGTTACCAAACAAATGGGAACTATACTACGTCATACAGCCAAGATAAAGCGATTATTTTTAAACATTTTGCGGTGAAAATTTCTATTGCTCGTAATTCAAACGTTACATCGAAACGTTCCGAAACTCGCGTACCGCATTTCATCGCGTCGATCAAGAGTAGCGATTTCGAAAAACGTGGAGTCGGTCGGAGACGACAGATCACGCTCGCCAGCCTAATAATAACAAATGAGAGGAAGAGGATTCGGGGCCGGATACTGTCGACAGTTTTGCGGTATACCTATTTATCGACTCGGTTCGCCCGACGTAGTACTCGCGCGGGCAAGGAAACACGTTCCGCTCCCTGGGGTGCTTTCGTCTGCATATCGTGAAATTCATGCGACAAGGGCTATAAATAAGTATCGTACGTCCCTGGCACGTCCGTTTGTCGCTCTTCAAGTGGTCTTCGAAATAAAAATACACGCTTCAAGGGGAATACGTTCCCTCCGCCGACAACACCCCCCTGCCCCCTCCACGACCCAAACACCCAGACGTTTATTATTCAATGCTAGTGAAGAGATCAAACGTGTCGGGGATCCGTCGCCATCGAAATCATGGCTCGAAATTATTATTACTAATTTTAAAGACGTCTGTGTTAATCGGATGAAATACACTGGGAAAATTTTCTCCGTTTTGTATGCGAATAATTCATCTGTTTCGTCAATTTTTGTTTTTCCGCAGTAATCAAAATGTCAATATGAAGCGGATTTTCAATTTAAGCGACGTTTGAAGATATTTACCTGAGTAATTAATGTGTTTTCATGGATTTTATTTTAGGAAAATCGAAAAGTCAATATGAAATCTGTTTAAAAATATATGTACAGGAGACGTTTAAAGAGTTACATCCATTTTGTCCGGAATAATTAATGTGTTTTTGACAATTTTATTTTAGAAGAATCAAAAAGCCAATATGAAATATGCATTGGTTATCTAAGAGACATTTGGCACATCCACTTCGATCAATGAATAATTTTAGCAATTTTCTTTCACAACAACGAAAAGTTCAATATTATCTATTAATGATATAAGAAACATTTGAAGATTTACTCCATTTTGCATATGAATTATTAACGACTTTTTATGAATTTTATTTTAGAAGAGTCTGAACAATTAATACGATTTTTCCAATTTTATTTTGGAGAAATCAGGAAGTCAAAATAAAGTGAGTTAATAATACAGGAGGCAGTATAAAAGTTACATTAATTTTATCTGAACAATTTAACATTTTTCCCAATTTTATTTTCGAAGAATCGGAAAGTGAAAATAATGCGAAAATAATACATTTAAAAAGATCCATTTTTCACTGTTTCTATTTACCCGAACCCATATGTAGGATCGTACACAGTGTTTAGCAAACATCGAAAAAATCCTAGAAAAGCTTATATTGATTTTAGACCCGTACTGGTGGTATAATATCGTATGTAACGCGGAGGGTCAGTGTTTCGCGGGAACGCACCGAAATAATCTGCTCCGCAGCTTTAGATCACTTTGCAGAACTATCGTGGCGGGCGTTGTAGCTCGTTTACGTTGCGCATCGCCCCGGGGTGTGCGGTATCCGGCCCGAAAATCGAGGAACGTTTCTGGATCCGCGGAGAACACAACAAGCCAATAGGCCTTTATCTGAGGTTGTGCATCGAACTCGACTCGACTCGTCTCGTCTCGTCTCAACTCGACCCGACCCGACCCGACCCGACTCGACTCGTTCCGCTTCGTATTCGCGTCTCATTCCCGTTCCCTGTCCAGGACAAACACGGTTAACCAGACGAGCTGCGGCAGACGGTCCCGCAGACCGTTGCCAAAACGCTATAATTTTCTCGATTCGGATGCACCGAACGATACCCCCGTTTGTCTAACGATTCAATTAAGGGGACCCGAGTCTCGGGCTCCGGACAAATGGAGATCAAAGGGCGCAGGTGCATCGTGCCTCGCTGATGAAATTCAGACTGCGCCTCGGCCGCAAAAAAAAAGTACAGCTGCAGAAACGTATTTTGATCGAATCAATTTCAACGATTCCAAATCGAGAGCTAATTGTTCGAACCTGATCGGGAATGGTTGGGACACTTAAACGGTTGTTGATACTTGATACGTTCGCGGGTCATAAACGTTGCAATGCTGTCGAATTAACCCCGATCTCGACAATATTCACTTGTTCGCAATATTCACCGATGGCTGGGTCTGCGGTGACCCACGAGCTTTTTTTGTCTTCGACTGTACAACACGTACAGTGTATAACGTATCGATTGTACTGTACAGTACGATACTGACTAGTATGGTATGGGTCACGCGAGACCCGGTCACCGGCAACTACGTCGAGTTTGAACAAATTCAAATCCGACTATCTATTCCAGTTTCAATTGACAAGAATAATTATTGTATATATCGAGGAAATTGACCGGTATGGTATGGATCACGCGAGACCCGGTCACCGGCAACTACGTCGAGGTTGAACAAATTCAAATCCGATTATCTATTCCAGTTTCAATTGACAAGAATAATTATTGTATATATTGAGGAAATTGACCGGTATGGCAAGGGTCACGCGAGACCCGGTCACCGGCAACTACGTCCATGTTGAACAAGTTCAAATCCGACTATATTTTCCAGTTTCAATTGACAAGAATAATTATTGTATATATTGAGGAAATTGACCGGTATGGTATGGATCACGCGAGACCCGGTCACCGGCAACTACGTCGAGGTTGAACAAGTTCAAATCCGACTATATTTTCCAGTTCCGACTGACAAGAATAATTATTGTACGTTGAAGAAATATATTTTGCTTTTCTGAACTAACGCGAACAGCTGGGAAAAACCGGAGGCAGCAGCTGCGGTATTAGCATTAAAACAGGAATGATACGGAATGAGTTACGGCGCAGATTAACAATTATTGATGCGTGACCAAAACCGAAAATTCCCCCTTGCAATCGTATCGGATCTTGGTGAATTACGATCAGAATACTCAGGTCGGAAATAACATCCCTCGCGAGCATTAGGGTCAGAGTATCGGTCTCGCGGAATCACCGGCAGATAATTGTAACCGAAAATGAAATCTCTCGTGTAACATTACGAGCCGAATATCGCTCTCGCCGGAATTACGGTCAGAAAATTTTCGGGACACCGGGGAGAAGGAAAATCTCGTTGAAATTACGGTTAGAAATCTCAAACCCCGGGAAACGGGGAAAATGTCTTTCCATTGTTTCCGCTGCTCGGTTCTTTTAGAGTATTCGCTTTTCGGGGGGAGGGGGGCGTGGGAAAATCATTTTTACGACTTTCCCTTTAATGGAACAGCTAAAACTGCGTCGCGAATATTTTTTACAATGGCCTCCGTAACTCTCGAACGCAAGGAACGCGAAATCTCAGTGAATCTAGTAAAGTCGAGGCGATTTTTCCTTGGACCGAAAAAAATTGTAAAACCTATTTTTTTTAATTACTTTCTCCTGAAACATCGATGAGTCGCATTCTCATCAAAACAAGGCCGAACACGACGTCATCCCATCAATCTACGATTTTCTAGAACCTCGATTATCCGAGTCGCTGCGTTAGGATAGTAGAAGCTCTGCTACTTCAAGAATTAAACAAGCTACGACGATTGAAATCACATCGTGCTTGTATTCGTTTTGACCGTAGAAATCTCAGGAATATGCTAATAAAACTTTCGTGAACAAATAAACAAATATAAAAATATTACGTCACAGAATTACTCATCATCTCAAGTACTGTTTGCACGCGATGCAACTGTATTGATTGTATGATAAATCAGTGTATAAATTTTCTGTGCGGAGTTAAAAATACTTCCTGGTGTTAGCAAAAAAAAAAAAAGAAAAAATGTACATTTTATCGCCTGGATGGTGGAAAAGTTTAACCAGAGGCACGAAACCGTGGACAAACGAGCACGTAGCCCATTGTCTCACGGTCGTCGATTTACCGTATCTTTTCGGTGACATACAATAACAACCTTGAACGCACAAAAGCTGGCGCCAGCTTTCATTCTGCCTCGCCGAAAAAACTCTGGTTCATTGTTCCCGAAACGCAAGTGACGAAACATTTTTTCTTTTTTTTTCGCGAGCGCACAGGCGGCGGTGTGTTTACACGTCGCGTCGCAGCTTTTTCGCTTCATTCATCGTTCCTCCGGCGCGGCGGTCTTTCCTAAATGCATCCCGATGCACAGATGCAACTCGTCGTCGACGAGTCACATGGCGCTCATTCATGGTTCACGTCGGGCCACGTGCCCAATTGCGGGGTCTCGGTCGAAAATAGCGGCGAAGACCAAAGAGACCGCCTTTATGCCGCGAACTTTTTCCCCATTTCCCGTTCGTCGGATGTTGCGGAATCCGTCATGCTAAATGGGGAAAATTATTGCGCCGATAAACAAATCTCTCGGAAAAATTTTATGCAGAGATTTGTTTAAAATTTTATTTCATCGACCTATCGAATCTGGTGGAATTTCAACACATTTTGTTTCACATTTATGTACATTTTATTTATCATCGTGCAATTTATAAAAGGTTAAAAAGGATAAAAGATTTACATGATAATAGAAATCATTTTTTTTTGGTTTCATAAAATCGAGCTACTGTTCTGTCAATGTTTTACAATTCAAGTGAATTAACAATTTCGTCGGTTTAATATACGTTCTGTTTGGTCGCCGAAGAATTATTAAGTGTACCGATTTAAAATATTCCCCAGGATTTTTCTTTAATGTTTTCCCGCCACCTCGCCCGGAATATTAGCTGTTTTGAATTCATGCAAGTATGATGCGCCGCCAAAGCAGTGGAAATATTAAAGGAAAACTTCGGAGCAAAATATCTAGAGTCAATATCGCGCTGTACTTTCTGGTTAGAAAAATCCTCCGGCTTATTAATCATCTTGTGTTTCATAAAAAAAAATTGCGTACAATATTTATTAGCAAGGAATAAAAAATAGAAAGTCTTGTAGGAGGTGAAAACAATTTATCTGGGAATTTCGTCAATGACAAAAACCAATTCATGAAATAAACAATCGAAACACCATATAAAGGTATCTTGCGATCAAATACAAATGAATTAATAATTTTAAAATGATAATTTAATGTTATTTTTTAAACTAATTCTTTTCATATTTATTAATTCAGTTGATAAAATTTTTATAATTTGTTCTTTTAATTACAATAGGTACAAATCTACGATAAGCTCCATGTACATTCCAGAGTTGAAAATAATACACTTCCTAAAATTATTATAATGTTTTAACGTTCGTCTAATTTTCCCATAAATAAATCTCATTTTTTGTCCGAAGAATAATTCAGTGAAACTATTTGTTTCTTCGTTCGGTTTTTCGCAAATTAGCTAGAACGAGAAACACCGCTGAAAGAATTCGCAGTCTACTTGCTCGCGAGCTAATACTAATTTTATGTATCGCGGAGCTTAATTGATATTCATAGTTTCTCCAGCTTCTGCGTTCAACTCAACGTTGTTCCGGTCGGAATGCGCCGCCACATATACATACACATGTACACGTACTCACCGGCGAATTATGCGTTTAACAAGCCTGAAGATCAGATTAATGGAACAAGGGCAGACGCCGGGTGACGTACTAATTAATTAGTAGAACGTTTTACATTTGTTTTTCCGAACATTTTAACCATACCGTTCGACAAACACGTGAGAATATAACGCCTCGGGGAACGTGTGAACCCCGCGAAAGAAACCTGCAAGTCGAACTCCAAAAACGGACTCTTACATACGTACGCTGTGTGCAGAATTTTATACTAATCGAACATGGTAAAACAATTTCTCAGAAACGATTGTATTGAATATTGAATTAATATTTTATTACGTACTGGTTCGATAAATTTCATTTTATAACACACTTTGTTATACGTTTCTGTACACTTAATTAGACAATTTATTGTTTATTTATGTACAATTTCTGTTTACTTCGTACACAGAATAGTTAAAGAACTCAAGATTTTATTATTATATTTAGTGGTTTAATACTAGGCAATTAGGCCAAAGTGAGTCGGTGACGTAACCGGCGAGTCCTGTCCGGACCTGTTCGGACCTGCCCGGACCTGTTCGGACCTGTTCGGACCTGTTCGAACCTGTCCGGACCTGTTCGGACCTGACCGGGCGAGCGTCTAGAGCGCGATAGAGGGGGTAGCCGATCTACGTCATCAACTCTTGGAATCTGTGTTTTACAGATCCGATCCGATCTTCACAATAGTATACGAATGAAAATTAGAAATAAATGATTTTGTATAAATAATTTTCATGGGAATTGTTTCTCATGGAAACTGTTCTACGAAATGTATGTTTGCCCAACGACGCGCGGCGTTCTAAATAACGTTATTCGGGTAATGAAACGTCTAGTTAATCGAACATTGAATAATCAAATATCCGATTGATCAAACTTTCGGTTAAACAGTGTCCGAATAATCGAGGCACTGGCTGTATTTAAATTATACGAAAACAAAGGCCTGCCAATGTTTGCAGCACGATATTTGAAATACTGTTTCCACTTTCATTTGTTCTTCGTGCAATCAATACAATCTAAATACACGGCATTCACAGTCGATAATCAATTTAATATGTGTGTCGATTAACATACGCGCGCACGCTATAGTTACATTTTTAGCGATTCGAGAAAATTATTTATTAATTCGAAAATCAATCGTATTTTACAGTTAATATTCATTTGCAATTTTTTCAATCATTTTTACTATCTAAGATTTTGCGTTTTATTCGAAGCGATCTTCCAATTTAGTTGGTTTATTGTAAAAAATATTGAAAAATCTAGAATTGCAATCCCTTCGTTAAGAAGAATAGATTTCAAAGAAAATTTATTAATGGAAAATAATGGGGGAAAAATATTAAATTATAATAAAATGTATTTCCCTCATTTTCCAATGAGAAATCTTCGTTTAATTTTTACGGTAATAATAAAAAGCATATAATAACGAAATACGATAAATTATTTGATTTTTACGAAATACAATAATGAATCGTTAAGCAAAAGAGACTAATAACAATGAAAAAACGTAGTTTCATTGCTTTCATAAATCTCTCAATTCTCGCGGAGGCGAATTATTAATAAAAATAGCCGAAGAATAATAAAACAAAGTGTCAAAGTAATGTTGGCCAGGCGAAAGGGAGTGTAATAAAGCAACGATAATTAGCGAAAGAACCAAAGTGCATCGTAAGAACCCACCGCGCGTCCATACAAACGCAATTTTCCTAATTGAATTAATCAAGTTAACACGAACACTAATGTGTTCCGTGAGCAACGCAGGAAACATGCCAACGGATGGTTTTAATACGGATACTTCCACGGATACGACCTCGTTGTGTCTAGAAACGGGCTCGACACCTACTCACTTCCGGTCCTCATTACAAATTACACGTACACACACACACCGTGCCAACGCCATTTGTAAACTAATTACCCCGGTGTCAGTCAAACGTGTTTTATGAGATCTTTAAACCCTTTATCCCTTCAACTAACATATACAAACTTCCTTTACAAACATTCCTCATTATAAATTCGCTAAATTATCATCTTTTCTCTTTACCTCTCCGCCGGACTTTTATTAATTACCAACCTCGACGGCCGCCATTTTGATACACTTATGAATATTCCTTTATGTTTATGCTGTATGGGAAAGATATGATCTAATTTCATAAATAAACAGAAATGTTTTTATTTTTACAAAAAAATGTTGACAGAAGAAAACATGTATTTTAAAAATTAAACAGTAATGTATTTTATCTAACTGAATAATATTTTAAAAAATGTGTAAATATACTAACAATTATTAGCAAATTCTGGGTTCATTGACTTATTTGTGCGAACACGCGTTAATAACAAATGTTTACCAATTTGTTTGAAATATTGTCGATTCTGAATGAACTTAGTTAACTTTATTTAAAGTATCGAATGTGCGGTGGGAAAATTTTTTTAAAATTCTCCGGTGATGAACGACGAAACGTCAAAATGGTCGAAAACTTTTCGAAATTCCGCGAAACGGACGGGATCCCAGGGGCCGTAAGTCGCTGGTCCATCAATCAGACAGCTTTTGATGGGAAAAACCATTATCCCGACGCAGTTACAATTTTTTCCTTTCGCGACTTTATCCGGGAGCCCGGCGACAGAGCCAAAGTCCCACAGACCTGCCCGTAAAAGTTTTCAATTTCCTTTCACTAATGGAATAGCGAATCGTCTTTTGTTCGCGGCCAAGTATTCCAAAAACCGGCTGGTGGAATTGTCGGGAGAGAAAGAGAGCGAGCGAGAGAGAGAGAGAGAGAGAGAGAGAGAGAGAGAGAGAGAGAGAGAGAGAGAGAGAGAGAGAGAGAGAGAGAGAGAGAGCTGGGGAAGCGAGCTCTGTGTCCTGGGAATTTCTTGTTTTATTCAAGGTGTGCCATTTTTTGCGGACACAGTCTGATCACTTGGGGAAATTTAAGTTTCGCGCGCGGAGAGATTTTCGTTTCGATAAACTCTCGTGGAAATTTAATTGTAAATTATACAAATTCCCTGTACTTACGGTGTGTATGAATTTTGAACATACGATTTTGAAATTCGCGAGATTGTACTAGGTGAACCGGAAAGTAATGTCGTATTTGTTTGAATTCAATGTAAAAAAAAAAATAAAACGACATTACTTTCCGGTCCGCCAATACAAAATTAATGATTATTAATTTTGATTGTACAGTTTAGAGTCAAATTTTAAGCTAATTTCACCGTAAACAACATTTTCACTTGGCAATATCAATTTTTTCCTTTGATTCGTAATTACCAATAATTTTTAATTATAAAAATCTCTACTTTTAATATGAAATGATTTTTTCTATTAGTTCATCTAGAAATCCTGTAATTCAAATTTGTGACTGCACGTTGACACAATCATTATTCCAAATCATTATTTCGATTTAGTCATTACTTCATATCATCATTCCGATATTGTAATCTAATTAAAGGATTTTGTAGATTAGTTAATGAAATAATGAAACATTGTTCATCGAAAAGCCATATTGTCGTCGATTTCGATTGGATAGCGATTATTATTCGGCGTATAAAATATTTTTCGGTTTCTACATATAAATTAATAGCGGTTTGGAATATAAATTACAAGACACAACAAAATTGCAAGATGACAACTAGAAAATTACATTGAATAATCTTTATATGATCGCTAATGACCTCGCTGTTAACGCGACCACGCTAAAATAAACTATAAACAAATAACAATAATTAATATTTCATATCTCAACAATTTCACTGCAACTTCTACAACAATTTTCCTTTTCATTTCACGAAACAACTATACGTACAAATATTCACATAACTCCAAACGTCCGCCGCCATTTTGCCGCGCGCAAAGCGCGGGAAATCGTGTCGAAGTCAAGCCGAATCGACGTTTCACGAGCAAGAAGATTAATTAATTTCTGTCTGCCGCGTAGATCGAAGGGGAAATGAAACTTTCGAATGATTCGCCCGACGGGGATTTCCGCAGTTTCGTCGTGCCAGCAGAGAGGAAGCGTCGTACATGAAACCAGATCGGGATCTCGGGGAAGAAGCAGACTGCAGGCGCGATAATAATCGCACACGTACACACGATTATCACTGAAACGCACTAATCAGCGGAGAGTCCGGCCATTTAATGGAACAATCTCGTTCTTTCTTTTTTTTTTACAACTCGTTTGAACAACTTAATAATGGAAGAGGGCATATCAAAGAGGAAGCGGAGAAGACACGGAATCAGATGAAAATCTCGCGGCGGAACAGGGGAGAGAGTGAGAGAGGGAGGGAGAGAGAGAGGGTGGGAGGGAGGGAGAGAGAGAGAGAGAGAGTCGGAGAACTGGCACTTTAGTCCGGGCAACGTGCTTTAATTAAACGGGATGCGTTAGACGATGTAACTGGTGCTACGCTGGTGTATACGCTTACTCGGATAAAACAAGCAATTACCGGAACACAGGGGTCAATCCCTCCCTCTACCTTATTCTCACATTTCCAACCAGCTTTCGAGATGCTTGAGCACACTCGACGAAGGAAAACTGCCGATTCCATTAGCAAAATACCATTATTTTTAATGGACCTTTCCGAATTTGTTTTTTTTTTTAAGTCTAAAGCTTCATTGTAATTTTTTCATAAGGGTACTACAGCGTGAACACGGTTTAACGAATTATTCTTTCGTTCCGCTTAACAATAAAAAGAGTTACGGAAAAGTTGGCGAAAATTCTGTCCGATATCATGCGCGCGACTGTGAATTTTTTCCAAATTCTCCACGTGAAAAATCGATTTTCGAAAAATTCCGGAAAAAACGTTTTTTTCTATATTGAAGTTACCGTGTGATCAGGTCCTCATGATTACCGTAATTACGTCCGATTATGGTTATTTATTTTTTTTCCAGACTTTTCGAATCAGGCGAACTTGCTTTAAAGAAAATCGATATTTCTCAAGTTTTCAAAGTAATAATTCAATGAAAATTGATATCGGCGCTAGGATCGATCAAAAAAATATACAATTAATTAAACTGTTACACAATTACGATCGACACTTTACACCAAAAATTTTCAAAGCAATGCTCGAAATGAGTATGATAAACCGGGCAGGGCTATTACGAACACGCTCGGAAGTAATAACGTCTCTCTCAGAGAAACCGAGCGATAAATCAGCTGAGCGATCTCGAGGATGATCGAGACCGTGGATCGAGACCGAGGGGTGTAGAGACACAACTCTGCGGGGGTGTATCGTGCGAGGGGCAATCTCGCGGGGTCCGTGGGATCGATAAGCAAATAGAAGAGGTGTGCGGTGGCCTCGCATCGCACGCGAAAAGTAGCCGCGGTCATAAATAACGATTAACGTGGCAGCGGGCGACCGAGAAACGGGCGAAATTGGTCCTTCCAGCGGCACGGATAGCGCGGAACTCGATGTGTCTTCGTTTGCTGGTAAATTGGTGGCTGCCTGCCGAAGATCCCCAGCTGTTTGTCTTTCGCTCGTGTACGAAAACATTATTCCACGCCTTGTTTCATGAACCAGGCCTCCACGGTTTCACGCGAGTCCGACTTGTGGACGGGCATTAGCTCAACCTTCGTGTACAGATACTAATTAATAGAACCGTGTACCATGCAAGCCAATTTTATATTATTTTCAAGCTCGATGGTCCCGCAAATAACATGATTGTTGTAACATGTCAATTTGTAACATAACTTTGTTATTAACAATTATTCTTTTACGAGACGTTTACCGTGATATCCGCGACACTTCGCCGAGCAGAACGAGCCCAAACACGGTACAACTCGGAGCTTATTCGCCCGTTGAATTAGTAGAACCTCGATTATCCGAACTGTTCGGTAACGCAACCACTGAATCCCATATTGCGGAGCAAGGTCGTAGGACGTCGTGCTTGGGCTTCGGTAAGAATGTTACGGAGGAATCATTGAATAAATTTATATTAACGGAAAACAAATTAGCTTTAAAAAAGTCCGGACATCGCGGAGGGACGAAACTATCAACGAATTGCGACGCAGTGGCAATTGATATAATGAAATTGTGCTGAAACTGGAAAGCGAACAGCGGGAGGGAGAGCGGGGGGGGGGGGTCGAGAGCACGAGCCGTCAGCGAAATGAATCGTAATGCCGTATGAAAGGGACTAGGAGAGTTTTACGGCGCGCGTGGCTCGGCGGCGATACGTTTCACCGTCCGCCATATTTGTCTAGGTACACAAAAGCACTTAATCGCCGGTAACAATAGAAGGAAGCATGCGCGTCCCGACGGAACAATGCGCCGGCTGATTACCTATGAATCCATTCCTCGTTATTAATTATTTCATTTTATGTTCGCCGCGCCGCGCCGCACCGCGCCTCGCCTCGCCTCGCTGCTGTAATTTCCAAGAGCTGGTTACCTTCAACGATACCCTATGAATACATATACCGCGGCACGCCGAACGGGCTATTACGTCCCACGGACCGGAATAGTTGTTATTTATTAAATTATCGAAACGGCTAACAATCGCGAGAAAATTATCTGACGATCAGGCGATCGGTTATCAAGCACCGTTGCCGGTCGAATGAAACGGAGACCCGAGATAACAATCGCCCCTTCACTGTTGACATTTTTTCTGGCCAAACCATCGGTCTTACCAATAATTGCCAGCGACATTTTTATTGCGGTCTACATACCTTGAATTTATTTTCCACTCTCTTTGTATTGCGTCGTAGGTATACGAGCGAGTCGGCGCGCGGTGGTGGGGGTGCGAGCGCGGTAGTGGGGGTAGTGACCGAGCGTCGGCAGCTCGCGAGCAATCCGTCGCCCAGGCTTGCCGGTGAACGACCTTTCCCGTGAGTAATGTCATGTATTTAATTTGTACTAATCAGAATTCTCTCAAAAAAATTTTTATATTATTTCTTTTCAATACAGTACTGTCCGTAGAGGGTAAAGCCACGTATTGAATTTATATTAATCACAATTTTCTTGAAAAGAATTTTTATATTATTTCTTTTCAATACAGTACTGTTCATACAAAGTAAAGCCACGTATTGAATTTATATTAATGACAATTTCCTTGGAAAAAATTTTTATATTATTTCTTTTCAATACAGTACTGTTCGTACAGAGTAAAGCCACGTATTTAGTTTGTAGCAATGGCAATTTTCTCGAAAAAAGTTTTATATTATTCCTTTTCAATACAGTACTGTCCGTAAAGGGTAAAGCCACGTATTTCATTTTCAATTTTCAAGAAAAAAATTGTTATATTATTCCTTTTTAATGCAGTACTCTCCGTAAAGGTTGAAGCCACGTATTTAATTAGTACTAATTACAATTTTCTCGAAAAAAAATTTTATATTCTTTTCGATACAATACATAAAGGGTCTTAATAGAAATTCTACGATAAATTTCGAACGACTGGTTCTGTTCAGTTATTTTTAAATACTTTCCGCCGCCACTAAAATCCGCAGTTGAAAGCGTAAGCAACGCAATTGTTGGAAATTGTCAAATTTTCTGTTGGTTCGCGGCCTCTTAATTAATATTCGCACGAGTCGCCCGGGCGAATGTTATCCAAACGATCGTTTCCTAGTTTACATTTCCGAGGAGCGCGCATAGTCGAAACAACCCGAAACAGTCGGATGTACAAATTCGACGAAATTCGGGCGATTTGTTCCCCTTTGTCCGGCAAAACAGCGGAAATTCGATACAGGAATATTCATGGAGGACCGGTGTATATTTTTTTTGTGCGTTTCTTCTTTTTTGCAGCAGCAGCAGCAGCGAACGCCCCGCGTTCTATAATCCATTGTCTAAACGAAAAATTTTCATTTAAATTGCGCGTTTCCTACTGGGCTACCAAAATAAAGCGCGACCGTGCGCGCGCACGCACGCACGCCCGCACGCACACATCCAACAGTATTTTTCTTCGTTTTCTGACCGGTTTCCCATTTTGCGCCGAGAGCCGTTAGTGTTTTTACAGCGTCGTCCGCGATTATTGCAACATTCGTCGGCCGTATTTTTCGAAAGGTTCGACCGCCGTTCCCGCTGAAAAAATACATTCACGCGAAATTATGAATATTTAACGCGATTCTTCGCAAACATTCGAGTTTTCGTCTTTCCGGGCTTTTCGACAAAAATTATTTTCGGGTTTTTTCTAACTTTTCTATTGACAATGGTGGTAGCGCGTCTTTATTGAAATATTATTCTGCTCTCCGTTTAAAAAATCGTTGAAACAAGACAAATTTTCAATATTCTTCCGAAACTAACAATGAAAAATTTATTTATTTATTTACTTCTGTTAAATTATAAACCTCGAGTAATGACCCATCCAAGTGGTTGACGCGGTCGTAAATAATTTTAAAATTTTTGAAGATGATGGTTTGTTAATTGTAAAACAAAAGGGTAATTTATGTTTGACCGGGACTCGCATTTATTTATTATCGGTGTTTCCTACATTCCTTGGTTGTTCCACTTGAGTCTTGTACTTTTCCCGCGCGATTATGCTCGCGGCCCTTTTCCCTTTGTGTCGCGAATTCGCCCTCCCACGCAGCACCCCTTTTCTTCCCAGGGCTTTATCTCTAGCTTCACGGTCCAGTCATATATTTCAGCAGAAGTTGCGCCCCTTTTTAAATGTAAATTCCCCATGCTCGCGATGCTTTCTCGTCCGCCTACCGTTTCCAGCACAGCAACGTCCTTTTTATTGTTTCGATATTATTTATGCTTTACAAGCAAATTTAATTCCCTATCTTGATTTATTCGCTTTCAACGAGCCGGCGGTTTTTCTGCGGCGGACGAGATTTATCGTTTATAAAAATTAACAGCTTCCCGAAAAAATCCGCTTTTCTGCTTTCCCGATTATTCCCGATTTAATTTAGTAAACAAATTAATGTTACGAGGAGGTGTTGGTCGCTCAAAAAGTAATAATTTTTTTTTTAAATTTTTTCAAGCTGCTTTTACCTTGTTTTTCATTTTTTTTATCCACTGGCGATTTTTTAACAATTTTTAGAAATCTATGCAAGCTGAAGATTAAGATTTTGCAATTTTAATGACAGGGTGATATTTTGCAATTTTCGTATACGAGTAATTTTATAAAATTTTTGTAATTGTAATAGCAGAACAATTTTTACAATTCCTACAATTTCAGTAATACAGTTCTGTATGAGAAATACAAATTTGTGTGTATACGAGCATAATATAGTTTTTCACATTTTCTATGTGCAATAACGGATAAAATTGGAATTTTCACGATTAATATAAATTGCGTTATCAAAAAGTAATAATTACACAAATTCCGATTCTTACCGAACAATTTTACCATTTTCCGTTACGCGTATAATTAATACGGGATTATCGGAAAAGTCTTAAGCCTCATTAAGGTTACGCGTAAACACAAAAATGGTTTAAAACTTTTCCAATAATCCAATAGATTACGTAGTTTTAATTTTCGTTCTCGCTCACGTTAATTAAGGGGATATTCGCGTTTACCGGGACTCGAAAACCATTTCTTTTTCAGCGTTAAAATGATCTTTTTCACAAGCAAATTTCATCATTATCATGAAGATTGTTGCAAAATCGTACGAATTTACGTTTTTTTAACATTTCTAATTTCGAATTGTAAAATTGCAAAAAAATTACTCTATCTCGGTAATCAATTAATATGACTATAATGTGCTCACAGTTCTAATCGCATGATCTCGTACAGTCAGTGAAAGTGTCATTCACCCTGCATTTTCTCGCGAATGAAACAAACGGCCTCCAAGAATCCCCGGTTTCGCAGAAACACGTCGGCCGCTGATGCATCCTGTGCAGAGTCATCGGTGCATCCGGCGATGCATTAAAGAACAGGCAGGAATTAAGGCTGCAGTTACACTACGTAAGTTTCCTCATTACCACCTTTACAATTTAATTCACCTTAAACCGCTTCTAGTTGTTCCAATACAGTTTTAACGCGTCCAGACATCAAAATGATAGAAACCATTTTGTTTTTAATTACCCCTTTATAATGCATTCCCCGACGTATTCCTGACATTTTCCCGATTAAAACGAGTCCAAACACGATACACTTCGGATCGCATTTAGTCCTTGAATACACAATTATTATATGCCAAGGATTCGTTCGGATAATCGAGGTTCTGCTACGTCGCTGATTACACGGACAATTCCAATCCGAATGGTGTCGTGTGTAGACTCGTTTCAAGCGGAAAAGCGTAACGAATATGTTGATACAGGTTTCATAAAATAATAATTAAATAAATAATTAATGCAAAAAAAACGGAAAGGTTACATAAAACTACTCTCTCCTTCAATCGTTTTTCGCCAGAATCGCAACGAACCGGAGCGAAATAAAAAATTTGTTCAATATGTTTCATAGGTTAAAAATAAAATAATATTAAATTAATGTTACCTACTTATTCGTGTAATAAATTCTGAGGTTCTTTTAACGTCCTCGCGTGTTCGACAATGTCTCGCTAGCCATTTTCGTCGTAAGCGTGTGCGAGTTGCAAAGTCCCGGGCAGGATTAATTACCCCGATCGAGGCTTGTGTAACCGCGCCCTAAGACGGGAAGAACGCGCGCGTGCCCCGAGATTCCGTCACCTGCACAGAACTCGCGGAATGCAGATTGCGCGCGTGGACTGGCGGCAGGCGGCGATGGAATGGCCGCGGGGAACGCGGTCGCATCAATGGCCGGTGAATGGGCGCCGGCCAACACTTTTCCGGCCGCGTTCGGCACGGCCTACGTTTCCCGCACTTCGAGTAGGTGAAGGTGCAGCCCGCGCGCGTAAGTTTAGCGTAGGATAAAAGGATAATACCTGGAACCAGCCAGGATGGCAGGCCCGGCGGGATGATGGGCGGTCCGTGAGTCACCGCGAAGAAACGCGAGTGCCGTTCCTGCCCGCTAAAAGGGCGTCAGCCTGACCTTATAAAGTAGATCCGAACACCCACAACCGCCATCCGATCCAGCAAACACGAATTTTCTGACGACACTTCTATATCGACATTTTTCTGATTAACATCACGCCTCACTTGACGCAATTCGGCTCGTATTAAGCGAAACTTCGATTATCCGAACCGACGATCCACTGTGCCTCTACTGTCGATGTGATCATAATCAAGATAAACGAAGAAATTGTTTCTATCAAGTATAAACACCATTTTCGGATGTTTTCCTCTGTCACGAACGTGGAAAAGTTGACATAACTTTTTTGTTTTTAATAATTGTTTAATGAAACCTTTATCAACGTATTCCTGGCCCTTTTCTGTTTAGAATGAGCCCAAACACGATGCAATTCGGAGCTTATTTGTCCGAGTAATCCGCGGTATAGTGGAACCTCGATTATCCGAACCGTTCAATTACCTAGATACTAAATCGTGAATTACTCGGTAAATATTCGTCGAACGATGTCGTGCTTAGGCTCATTTCAATCGGTGAAATCTCGCGAATATTCCGATAAATAATAGTAATAATTTAATTGTTTCGAACAAAATTCCCTGCAACATCCGCGATATTTCCGAATAATGTCGGCGGTCGGTTGAATAAATGACTTTGAAGGTTCGCGGAATTGTAAAGGGTCGATAATTTGACGGGGAAAAAGTGTATGTACGCCGCGTGTAAACACGGTTAAAAAACATCAAGGACCTGTTAATAAAACTAGTTGAACGGACACAATCGATTTCTGATTTTCCCTCGGTCGTTACAACGCGCACTCGCGCGGTTGCTGCATGGAGAAGGGGGAGGGAGGTTGTAGGGACGCGATTGATTTCGCCAAACAAACCGAATCGATTCTTTCGCGTTTATTTATACCGGGGATTTTTTTATTTCGGCTGGACATTCGGCTCGCGTAAGTTCTCATTGTCGGTCGCGCGCGCACGTAGGTGTGACACGACACAACAGCGAGCGGCGCGGCGCAATGAAATGTCCCGCTGTAAGCCCACTCCGCGTGATTTCTGTCGCCGATCGTTCGATTCCAGTGAAAATAAAAAAAAAAAAGAAAAAAAGAGTAAATCGACGGTGTTCCGTTCCGTGCACTTTCGTCCATTTCCCACTTGCCGTTACTCCCGAAAATATTCGGATTCTGCGGAAAATATAATGGCAGCCTCTCGCGAACCTAGTAGCCAGTTTGTTAGCAACATCCGACGGCTCGCAACTTATGCAAGTTTATTTTTACTATATGCTAACGTGTTCGTGGCATTTTCTCGATTGAAACGAGTCCAAGCACGATACAATTCGGATGATGAAAAAAACATCATTAAAAATTATTAAAAATTAAATTGAAAATATTTAAAAATTAAATTTGGATATAATTAGAAATTAAATTGAAAGCGATGAAGAATTAAATTGAGAATAAGTAAGAATTAAATTCAGAATAATTAAAAATTAAATTTACAATAATTAAAGATTAAATTGAAAATAATTAGAAATTAAATTGAAAGCGATTAAGAATTAAATTGAGAATAACTAAGAATTAAATTCAGAATAATTAAAAATTAAATTGAAAATAATTAAAGATTAAATAGTAAATAATAAAAAATTCAATTGAAAATAATTGAAGATCATTCTGTACCCTGCAACAGCTCGCGTCCAAGGGGGCAGAGATTTAGCAAATACCGTGAACATCTTCGGACATGTAGCGAGGCGGTTACTGTACTTAGCCGAGCACCCAGTATAGTTCGAAGTTAGTTCCACGCACGGTATGGTCGCGTGGGTACGGATACGGATTGGGATACGGATAGGGATACGGAGGCCAAGAGACGGACGGCTCGACGCCGACGCCGACACCGACGCCGACGCCTCCTCCTCTTCCTCCTCTTCAGGCTCGCAGCCACGAGTTATGGCTTCGCGGTCCGTTGCGCCGACGATTTATGAAGCGAAAGATCGACCGAGGAATCCGAGGAAGATACGGAACGATGGTCAGAGCCGCGGTCGAACTTTTCCCGAGATTCCTCCGGGCTCCCCTCTTCCCACCATTTTATTACCGACGCGAGTCAACCTTGAAGAGCACCGTCTTCATATTCAAACGCACCTAGGACCACTTTGATAATCCTAGGTGTTCGCGTCCAACGATTAAAGTGATCGCTTAAACGAAGTCACGCGGCCGTGACAGTGGCCGCTGGCACTCCGGCGTATAGCTTGTCAGAGCCACGCCCACCGACGCGACAAAGAAACCGACTGATCGAACGAACGAGGGGGCGGGGGAGGGGGGGAAAGGGGGTTGCATGTAAAATTTAGGTTGCACATTGTCGCCGTCGAACCGGAGGTTTCTCCTCGGATACCGCAGCGAATCATTCGCTCCGATGCGATGTATATTCTGGCTTCAACCTACATAACCGAGGGCCGCGTTTAGAAATCACTGCGAATCCCACATGCAAATGCGATCGAGCACTTGGTGCGTAAATATTTACGAGCCCCGGGACGAGAACGGTTACCAGACCGAGGGGGTTGGGCAGAGGGAGGGGGAGTACGCGATAGGTGCGCAGGGACGGCGGGGGTGCGTGGGCGGGGGCTGTGGGTGGAGCGCCGGGGGGTGGAGCACGGATTGCAGAAAAGAGTGGAGTAGCTGAGAGCATGTATTATTCAGCAAACAATCTTCAAGAGTACCTATAAGTCGGCGATATTTAAGAAGTGAGTAATCCCGTATGAAATCGCAAATACTACACCGCCATTGGAGCCTCGACGCGATTTTTCTGCCACTTTCGGTTATCCGACAGAGATACGCTGAGAATAAAAGTTGACCTGTTGCCGGACGACTTTAATTTGCGATAAATAAAATGTTTGAGAAATGATTGTCTTAATAAGTTCACATTCAATTGTTTTAAATGTATGATTAATTGATGGTTTGTAAATCTAGCGAATAACAAGTAAATCTAGTGAATTGTGAAATTTTTATCTAATTTATTACCTGTTTAATGAAAGAAGACAACTGAAGTCATAATAACTGTCCACCCCACTCGTGTAGTCTAAGCCTGAAGTAATAGGTGTCGGGTGGACATCTATTATGACTGTAGCTGTCTTCATACGAAAATAATAATTGTAATTATGATAATTTTCTTATGAGACAATACGCGTATTTAATTCGATAAACAATGCAACAACCTACGGAAACAATATGAAATTATTTTTAGTTGTAACTCGTGCGTCATACTCATCCCACGTATGGCTTCCGGCAGCAGTGAAATTTCCTCGACACTCACCTGCAACGGAAAAATGTAATTAACTTATTAAAAATTTTTTCATATGTTTCATTGTACGAATAATTGCAGTTTCCTTTTTTATTCTTGCGCAAAGCGAAATTATTTATGTTTCTAGTTAAAAACGTTCCATCGGAGGTCTACACGGCGAGTAAGCTAAGAGGAATATTTTTCCGGAATGCGATCCGCTATAATTACATCTTTTCACTCATTAAGAACACGTGCCATAAGAACGGCCATCTAAGACAGTTGTAATTTCTTTCTAAATGGGAAGAAAGGTATCATTACAAGCAGGTGCGCAACGGAATAGACGGCGGCCTCGCCTTTTATTTACGACAATTCCGAACCAAGTTTCCCGGATTAATTCCGATGCAATTACTGTTGATATATTTCCATTAAAAGATCCGACACGAGCAACATAAGATATTCCGGCGAAATTGCTGACTCGGGGAAACAAACTTTCCTTCGCGGAAATCACCGTTGGATGGTTAAACAATTTCGCGCTTTAATCGGTAGACTGCTTGTGTGATCGCGTATTTTGCCATAATATTGCTAAAAAAATGAAAAAATTACAAAATCTGAGAATATGCGAACTAATTGAACGTCAAACCGATTGAATATTGAAAAATTCACTATAGATTTTATTATAAAACTTAGACATAATGAAAAATTTTATACAAAAAAATAATCTTTATAAAATTTATTGAGTCAATCTATAATTTTAATATAAAATTGACCCCTGTAGATTTTATAATAATATTTAGATGAAAAATTTTATTTCTATATTTATTAAGTCCTTTGATTCATTCGATTAAAAATCAGACGCGTGTGTGCAAACTGTCCAAAAAAAGTTCCCTCGTCGTTCGCAAAAGGCCGGGGTTTTAACCGTGCTGCGGAAAAACAATAAAAAAAAGAAAATCGCAGTTTCTCATAAAAAAAACGAAGACCATTCCCCCCCCCCCCAAAAAATTTGAAAATTTCACGAGGGTCAATTTCGCGGCATCCCGGCGAATTTTTCGGTGGTGAAAGTTAGGCGGTGTGGTCTCTCGTTTAAAAGATCCGAAGGTTTGAATGACAGGGTCCGTCGCGCGTCGGACAGATCCGAGTACGATATGCAGGCGTTCTGAAGCGAGCGCGCGCGAGAGACGTTTCTGAAAAGAGGGGGCTGAAAGAAATTGGCGATTACCTTGTCGAAAGGATGGAAGGAGAGGAGTAGTTGAAGGGAACGCGGAGTAGAAGAAGGGGTCCGATGCGTCTGAGGGCTTTCACCACCTCTTCAACCACTTCAAACCTGTACACAAGGGACGCGTGAATCGTGCGTCTACACTTCTACACGCGTTCGGAGTGGTCGGAGAGAGAGAGAGAGAGAGAGAGGAAGGGTGGGAGGGAGGGAGAGAGTGAGGGAGGGAGAGAGAGAGCTCGCAATAACCTCGTGTTTTCAATTCCCTTTCAGGGCAACCGAGACCGCAGCCCTTCTGCGTGACCTTTGAAGAGCTAACCTCCTTCGCTGCGTATGAAAAACTGACATTTCTCCGGGAGAGCATAATCGCCCCGAGGCTAGCCTGGGCGACCGTAGAAACGGTTCCTTTTACCGTCGAACCTCAAAGAACGCCAGGAAATGGTAATTACAGGCCCTTCGGGACGACCACGATGCTCTACAGTCGATGTTAATTGATATCCTCAGCGAACAAAAAACGATCAACGGGAAATTATGTTTTTCACGGAGTCGGAATATAATATAATACCCACGGCTGGATTAATCTGTCGATGGAAGATGTGCACGATACTCGTGGAAAACATTCGAAGAATCTCCTGTTGGCGCCACGAAGCTTTTATTTACGATTAAATAATGATGTAACTGTTTTAGTTTTAATTTTGTTTCTATGACATCTTCGCGAACATATTCGTGACATTGTTCCGGTTAATTTGAGCCCAAGCACGACATCGTGCGACCTGTACTTGTCGAGTAAATCGTGATCCAGTAACTGGGCGGTTCGGATAATCGAGGTTCCACTATGTCGCGGATTACTCGGGCAAATAAGCTCAGAATTGTGTCGTGTTTGGGCTCACTCTAAGCAGGATAGGATCGGGAATACGTTGATAAAGGTTTCGTGAAAAAATCATTGAAATGAAGGAAGTTGTATCATTAAATTAACGTCGGTAGACGAATTTTTTCGCTCGTAGCGAGCCGCGTTTCTGTGATTCGCAGCAGCCCGATTGACGGCATTAATTTCGCCGAAGGGCTCCGAACGGTGGGCGTGTGCGTAGCTACGATTCGATTTGAAAAGTGGAACGCGAGCCTCGGATAAATCGTTGCTGAACGCGCGCGGGGAACGTCTGAATTCCGATCGGCAGAGCGCGCTGTCCGGCCGGGTTTTAAGCGAGAAGAATGTGTGTTGTGTAGGCACGCAGCCCCCCGAATGTTTTCCTTTGTAATTAAACGTACGGGCACTTAATCTTCGTGTTCCCGCGGCGATTCTTCGTGTTTCGTGACGCGATTTATCGGGAACCGTGTCCGCTGACGTTAAAATCCTCGATAAATTTCGCGGGAACTTGTCGCCGTGACGTCCCCGTCGTTTTGTACACGTCGCTCTAAGAACGTTGCGCGGAACGTTTTGTCATTTATAATGCAAATGGCGATGAAGCATCGTTGCGAATGAACGTTTAGCCCCGGCGTTGAGCGCTTGCAGTTTCGAAATTTATTAACTACAGCCACCGCTGCCGCCGCCGCCGTCGACGTCGACGTCGGGCCGGGCACATCTTATCGATTACGGCTTATTGAAACGTATGAATATATAGCGATGTCTTTCTCGCGTTTAGTAGCCACTTCGGACGGAAACGTGGCCTCAAAAATTGTAATATTGCAAAATTGTGTAAATTATTTATTATTATTATGATTTTATTATAAACAGGTGAAGCCTTCTTACCTGAATGTTTACGTAATATAAAGAAAGAATTTACGTGTACAATAACAAAAATTATACTATCCGATAATCCTACGTAACTTTCTTAAATTTTGGACATCCTCACCAAATTCTGCACTGGGATACAATTATGAATATAGTTATTGGATATACAGGATGAGTCACTTAACCTTTCCACCTCAAATATTTCTATTGTTTTTAAAGATGCTTCGAATGTCTTAAGGACAAAGTTGAATGGTTCGATGAGGGTCACACGACGACATTAACGTATTTGTTTTTATGTTGTTCGTTTTTTAGAGATCTCAAGGTCACCGCCATTTTTTGAACACTTTGTTTGCGACCTTGAATGACCTTGAGTAATTATAGTCTCTGAATTCCTAATGAGAGGGACTGTTATCTTAGCTGTTCAAAAAGGGATGACACCGCTTTTAAAAAATGAAGATGACCTTTGTGAGATTTCTAAGAAAAAAAATTATTATTTTTATGGCATCCTGTGGGCCTCAGTGGTCCATTCACCTTGTCCTTCAGATACTTGAAGTAGCTTTGAGAAGTGCAAATAAAGGTGCAAACATTAGGTGACTCACCCTGTATATGTGCAATAGTTTTCACAAGAAATAGTTGAACAATAATTTATCACAAAATGTGATAATAGCTTGAATAGCGAATACAATGCAGAGAATATAAACCGAAAAATTTAATAATAATCGATGACAATATATGGAAGTAATTTGAATAGAATAGTACAATGAATAAAGAACAATGATAAATAATGAATGGAATGCAAAACATGCGATTAATTAAAAAAAAAAACACAGATTCCAGAATAATCGGGTCATAAAAAATGAAAATAGTTCGAATAGCGGTCGGCGAACGGACAGAAGTCACTGCACGCGCGCGTTTCAACAGTCTCTGCGCGCGGGAAAATAAAGCGTCTTTCAATAGAAAAATCCCGCTGCTGGCCAGCCCCGATCGGGGCGACCAATTAATTAAGATAAAACGGCGGAATCGACGGGACAGAAAATTCGCGGAAAGCCTCCGATGATCGATGCATTATGGATGTTTGTGCAAAGCATCCGTTTGCGCGACAGAAAGTTTGACAGAATACGGTATCAAAGAAAAATTGATCACGTTCATTAGAGGATTTCGGAGGAATTAGATATAAAGCGAAAACATTAATCCGCCGTTTCGGCGAGTATCGGTGATCGAGGGAGCGAGAGCGGGGGCAAGCGATCGGTGGAGAGGAGGCTGATATCGGTAAATCCGCGTTTCGGCCAATAAACGGGCCCGGTGTGTATCCGCAATTTGGTGATTGATGCTCGAAATATTCGGCAACGGAAAGCGGGAACTCTTTTACCGCGCTGGGAAACCCGTTTCATCCTCGTTTGCCGGCGCGTATCACGGCTAATGCCGATAACCGTGCACCGCAACACCGCGGATAAAGCTGACTTGCACAGGTGTACCCGCATGTACGACCTGCTTTCGAAGCAAACAGCCGGATGATACGTTCCGCGGAGATACTGTTTGCGCGCGTGCCGCGTGCCCGCGAATTATTATCGGCCCGGTCGCCGTGCTCGTGCCGGGCACGATCTCTCCTCGAGCGTCGTCTGACCCAAATATTTAATTTTTTTTACTCGATAATGTTCTTCAAAGAAATTAAGACTGCGTGTAGAATGTGAAATATACATAGAATATAGAATACAGATTAATATAATAATAAAATTACATAATATCGAATAATATAATACATATAGAATTATAGAATATACAGGGTAAATTCGATAAAGCAGGACACCTAAATATCTCCGTTACTTTTCGTTGTACAAAAAAACTTCGTAGGACAAAGTTACACTGTTTGAAAGGCCACGTATAACGGTGTAAGGGAAAAAAATTTCAAGGTCATTTTTATGAGATTTCAAGGTTATCGATGTTTTTTTAGATGGAATGATAGATTTTCGTTAACGTAATGTTGTAGCTAATATATTGTGTTACATGCATGAATTCGTTATTTTGTCAGCTATAACATTACGTTAACGAAAATATATCATTCCATTTAAAAAAACATCGATAACCTTGAAATCTCATAAAAATTACCTTGAAAATTTTTTTTCCTTATACCGTTATATGTGGCCCTTCAAACAGTGTAACTTTGTCCTACGAAGTTTTTTTATACAACGAAAAGTAACGAAGATATTTAGGTGTCCTGCTTTATCGAATTCATCCTGTAGAATAATAAAATATAGAATAATAGAATAAGAGAATATTATAGAATATAATATAGAATAATAGAATAGAATGTACACATCGAATATATAGAATATATGAAATAATAGAATATGTAATGAAAAATTAAGTATGTAGAATGAGCTCTAAAAACGCGAATATCTCCCCAATGTACTGGGTGTCTATTAAATTTGTGAAACCTCGGTACCTCGTTACGACTTGTGAATAATTCGGTGCACTGTGCCACAAGCAGCAGATCCACAGGTCCATCGACTATCCGGTGTTTTGACGCGGCCTGTATATCCCCGAAACCCGCGTAGAATCGGGTACACCAGAGACTTACACGTACTCAAGAACATCTTGTAATTCAGTTTCCGCATGTTTCACGGAAATCCCCGACCGGGTACACAAGGATATTCTTGCATATTTATTCGTGTCATAGAACACCGAAGGGGTTTAGAGGTGGGAGGGTGTACCGGGTCAAAAGCGATTCTAGTCGCGCGAAGCCAAGTTTACGGACGCCGCGGCGCGCGGCGCAAATTGATGGCGCGTTTCAGCGTACGTATAAAACCCCTTTTCAGACCAGGGACTCAGACTACGAAGGTACCGGGTACACATGTATACATATATACAATACATATATATATACACGCAAATTCGCGGATCTGGGGAAAATGTTGTTAACGGTGAATGCTCGGGAACGTGGCCGAAGCTCGAGGGCGCGTCAAGAGAGCAAGAGAGCAAAACTGCAAAGAGCAAGAGAGTAGAGATAGACTCGTGGAAAGACTCGAGATTCCCGTAGCCATTTTTACGAATTAAATTAGAATGCGCAAAGAGATTGACGTCATGGGGAACGGGCACGGTCCATTGAAGAAATGAAAGAAACAGCTGTTGCTTAAATGCGCCGCCAGTTCTTTTCGGATCTTCGACGAGCATCCAAATATTTCCCTGGAAAATGCTGGGCTCGCCAGGTCCCGAATGATTCTTGCCGCACTCAGCGTTCCAGCTAATGCGCCAAGCGGTAGGAATGAATTGGGCTTTGATGCGGGTGGAACCTCGTTGCTGTATTTTTGGATATTTCAACTAATTACTTAAGTGGAGGTTACTTACTTCTTGTCCGTGAACTCTTCTGCATTCTATTTTCACACTCTACTTTTATATATTTTGTACTCTAGATTTTATATTATTCTATATTCTACATATTCTATATTCCATATACTCTATCTCTTCTATATCTCCCATATTCTACATATACAATGATTTAATTTATCACTCGAAATTAGTCCAAAAGCTACCAGATAACGATGCACTCTCGTTGCTCGGTACTTATCGTGCCACGATAGCCACCGCATCCGAGAAAACAGTGCAACGGGACTTCCGTTCCCTCCGCGTGCAACGAACGCGTTGCGGGTAATTCAAGACGATTTCTTGTCGAGCTTGTCGGGTCTTTGAGGCGAAATTGAAAGTGCAGTATAATTGTAATCTCTCCTAGCTCGGTATGGCGGCGGGGGAAAGGGAGAGGGATGAAACTATTTTGCATCTCGAAGCGTCTCGTATTAACAGAAATTCCCCGGTAGACGCGTGCGTTTAATCCTCGAGATGTAGGGGAAAGCATCAACAGCAGCAGCAGCAGCAGCAGCAGCAAGGGCGCTTATTCGCATACTCGCAACCGGGGAAATAGGGATTGGTGGAAACAGTGCAGCGCGCGTGTTCCTAGTACGGCGGGAAAAAGACAAGAAATAAGACATAAGACGCCGGCATGGAAACGCCGGGGACAAGCGAAGGCACGTCAAACAGCAATCAGCGGAGGCAAACACGACGCGTAAATATCACGTGCTTCCTGCCTGGAGCTCGGAGGCCTCGGTTTTAGCCTATCCTGCCAGCGTCAGCGTAAAAGGAAGTCAGGCTCTAACGATCAGCCATTTTGATTCGTTGCCTGCCTTCGCCGAATCTCTATATACTCTTTCACCCCTTGGAACACGCTATCCCGCACCCTGATCACCCATAAATCATAATCCTTGCGACTAATTTCTCTTTTCTGACAAATGTGCCCAGCGAAACGACGGGTGGAGTTAGTCCACCGAACGACGAATAGCTTTCGCGATTTATTTATAGAAATTCGTGCTCTTTGTCGGAGAAATCTCCGGGTTAATTCGCGACTTTATTTATCAATTTTCTTTCGAATATAAGAAGCCACTCGCGTAGTCGTTAGCCCCTGCCGATATAAAATGCAAATAACAATTTAACATAATTATTTAATGTCACGCACGACCAACAGTGTTCTCCAGATATCCTTGCGGAGCACGAAAAGACCAATTCAACGAGTACAATCACCATACCGCCACGATCGTTCAATCTCGAGATATTCGTGTCTTAAAGTTTCAAAAACTGGAGAACTTCTCAAAAACTGCTTTTCAAACACAAATATCTCGACGTCGAACGATCGAAACTGTACGGTCATTATAGTCGTTGGACTCGTCTTTTCGTGCTCTACAAGAGCGTCCAGAAGAATATATAGGGTGTCGTTGAAAAAAATATCGACCACCTAGAGATCCTGGAGCGTCGAGAAAAAAAATCTTTTCACCGCTGTGTCTCTTCGAACACTGTGCAACTTGAATAAAAATCGAACTAACACGGCACAATCCCGAGATTTAGCGTCGGCAAATGCTCGGTGCGTGATGCACGAGTGCGGCGCGACTCCGGGCTCCTTTTCTCTTGGCGATAAAAGAAGGTAATCCAGCGTAGGTACGCGTAAAATTCCACCTAATTAAAACCGCGTCCTTTCTCTCGTCGAAACAGGAAGGGAGACCGGGCGCTCTCCACTCTCTGTTCGCGCGGTGTTTTATCGCGGAGCGAAACGAGTTAAAAGCTGCGTAAAAATTCACGATGAGCGACGGCAGCTCTTTAACCGGCGTATCTCGCGTAATAGCGCTCGCAATTAATGAGATACCTCGCCTAACTGTAGCTCTGGATATGTCCTCTACATTCGCACAGCCCCCCCCCCCCCCCCTACGCCGGACCTAAGAGTTCTCGAGCGGAAGTGCTATTGAAATTATGATGCGACGCCGCTTCGCCGACCGGAGAAAAATATTTTAGACGTGTATGTGCATCGTCCGACGAAACCGATCCCATTGTTCCTGGATCAGCCACGTTGCCACACGATTTTGCTTGCGAAAAATTGCAACAGCCTCGCAACGATTATCTGAACGTTTCGAAAATAATTTATTACAGCAGAAAAAAAATACTGAGCTACTCGTCAGAGGCCAGCGTATCGGCGGGAATAGCGACGCGAACAAATTTCGCGAAAATCCGCGCTCGGCGTGGTTTCTATTTTAAAAGCTGGAAGAAGGGTTTCGTCACGTGGCCACGCCTCTCGTCCACCGTGGAAAGAGTCCGAAAGAAAAAATAAGTCTCATTTCGAAAGAAACCGACCGGAAGTGTACCTATTCCTGGCAGCGAATCTTTATTTAGTCCGGGGAAGTTGAAGAAAAATGTTCGTTTTTGGTAAAAATAATAACAGCGTTCTTGTTCTAATAATCGTGGTGGATTTACATCAATATTAAAGAATTCTCAAATTCTTTAAATGACTTTAGATTTTGCATTTACAGTCACGGGGTTCGGTTCCGCAACTTCGGACGCAAACGTACGTAAGTCGAATTTCATACGAAAGTAGATAATATAAGTAAATAATACGTATGAGATATAGAAACGTATGCAGGATGTTAAAAAAATAAGTCGAAAATATGGAATAAAACTTTTTCATTTGAGACTTCGTTTTCGAGAAAATCGTGGTTGGATACGAATCGTCTGATGCGTCTGATCGTGGCCGACCTATTTTACTTGCTGCATAATACTACATCACGTGAACCTGACCTAATCGGATTTTCTCGAGAACGAAGTGTCAAATGAAAAAATTTTATTTCATATTTTCGACTTAGTTTTTTAACATCCTGCATACGTTTCTATATCTCTCTATTTTTTCTCATTTTTTAACGAAATTTTTTCGTCGTACGTGCGCATGGCCGTAACTCGAGAAGCGACTGTACTTATTTTTGTATGTACATAAATAAATAAGCGTCGATTATGGTTTGCGCTGGCCCCCTCCAGAGGCTCCCAGAAGCGAACCCGAAAGAATCGCGAACTCCTTTGTTCCATCCGTGAAATGGTACTTCGTCTCTGCTCTGGTTACCGAAATAAAGTGCAGCGGCTAAGGAGCAACGAAGCGCGCGGCCCTTTCTTCGGCTGCCACTTCGGCTAGTTGCTAATTAGTCGTTTCTTATTGCCCTCGTTTACGAATACGAACGGACTCGTCCTTCTCTCCCGAATGCGCAGAGCAGGATGCTCGGCCATGCGTTTAGGACCGTGCGCAAAAATGGCAATTTTTCAATTGCAAAATAGCATTAGCTAAACGAAACCATTACCGGCGTGACGTTTTCCTGATTAAAATGAGTCCAAGCACGGTGCAGTTCGGTCCATATTCGCTTAATTAAACCGCGATTTATTGGAGCCTCGATTATCCGAACTGACACTTGAATATAGTGCCGAGAGGTGCTTGTTTGACATGCAAACAATTCAATCTGAAGCAATATCGTGTAACTTCTATTAACCCTTATGTAAATAACCAAAATTTCTACTTTATAGTTTCAGTGCATATATTTTATTTGTCGAATGTAGGTTAATCTGTAATGATTAGACTGCAAAATAAAAATCTTCGACGTACCTAAATTTTTTAAACCGTTCCTCTGTCTTAAATAGCATGTACCCAATTTTGTCGTAAATGCATAAAATCCGCAGTCTAACATTGATTCAAGTATTTACAATAACATCGATACTTATCAACAAAAATGTTGAAAAAGCACCGAAGAGAGATCGAAAGCGTGAACATTGACACAAGGGTTAAACGAACGATCCCGTACAACTGGGTCAGTTCGGATAACAGAGGTCGCGCTACATCGCGGATTAATCAGACAAATACGCTTCGAATTGTGGCGTGTTTGAGCTCGGTTTAATCGGGAGAGTGTCGGGAACGAAGAGCGCGCAAAATCCGCGAAAACGAAAAGTAACGTAATTAACGCGTCCGCGTAATTAATAGAATGAAGAAACCAGTCATTGAATGCTTCTGCGCGAAAGCAAATACGACGGGCGAGGAGGAATGTCTGTCTGGCGAGCTTGTAAAATAGCTGGAATACGAAATTAATCCAGTTACAGTCGGAAAAATAACCGGGGTTAGGTGGGCGTTGATAAAAAAAGAAAAGAAAAAAAAAACTAGAAAGAGGCTCGCAACGTACAATTGCGCGAGGCATTTTTCACAGAGAGGACCAGCTCTCGCGTTTCCTTTCTCGACAATGCGTGGATGCATGTGTGTGTGTGTGTGTGTGTGGATGCATATATATACGTATATGGTGTACATATATCCGCGGAACGACGAAGCATAACGGCATAACGCGAGTGCAGGCACGTGATGTAAAAAGTTGCGACACGCTTAGCCGGCACGGGCGAGAAACTACAATATGGTCGCTGATAGAACCTTCTCTTCCTCTTCGTTTCTGTCCGCTTCTGTCCCTCCTCTATTCTCGCTCCCTCTTGTTCTCTCTCTCTCACTATCTCTCTGGTCTCTCTCTCTCTCTCTCTCTCGCTCTTTCATTCATTCTTTTCTTTCATCGACCGCGACTATTGCCTCGAGACGGCCAGTTTCAATTGCGCGACCCCTTTCCATCTGGACTTCGCTTCGCTATCCGGTTACCATTAATTAATGCGCTCATCGACAACCGTTAATTCCACCGTACTTGCTGTCTTCGAGACACCCGTTATTGTTCGGGTTCCACTTTCGACTTCGATGGTGACACCAGATAACAATTTCGTGGTTCTTGTGGATTTTTATGCGCGTGCTAGCGCACGACCCCATTTTCGATGATTTCGTAACGGCGTTAGGGTGGATTGGTTATGTGAAATAAAAGAAAATAAATAACATGAGATGAGAGTCGTCTGGCAACCGGGAATAAGCAGCTGGAATCGATTTTACGTGTCTGATGTATTGTCTTGAATTGATTACCAGATATTTTCCGTCACACGCTTAGTTGCTGTGTTTTTTGTTTATAACATAGTCTGGGTTATTGTTCTAAGTCTTGCTAGCAGATTTCTGGCATTTTTCTGGCTAAAACGAGCCCAAACACGATACCATTCGGATCGCTACAGCCTGTTTAATCCGCGGAATAGTAGCGTCTCTGTTATCCGAACCCGGACTCAAACGGAGGAAAACATGCACAGAGTCCCCCGCGGTGTTTGGACTCGTTTTAATCGGGAGAATGTCAGGGATATGTTGGTGAGAGTTTTACTCTTACATCTAGGGTTAAAAATAAAAATTGTGATAATAAAAAATAATTCGAAGTGCATGGATATTCTAGGATCTCGTGTGTTCTCATACGCTTGCGGCAAAAGTGAAAGGATGAACGGTGTTGTCACTGGAAGCTTATGAAAATTTTCCAAAAATAGTAGAATATAAAAGTCGACAGAGTTCAGTACAATTTTCGTTTGTTCCGCATCTGCAAAGTTGTTCCCACTGAAAATAGAACTTTATTCTTTCTTAAAAATTGCACGAACATCCGGTTTATCACGTTCTCGTCAGCCAATTGCGACGAACTCGCGGGTCCGCGAGTCCGGCCGTCGCGTGAAATTTCTGTGAATTCCCAGTGACGTCACGTTGAGCGACAATTTCAGGGCTCGCGGCGTTTCCATTTGCAGGTCGTTAATTAACGTCAAGACGATTTTTGTCTCCGCGCGTACAGAACGGAGCGAGGTTAAAAGCGGGATCGAAGCTCGAACTTCCGGACACCCGCGAGCTCTAATGTTAATTAAGTCAAGACGGTCGACTAAGATTTAATTAAAAGGCGGGGGAGAGTAGCCAAGGAGAGAGGAAGGTGACGCGCGCGCGAGCGTCCGTTTCGGCGAAATAGCTTGGCCCGTTTCCGAATGTGCGTAATTATCCGACATTTAATAATCGCGTGGGAGCACGGCGGCGCCTCTCGAAGAGTCCTCGAAACAGCTTTTCCCCGGAACTCGATCGATCGATCTCACGTATTATTACAGAGAATTCTCGATACGGCGATGGGCGGGCAATATTGATTTCGAGCAGCTTAGCCCGCGATATTAACATTAGCGCGGTTCGTTATTAACAATCAGAGCTTCTCGCACACGAGGGTGGCTAATTTGCACTATATTAGAAACACGATTATTTCGGACGGTTTTATTCAGATTTTCTACAATTTTCATTGCCACACGCATTTAACATGTTACAGGCCGAGGGTTACGACGAGGTTTCGTGTGAGCCGAGGGTTGGTTTCTAGGACGTGGACTGGCCGATGTTTATTGCGTCATCGGATAGAAGCTGTCTCTTGGAAAAAGTGGACTGGCCGATGTTTATTTCATCATCGTTAAAATAATAAATTTGTTTATTTCATCACTATAGGTTCGGTAGGATTAGCGGATTTGCCAGTGTTCATTTCATACACCTCGAGCAGCAAAGATGCATCGTCGCGGAATACCAACTACTGGAAATTCGAAAGGGATTGAGAAAATAAATAGGACTCTAATGTTCTGGTATAGAGTAATGATATGTGTATTCTATTGAATTCAGGTTTACAATTGTGCAGTGTCGCGAATGAACCGAGGAATGCGGGGGTGTTCTATCGCGATCTTTGCAGTATACGTTCTGTGTATTAAGATCTAATGCCGCTTTGACGAGGACTTGGCCCGATCTTACTGTGAGTTTACTCGCGTCGTGGATTAATATCGACTGACTCTAGTATTCTCGATGCACCCGATTTTGAGGAGAGCCTAGGTCCCTTATACAGCGTGAATTCGATAAAGCAGGACACCTAAATATCTCCGTTACTTTTCGTTGTACAAAAAAACTTAGTAGGACAAAGTTACACTGTTTGAAGAGTCACATATAACGATGTAAGGGAAAAAAAATGTCAATATCGTGATATCGTCATATCGTGTTACATGCATGAATTCGTTATTTTGTCAGCTACAACATGACGTTAACGAAAATCTATCATTCAATTTAAAAAAACATCGATAACCTTGAAATCTCATAAAAATTACCTTGACATTTTTTTTTCCTTACACCGTCATATGTGGCCCTTCAAACAGTGTGACTTGTGTCTGACTAGGTGTCCTGCTTTATCGAATTCACCCTGTATATCCCTAAAATCGGTCACGAAGATGGTGGGGACCATGTGTGGCTCTTTGTTTTTGAATTTATTACTAAGGAGTTCGATAACCCGTCATCCGAATCCCTTCGTGGCCCAATATTTCTAAATTGATGCTACGGATCCGGATAACGCATCATCAAAAACCCCTTGTGTGCCTTAGTGCACTCTTCGTTCCGGCACTTATCCTCCGGAAGTGCCAAAGGTTTATCACCCGAAAGGTCTCAAACTGTAACAAACACCAGGTTTAAATCTAATATTTTCGACTTACGAATAATTGAGATTGCGAGTATGCGTTCACGGGGAATTATTAAGTGCAGCGGGCCGCATCAGTCCTATCCTTCGGAACGTAAAGAATGTGGTCGGATAAGCGGTTTAAAAATGCCGCGCCGGGACCAAATTAAACCGGCCGGTTCGAAAGCCTTATCAAGAAGAAACGTTTTGTGCCAAGTTTCAAGCGCTATCCTCCCTCGCGAACGAGAATTATCAGTTTTCAGGTGAGATTTCTCGAATCGCGTAGAAAAACGTGTTCCGAAAACAAACGTTCAATCTGTGTCAAGAATAAAACCTTGTCACGAGGAAATCCCGGAGTTCGGATAACAGAGGTTCCACAAAACGGCGCATTAAACGAGCAACTGCGACGCGAATCGTGTCGTGTTTGGTGTGGTTCTATTCGGAAAAGAGTCACGCAGATTCCCGGAGAAAGTTTCGCGGGAAAATAATTATAAATAAACGAGCGGCGACAACTTTTCCCGGGGTGTTCGCGCCCGCGATAGAAGATCGGAAAGTGGTGTCGGCGCGCGATGCGAGCAACGTTTCGACGCGGAACGTACATCTTTCGCGTACATCAAGGCAACGCTGTACGCGAGAAATGTATGAAATATGAATCACCGGAAATTGATAATTAAGCCGGTAAATACAGCTATATACTCGCGTAGTTTCTCATGCTCCGGGGTCCGCGGCGCGGTGTCTCCGGCAGCATAACGGAGAAGAATGGGGGCGGGATAAATTCGGAATAAGAGTTTAGACAAAGGACAAGAAAAAGGGTGGCGTGAACGGACAGAAAAAGTGAGAGAGAGAGAGAGAGAGAAAGATTGTACTGTGCGTGTCTGGCGAAATCCGTGGCCATTATTTCGGCCCGGAGCCCTGTGCACGTCCGCCAGAAATGAATATGCAAGAACCTACCGGCGAATATTTACGGCTGGACTGGTGCGCGCGCGCACTATATACATACAACAAGTTTCAAAAGATGAAGCCGACCAGAACCGCGGGTTCTCTCGTTCTGCCTCGCTCCGCTCCGGCTGCTTTCGATGTCGGACTTCGACTCGAAACGGCGCGGCGTTCCGTCGATTCGCGTTGGATCAACCAACAACGTTTCCGAACCGGCTACGCGCGGAATACTCGCCGTCCGTTGCGTCGTCGCTCGAATCGAATCCTGTTCCGAGATCGTTGGGGCTCGGGTCAATTTTGACCCGGAGTTCCGGACTCTTGCAGACGAATTGCAGGAACAGCGTTCACTGCAATTACGCCTCGTGAATCGTAGAAATGTTTTTGCAGGTTTTTGTAAATAAACAATCTCCAATAACGCACGTGAAAGATTCCCGATCGAAAATCGCGTGCAGATTTCCCATCTCTAGCCGACGACACTGTCGGAGAAAAGTTGACGTAACTTGTTTATTTATAATCGTTTTCTCGTGAAACTTTTATTGGACGATCCGCGACTCTTTTACGAACGCAACGAGTCCAAACACGGTGTAATTCGAATCGCTGTTGCTCGTTTAATTCACGGTTTTGGTGGAGCCTCTACTATCCGAACTCTGGAATTTCCTTGAAATATGATGTTCTTGTTGACACGATTTCAGAGAAAGTACTGGACCGATTATATTGAAATTTTAACTGTATCTTCGGGGAGGGTTCTAGTATAGTTTCGCACGTAATCGAGGCTGTTCGGATTCTTTTTTAATTATGGGTTTTTTTTTGGAATTTCACTGTTCCTTGCGCGAGTTTCCTTGCGCAACGCAGTGAACAAGCGAGAACGCGATCACCGTGTTGCGTAAGCATGATCGGTATTTCAAAGAACGATAATACATCGCGATTCTTCGCAACGTTGCCGGCCCGGGAACAAACGACACAGCCGCCGGGTTGAAATAAATTCGCCGTTGGCGCGGCGGGCCAAATTAAAAACCGGTACATTAAAACGAATAGGTATACAGAGCGTATAACTTATAATCAGACGCGTACGAATCGCAGCAACAAGTGTGAATTTTTAAAACCGCGCGCGACCGGCCCGGTTGCAAAACTGGCAACGCGCACCGCCGAAAGAAAAATTGCTGAGAAATGAAGAAAAATGTGTGCGCGCAGTTTTTACGGCCACGTTCCCGGCCGAGAGCACAATCCCATAAGCGTTTGATTACCATCAAACTAAAATCTGTTTTTTCGTTTTTCGTCCGTTGAAACACGCTCCCCCTACCTGTCCACTTCGCCGCAAATATTGTCTAACATTTTTCATTAAAATGCAAATGTTTTAAACGCTCTAATTGGACTGCGGATTTTCAAGCAAATGCGAGCGTCGAGAACGCAATGGAACGCGAAATATAATTGGATTCAATTGCGCTTTTTGCTTAATGCTGATCTCGTTGAATTTATTATTAATTGCTGTCTTTTTTTTCAGCATTCTCTCATATGCGGCGTTAAGAACTCTGATTTTCTGGAATGAAAATTAGATCGCTACTTTTACTTCAGTGGTAACCTGTTAATTAAAAAATAAATATAACATAATTACAGTTAATAATTATAAATATGAAAATTAATTTGCGCACATTTCTAGCTCTTTTACCGTGGATATTTGCAACATAAAAATTAGATGCGATTTTTATCGATATTTTTACTTCAGTTTAATTTTAATGAGCAAAAAATACGGCATAATTTCCTGAAAAGTAAATTTTGCAAATTTCTGCAGATTTTCATAACGTTAAACATGCAAGAACATCCAAACTCGAACCACGACGATTATCCCCGACTTTTATATTTGTTTTTCTTTTGCATAAACCAGCATTATTTCAGATTACAGCTTGCATATACTATAAGTACACCGCGGACGTTCATGCAAATGACCATTTCCGGCGAAATTTCAAGAAACCGGAGTTGACCACGAATTTTCATTCGTGTAATACCTGCGTTTTCTGGTAAAATCTTATCAAAGGATTCGCTATACACTCCGTAGAACCTTGTACGGTTAGAATTTTTCGAAGATACCTATGATTTATTAATATCTGCAGTCTGTAAAATTGTTGAACAAACATGAGTACCGTTTTTTTCCCGGTCAGTTGAATAAACATTAAGAAGCTGTTGCAGAACAGCATAGTTTTCCAAACGCACCCCTTTAATTACCAAAACAAAAAAATTTGAAAAAAATTTTTTTCCTTCGCTCGGCTTTGCATCCTGCGAGCACAGACTCCAGCGGGATTCGCGCTGCTCTGGAAAACGCTATTGTCCGTGAAACCATTCACGGGCGAGTTTAATTAATTTAACAAAAATTTTTAATGCCGCTCCCCAGCGTTTCGTTCGCTGAAACAGACACTCCGAGCACGTAAAAAAATTCGTAAGGACAAGAAAAAATGCGTCTCGAAATGTTTATTAGAACGCGAATTTTCTAATTCGTATTCCGTGTACCGAAAAAAAAATAAATTGAAAATTATGAAAATGCGTTGCCCCCCTCCACTCGCCGTAGAGAAAATATTCACGTCGACCCGAAGTCCCGATAGCGACTTAACGGTGTCTTATGGTAGAGTGGCCACGATTTCTATAGGTGTACACGCGAGAACTAGAACGCGTAACATTTTAATAAACGCAATTACCCGAACCGCCGTCATTTAGGTGTATCAGCAGCCAAGAATCGACGCTCGCGAGTACAGTGATTCTTCGACAAAAAATGTTTGCTCTCAATAGTTTATTCATGTACAGCGATATATTCGTGACATTTTCCTGATTAAAAAGAGTCCAAACACGACACGTTTTCGGCCAGATTTGCCTGTTTAATCCACTGTATTTACTGGAACCTCGATTATCCGAACCGACCTTAGAGTTCTCTATTCACAGTCCAAACTGAACAAGATCGAGGCGATTCCGTTTGCAGCGACTTTGGGTCGCAAAAGTAGTAGGAAGGCGTGTTCGGATAATAGAGGTTCGGGAATATCACGGATTTCAGGAGTAAATACGATCGGAATCGCGTCGTGTCTCGTATCGTTTTAATCGAAAAAGAGTCAGGAATGTGTTGGTAAAAGTTTCGCAAAGAAATAATTACAAGTAAGAAAGTTATGGTACCTAATCAGTGTTGCTTCAACGGTTCTGTGACGTTGATATCGCGTTGAAAGAATACTTTTCGCACACGATCTATATAACATTATTAACTCACATAAAATTATTCAAAGGGAAGGAAGCAAGCGACAATAAATAAAGTAAGCAACATATCTCGCGGTAGAGCCGGTTTTTCTTGGCCAAAACCATTGTAGCGTTATTTCAAGGTTTAATGTTGTATTAGAATAGGTCGTTTAATTCGTCTTGTTAGAATATTATGCAGTAAAAAATGTATGTTAATATTTTAAAAAATTGAGATGGCCTTCAATGACCTCTGTGACTATTCAATTGTAACTCTAATATCATAAATTAAATCAATGTTCTCGGCGCAATGGTTCGATCAAACTTTACAAAGCAATTTTGCAACTAACAGCAATAATTAACGTTTCGGTCTTAATTTAGATAATTTTCAACACTGTTTAATTTGCGAAATTATTCATATGATAAATTATTCATATATTGTATAATTTATCATGAATATGCTATATAAACATTGTACGGTTTAAAGCAATAAATAAATAAATAATAATAATATAATTTCATAGTTTCGCGCTTCCAACGCTATATCTGCTCGCAAAGTTATCCGAAAGATTTACTATTTTGAGCTTCAAGGTTCCAAAGGATTCTTATTTGAGAAAGAAAACAAAGATTTCGTTGAAATGTGAAAGCCGAAGGATGCGACGGATTAAAATTCGTCGGAATTAAGTTGCAGCGACACTTCTTCGTGAAAATCTGGTGCGTTAATAATTATTCTTGCGTCACTTGCGGAACACAGTCCGGGGAGAGAGAAGAGAAACGAGAACGGGAGAGCCGCGAGAGGATTACAAGAGATCGCGAAAGAGAGACCGGAAGCGTCGGATCGCTGCGAGGAGGAAGCAAGACGGTCAAGCTGAAAGCGAGAAGGGAAGGCAGGAAGGCTAATTACGTTATTTATAAGCTACGTAGGCGCAACTACGCGTGTCTGAGCTCCGGAGCGTTCTCCAGGTAGCGCGATGAACGACCTGGCGCGGCCATAGAGAGAGAGGAGCTAGGTACGAGTAAGCGGACGAGGAAAAATTTGGTTCGCTGCGCCGCGCCGCCATTCAACGTGCAGCCGAAGTTACAATTTCGTAACAAAACAATCGCGCAGCAACAAACACGGCCACGTTTATTGAAGCTCGAACTATTCGCACTGGGTCGTTCATTTTTTCCGGTGATTCGCGACGTAGCATGAACGAAAAATCGAAGGCGCAGTGACGGAAATTTTCGACCCCCCCTCACCATGGAAATTCTGGGCCCCCTTTTTTCTTTCGAGATTTTTTAATCGTTTTTAACACGGAGAATCGTGAAAATTCTATGAACGCAAACAGTATGTTTGTTTTTGTCGGTATACACTTTTTTATGTGAATAACCAATATTTTTTAACTATATTCAAGGATTTTATACTCTGTAGAATTCAACATATATTTTTGTACTTCAAGTGTAAATTAATCTATGACCATCCGAGAACACGAAAGTGTATGATACATTTTCTATTTGTCAACAGAAATATTAAAATAATTTTAAAAATAAATTCAAAATACCCGGTCGATCCAACGCAAATTGTTTAATATTTTGCTTCACAATATGTTGTATAAAGGTCTTCCTTTTATTTTCTTTTAAGAAAAAGTGACGTGTGTCAGATTACGAAGGTTTATTTCACTTAATGTTCAGTTATCTTTTTTCCCAGTGACTGTTCGTGAATAAATGGTGTTTTTAGCAGAAATTTCTGTGAACAGATATACATTTAAAAAATAGTGATTTTAAAAAATGTTTGCCCTCCACAGTGCGCCGCGATGCGGTACCGCAGTTCCGCCGCTGCGAAGGTGCCTCCGGACGTAAAACCCCTGGCGGACCAATACGGCCCGGACCGAACACTGTGTAGAACCAATACGCCGGAAAGTGGCGACGGAGGATCGAGTCCGTACGCGACCCGAGGAACAAAAGAGCGAGAGAAATGGCTCCGTTAAGAAGGGAAACAGGGGATTGCGAGCTTCGAGGCTCGTTCCCGAGAAAAAGTATATAGTGTCCCGGCGTGTCGTTGCATCCCTGCATATCCACGTCTCCTCTCGCGTTTTTTTCCGGTTTGCGGGACGGAGAGGACCGTTCCCGAGCCGCCTTTACGCGGTCATAACTGTAACGCCGTCACGACGGTATTGCAAATACCACGGAGGAGCGCCGGGGATGGGAGGGGGACGCTCGTAGAATTGGAGAACGCTGCTAGGAGGACTATCAAACCGCCTTCTACGTGCAGCTCGTCGGACAGAACGCGTCCCTCTCGGGCCGATATGCATCTGCCTATGCTTGTGCATCGTACGTCGTGCGCCTTCTTACGTGCCGTTTCGTACACCGCGAGCCTTTATTGCTTTCAGAACAACGGACTGCGTGCGCCGGTACCTTCTAATCGGCCGCTATAAACCGTTATCGAATTCTTTTGTCTCGAGACCGAGCTATTGCTGTAGGCAAACGCGCCCTCCTCGAGAAGAGAAGCCCATCAACTTTTTCCATCCGCCGTTTCTCCAGCTGAAGTTCCCAGTCGGCCCTCTTTCGGAAATTGATACTACGCTGTGCAAATTTAGAATTTAGAATAATACATTCTCCATGTTCTTACTAGTTTTTGACGTGAAGTATTTTTGAATTTAAATGGAATATTTTCGAATTTATGTTTAAAATAAGTATTTTTGAATTTGTATTTGAAGAATAGATTTTTCAATTTGAATTTAATTTAGATATTTTTGAATGTAAATTTTGCTGAATTTAAATTTAAATTAAACATTTTTGAATTTGAATTTAAAGTAAATATTGTTGAATTGAAATTGAAATCAAATCTTTTTGAATTCGAATTTAATTTAGATATTTTTGAATTTAAATTTAAAATAAATATTGTTGAATTGAAATTTAAATCAAATCTTTTAAATTTTAACTTAATTAGATTTTATTTTTTATTGCTTATAATTTTCTAAATTTTTTTTGTAGAATCTGCATTGATAGACATCGATTCTTTAATTTTATGAATCGTGATCGTTTATGGTTCGATGTAACCCCGAGGATTTAAACATAGAAAAGGCAACGAACAGTTATGCGACAGTAGACTGTCATTCGCATTCTCGCCGGAACGGAACAGGCACTCGGAAACAAGCACGACTTCCAGTTTTTATCTGCAACAACGTTACCGTCCTGAAATCACATTTGCCAATATTTTACAGCGAATCACATTCAACGTGCACACGCCAGAACTTTACGACACCATCAGTTGTATCATATAAATTCACATCGTAGCATGCACGTTGTAAGCTGTAACCCGAATGGCTATTTGAATCGTTCCTGTCTGTTCGGTAATTTTTATTCCGATAAAGCTAACTCGGTTGCCAAATTCTCTGCAACTGTGACACGAGTGTTATTCCTCAGTTTGATTCAATGCCGTCAATGTTATGGACAGTTAACTAATTAATCATATGTCTGTTGTCGTTACCGGTTTGCTGTCTAGTTATTAACAAATGTTATTGCATGTACGTGGTTTAATATTGCATTCTTAAAAGCTGACTTTCATATCATTTCATGGTTCATTTTATGTCAATGTATTTTCAGGAACGAGACCCGGTGCTATTTTGTATTTTAATTCAAATCCACTGTGTTTTAAGAAACACGATATGGCGCCATTTTGTATTTTATTCGAATCCACTGTATTTTCAGAAACAAGATTTCATGCCATTGTTTTATCTCGGCGTATTTTCAAAAACATGATTCGGTGCAATTCTCTTTTATCTCAGTGTATTTTCAAAAACAAGATTTGGTGCCATTTTATATTTAATTTGGCTCCGCTTTAGTTTATAAACATATTTTAATTTTGTGCCATTTTTCTACAATAAAATAGTATTCTCTATTGTCAAGCTGTTCGAATATTTTAGAATTGGTAAAAATTGAGAAACAAGGAAAATCAGTACGTATTTGCATACACGCGATAGTATAGAAATAATGGAAGAAGTTTATTTAAACGTATGTCCCACTTGTTTCCGGCTTTACAGCAGTTTTCGTAGCGCAACTTTGTACGGCTACTTAGCTCCATGCGAAGTGCATTAAACGGCCACCTGCGGTCTGAACGCAAAGCTGCGGTTCCGTGACACAGAGCTCTTCAATCTTTTGACAATTCCTCTGGAAAAAGAACGACAGATGCGCATACACAAACAGTTCAAGTTTGTTTTACCGCTGTTTGCCAGGGAAAATTACTGTGTCGTATAAAGAACCGAAAAAGTGGCAAACCATGGTATTGAATAATTTACTCATAAAGCTTCCAGAGCAACTCATTGTTAATATCATTTTTTAATGTACTATTAAAATTTCGATTTATATCGACAGAATGTAATATAATAAAATCATAATTGTATATCTGAATTTAATTATTTTTCCAAAAATATTAGTTTTCATTTTGAAGAATCAATTATACCGTACAAATTAATATATTTGACACAAATTTCCATTCCATCGCTCTATTATACACGGATTATTACATACTAAACGATTTGCATTGTTTTCGGGTGTGACCGTCTCTGCGTGCCCAGTAATTATAATGATTAGCGTAATTGCGAGGCGATAGTAAATTGCGTTGCGGCGATAACAATGTAATAACGTCGACTTATGGTATAAATTACTGTGATGCTCTTCATGACACGTGCAATGATCCATTATTTCGAACGGATGAAATTTCAGAAATCCTCCGTCACCTTGAATGTTATATTAATCATAAGACTACGGATCCTGAAAAAATTTTTCAATCAATACACGTATTGAAATTTCTTCAACTTTTCCATTAAGAAATTCGCAATAATACAGGGTGTTCTGTTTAGCAACACCCTGTATATCGATGATCTTAGAATTTTCCAATTTCTTCATTGTTCATTAACACTAAATCTACCACCACCGGTCAGGTGACCGGTACCAGATTATTTATTTCACAATTACTCAGATTATAAGGATGGTTTCGTCGTAAATAATTAAATATCATATCAGATATTATAACATAAACCGCAAAAAGTTCAAATAAATCTTACTTTTATAAAACAAAATCTATCGGCTACTTGCAAAGCTCCTTTCGGGTTAATTATTCCTAAAAAAAATCAATACCCATTCACTCTCTGAAGATCCTCGATCAGCTGGATCACTTGGACCACCCTGTATCACCCAGCGAGTCCGACTGCCATAAGTCGGACATTTATTTCCAGGGGCGTCGCGGCATGATCGCCAGATCACGTCATGCTCGTCGTGGAAGGGCGAGCTATACTTAGGCCGAAATCAATTCGCAAACGATTTCTCGATCCTCGTGGATCCTTCCGTTTCCGTGTCGATCGTGGGAGGATCCTGTCCCGCTGACAGAACCCCGGGGATAGCGGTGGGAGAGGGGGGACTTCAGGGGGGTCCACGGGGCTCCCTATCGCGGAGGTAGGTCGAGGTAATCGGTACGTATCGGCGGTCCTTTATGCGGCTTGTTATTTTATCTCGAGCGTCGCGGTCGTTAATTTGCGGTCACCGCCGCAAACCAGGATCGGCTACACCGCAATTTTATTCGGCGACCCCCGTCCACGTGTTGTTTACTCTCCGCCCCCTTCCTCCCCGCCACTTCTACGCAGTCCTGCGAAGCGATATTTCAGAGTTCTCTACCGCCGAACTCGAGGCAACTGCTTCTCGAGTTCACCACCTCGGCACAGAAAATTACCCACACAGCTACGCTAAACGTTGAATACACAGAAACAATTACCAACGCGTCCGTGACTGTTTCCCGATTAAAACGAGCCCAAACACGACGCAATTTGCATTACGTTTGCTCGCTTAATCCACGGTATAGTGGCACCTCGATTATCCGAACTGATTCGAGTATTCTAGCATAATCGTGGATTAAACGAACGAATATGACGCGAATTGTGTCGTGTTTGGGCTCGTTTCAATCGGGAAAATGTGAGGAATGTTTTAACAAACTTTCTGAAGCAACCTTTGAACATTGACTATGATTTTTAATGTTAAAAAAAGTGAGACGGTGGGTACATTGAGAAGGACATGGACTGTAGATATACAGAGCGTTCGACGTAACACTTTTCACGAATTTTCAAGTACTTGCGATAATCTGACAAAAATATATTTTCAACAAAAGTTGATCGGTCTTCGATTAAACACTTCTTTCGATAATTTTCACTTTGTACTTTTCACTTAGCAGTGTATCCTAGTTCGTTGAATTCGTCCCGATACGGGCTATAATACTGTTAAATTAAAAATACAAAATGTCATTTAAAAAAATGAAGTCGGCGACCTTGAAAATTGCGAAAAAAGATTTTCACACTTTTTTTCATTGCAATGTTACAGCCGATCGCAAACTGATCAACTTTTGTTGAAAATATTCTCTCGTCAGATTATCGCGAGTATTTGGAAAATCGTGAAAAGTGTTGTGTGGGGCGCACTGTATTTTTTTACGCTGTTTTCTTTGTCACTTTTGAAAAGTCACGTCGAATCGGTGTTCAAATTTTTTTTTTATTGCAGCCAGCGTTCCCCCGGCGTTCCCAGCAAAAATGGCGATTTCATAGCTGGACGAAGATCGCTATCTTTTCGAATCGATGCGCAGCTGCGACTAAAGCTTTCAGTAACTTGTCAGCCGTATTCAGCGCCACGCTGTATAGACTGTATAGTAGTTCAGATTCCATGGTAGATAGCTCACAATGTGTAGAGAGGTATCAGTGTAACGGTAGCAGTCTGAGTTAATTTCAATTCGAGCTACGGTATTCTCTGACAAACACGGTGTCACGACGCGATAATCCCGCAAACAAGAGACGTAATATACTGTAAGGATTGCAAAACGGTGAACAGTCGTGGAACCGAAATTCCTCAGTCCCTCTGAAAACGCGACCGAACTTTCCGAATTTATATTTTACACACTTCCGCGATTCTGCTACTATTCGGTGCGATTTGCGATTGCAATTTATACGAGTTTAACGCGCAAATATTTAAATAGATACGTTTTAGTAACTCGGTGCGTCAAACCGTGAGAAATATAAATAATTCGAGCACTTTGCTCCAATTAAGTGCAGCGAATTCAATTCTTCACAGGCCATTAAATTGCCTTTAAAAATATCAGATTTAGAGCGTCCTGAGCACTTAAAATATTCGAGAGTAGTAGATTCTAATGCTATTAATTATTCATTTTATGGGGATTGTATGAATTATACAGTGCCTGTTAAAACTATGCTGCCACCTAAGAATAAATTTTATTCTGTCATATATGGTATATAATGTAGGATGTCAAACTGCTACATTTTTAATTTATTTTATGTTTGATAACTTGCTATCGTTAGATAACAAAGTGCTCTTGAGAGTGCTATTATTAAATAATAAATGCCAGAAAAATATCATTAAATCCTATAAATATTAATATATTCCATAAAAATATTATCATGCATAACAGATTCCATAAAAATATTATTATATATAATAGATTCGATAAAAACATTATTGAATAATAAATATTACGAATATATCATTCAATGAAATATTAATGGAAATCGTAATAAAACAAAAAAAAGTGAATACATCACATTTCTAAAAATGACTGTAAACATGATCCAGTTTTCGCGAAACACACTGTGTACGAGCTGTAACGAGTTTCGTAACGCGTCCGGCGAAACATTTGCCAAATTTCGACCTAATTACAAGTTATTTGCGCTCGTTAAGTATAAACGACGCGTCGCACGCGGAATTACATCGAGAATGTAATACTTTCGATAAATCACGCGTCGCTATTATTGAAAACAGCTTTTAACGCGACGGCACGGGACGGCGTTCAATTACACGACAAACGTTAATTTCATTAGGCGTGCCAATATCCGAAAAATATAGCTCACCCTGTCATGCGACGATTTTCAAAGCTGCTGGGGTTGCACGAGAAAATGAAAATCGGACCGTGCGTTGTGCCGACTAGTCGTTCGCACGGTGACTCATGATTTATTTTCATCGTGTTAAAAATGTTGCCGGGTGGTCGGGAAATTTGCATGATTGATTTATTGATATTGATTCAACTAACAATGATTATACTATTATACAGGGTGCCCCAGTTATCGTTATGCGAAAAAACTTTTCATGACAAAGTTGTATCATCTCCAAGAGATATTTTCTCAAGGCCATTTTTTCAGCGAAATTTCAAGGTCATCGCAGTTTTTTTTTTATCGAAACATTCGTCTTTTCTTGGATATTATTGTAGAGCATAGAAAGACGAATCCAACGAATACCATGATCATACCAATCCGATCATTCAAACTCGAGATAGTTGTGTCTGAAAGGTGAGCTATTTGATATGTTCAACCGCAAGTATCTCCGAATTGAATGAACCAAATGGTACGATCATGGTACTCGTTGGATTCGTATTTTCATGCTCTACAATAATATCCGAGAAAAAAACACAAGTTTCTAATAGAAATTTATTTTCCTCTTTTGTATGTTGAATAGGTTGAAAAGAACTGATGCGATAGAGACCTAGATTTGGTAATCAATATTTCCTGATGACCGCCCAATTTGTTGGAAACATTTCTCCAACGAGACCAAACGGCAGGTTAAATAATAGTAAAATTGAATCAGTGTCGAAAGACCAGCTTTGTCCACGATCCAATCGGAATATACAGTTATACATTCAGTGCGAGTACATAAGAAATTGGGAGGCGTTCGAGCCTCGAGGGTGGCCCTATTAAAATCTGAATGGCAGCCATTCGCACCGAAGTAACGACCTTAATTAAAAAGTTCGTCGGTCGCATCCTAAAGATTTACAGAATCCCGGCCACCGCTGCAGGCGTCTCCGGAAAGTGCCTATATCGGCTCTTAGGAACGCTCAAGATGGACAAAAAAAAAAGAGATGGCTCCATACTATTTCCATAAAACATGGAAGTTCTGTGCAGCTTCGAGCTATCTACACGGAGCCCCTCGATTCTCACTTATCGAGACGTACCTTGAAAATGATCAGGTCAACTCTGATATCAGTTCAATCGTGGCTAGGTCTGCGGTCATCCACCGCATACGCGTGGAGTCGCCAGGGTCACGCGAGACCCAGCCACCGGCAGCTATGGTCCGAGGGTTGATGGAAATTTCAAAATTTTTGCGTATAAGCCCTAAGCCAACATTTAAAATGTGCTTCGAAGATGCAATTATTCGATTAAATTGTTAATATTATATTCATATTTAATATTATATTTATATTTAATATTCATCTCACTATGTTAATCTTACCATTTCTATTTACCATTTCAATAAAGATGAATAAATTTGCAAAATATGACTGAAATTTTCTACTTTCAATTTCCATGGTAACCTGCGGACCAGCCCGTACAGGTGGTAACATTCGACACATAATCAACAGCGGACTAATTGGTTTCCAATGGGCACTCTCCGGAGCGGTGGGAGAAAATTACTGTCATCGGAGGAATTCCACGACCACGTTCGGTCACACAGAGTGTCGTAAACAGTCAGTTAAACATAGTCACCTGTAAACAGCGCGGCACACGCGTTCATCAAGCGCACGCTGCACGCTGCTCGTCAACAATCAAACGCACATCGCGCACTCAATCCGTCTTGGACACTCACTCTGTCATTTGCAGCGGTTAATACACAGTCATTTGACCGGGGAACGAGAAGATTTGTGTGCCGTGATCAATTAAGACACCGTGCCTGCGCGCTGCTATCACACGACCGCGCTCTCGTCGTGTCATTCGAATCCGCCATTGAACGTTTAACGCCGGAGTACTTTCGTTCTCACGTTTTGCAGACGCTTCAACGACATTATTTAACAAAAACATCAATCGACGAGACCATCTGTTAATACGTTTAATTTACCGTCAGCCTCGATGATCCTGAAAACCACACGAGTTTCACTTTTAGCGCAGCGAGATAATATATCAATTTGCAACATAACTTTGTAATTAACAATTATTTGTTTACGAGACTTTCATCGGCGTATCCGTGACATTTCGCCGGGTAAAACGAGTCGAAGCACGACCTCGTCCGACGTATATTTCCATAGTAATTCGCGATTCAGTGGTTAGGTGACTAAACAGTTCGGATAATAGAGGTATTACTAAACCGTGGATTAAACAACCACAAAGAGTCCTAACGTTATCGTGTTTGGGCTCGTTTTAATCAGAATAGTATCAGTGACATGCCGATGGAAGTGTCCCACGAAAATAATTAATAACAAAACAGTTATGTCGATAAATTAGTGTTGTCTCACCGGTGTATCTGTTGTTTTTAGATTTTCTTTTGCGTGCAGGGTAATCACCGATCGCGTTCGCATTATATTCGTGCACAGTTCAAAGATGTTTTTGTCAAACTTTTGAGAATCTTCTACTCCTAGCAGACACAGGATCCGAAAAAATGCTACCTCCACCGTTCTTGGTACCGACAAGAACTATACGAAGATCCCATGCAGAGAGACCGTTCAGCAGAAACGTGGACATTACATTCTCGGTGGTGGCTGCTGGCGGGCGGCGGGGTGGTCGCGAGTTAGATCTCGAACGGGGAAAACCAACAGCAGGGGTAGAAAGAAACGAGGCGCGCGGAAGACAAAGAGTCTCTCGGACTCTTTGTGCATCAATCAGGGGATCGAATGTTCGCCGATACAAAGGATCAGTCCGTTATCCGCGGGATCATTCTATTCTCGGGGCAGGAGGAGGAGGAGGAGGAGGAAGAAGAAGAATAGGGGATGGATGGATGCGAAGGGGCGGAGATGGGAGAGGGGAGAGAAAGGCGGGAAAAGGCTTTCGCACGTCGCCGGAGCAAGAAGAGCCCGGGGCCAAGTTTCCGGTCGAGCTGCTCCGACTTTGCGGCCACGGAAAAACGCGGGGGTGGATGAAAGCTAGCTTCTGGAAGGTCTATACGGAGGTTCTTGGGGTTTTCCAGGGGGTGGATGGTGGTGGTGGTGGTGGTGGTTAACGAGTCTCTCTTGGAAACGGGACCGAATGCACTCGCGGTCCGCGAGGTTCGGTCGTCGCCTCCACGTGTAATACCAACTTTGATTGCCAATCATTTCTCACCGAGGCAAGAAGGTTATTACCTATCCACTTTGCCGGAAGATCCTCTTCGTGCCCCCACTTCCTACTCCCCCCCTCTCTCTCTGCAACCTTCTCCTCGAGCTCCGTCTTTTTCTTCGGAATGCTCTATAAGGCACTCGCGACGGAAAATATGGCGGCTCGTTCCGCCGCGAACTTTGCAAAAATATTAGTTTGGCACACCTACTTATCCCACGCGCTGACAGCCGCTTCAACGCCTCTGCTCTCCATCTTTTTCTATCTCGTCCGAGGAAGCCGTCGTCGTCGCGAGACTCTGAGAGACCCCCGCGGACCGGGGATCGTTACGTCCGACTCGATTAGGCGAGTCCTTGGTTTGCGGTGGAGCGAGGAGTAGAGGTACTCGGTCGAGGAACTGCTTATGAGATGCTGAGGAAACGTTGGCTGATCTTTTCTTGACGAGAGGCTCCTCGGTGATTGGTTTTTTCGAACGATCCGGAGGATCCGAGTCTTTCGAGCCGATGTTGCGCTCGACGTTTCGAAGAATCGTCGCCGGAGAAATAAATTTTGATTATCGACTTGAACAATGCTGGCGAAACGGTGCGACGCAAAGGAGGTACGATGAAAAATACATTCTCAAGATTCGGAAAGAAAATAAATATTGCCTATTGACTGTAGGCTCGACCGGAGCCGAGAGAAAGAGTGTGACGCAAAGAGGGTACGGTGAAAAATATATTTTCAAGATTCGGAACGAAAATAAATTTTGGGTATTGACTGATGGCTCGACCGAAGCCGAGAGAAAGAGTGCGACGCAAAGGGGGTACGGTGAAAAATATATTTTCAAGATTCGGAACGAAAATAAATTTTGCGTATTGACTGATGGCTCGACCGAAGCCAAGAGAAAGAGTGCGACCCAAAGCGGGGAATGGCGGGCGACGCAAAGTGGGTACGATGTGAGACATTTTGAAGATTCGGAGGAAAAATGAATTTTGCGTATTGACTGGAGGCTCGACCGGAGCCGGGAGTGCGACGCAAAGGGGACAAGGGGGAACGATGCAAAATACTTGCCCCCGATGTCTTGTGGACGTGTTTCCATAGCTGCCAGGTGATTAATCGGCCTCGGGTCTCACACCAGAGGGCCCGAACCTTATACTTTGGCCGGGTTGCGCGAAGAGAACACAGGACCCGGCGGCCGATTTTTTGCGAGGATCGCTCCGTCATCGCAGAAGGCGGCACCTCTGATCTGCCTCCCGGCCCGGAGGCTCCGGGGGCCTTCCCATAATCACCTGCGATCCTTTCTCGCGCCGGGGGCGATCTCACCACCGTGTGGTGCACCACGAAAACAGAGAGACCGGGAGAGGACGGAGAGGGGACAGAGACCTGTCTGGAATCCGCGGCCTCCGTCGTGTTCCGGCAAGGTCGCCGGTTCCTTTTGCTCCTTCTGCCGCCTGCTCATCCCTCCCCCCGCTCCCTCGATCTCTTCTTCGTCTTCTTCTTCTTCTCTCTTTTACCTTCTACCAACAACGATCAGCCCGCCACTCGTCTCCATCCGTCGATTTTATTGGAGCATCGGCTACTTCGCGATTTATTGCTGTAATTGAATAGCTGGAAACTTTTCCCTTCTACCCGGTGGCGTTTTATTACCGCGATCATCGAGATTACCAGACCGGCAACAAGGACGCTCTTTCGCGAGTTTGAATTGCTCGATGCACTGTTTCGCCGAGTTCTCTTCGGCACGAAGCCGGAACTTGTCTGTTTTCCTTCACGAGCCAGCGGACGTGGAATAAAATGGCGTGCCGTTCAATTGTCGGCGAACACCGGTTTGCGAACATTTCGTTACAATATCCCTGACATTTTTGCGATTCCAACGACACCAAACACGACCCGATTCGGTCTCTATTCGCGTGTCTAGTCCGCGATTTAGTGGAACCTCGCTTATCCGAACTGTGGATATTCAAACTGTAACAACTTCGCGGAAAACGATCGTACGACCGCGAACTTGGAGTCGTTTCAAAACTTGAACTTTCTGCTATCGCGTCGCGTCATTCGTTTTGTTCCGAGATATTTTACCGTAACGTAGCAAACGAAAAACCGGGGACACGTTTTGTCCACGAAATCGATTAATTTACACGAAACGGACGTACCAGTCGCAGGGTTTTCTACGCGGTGGAAGACACTCGCGATCACAGCAGGAAGAACCCGAGGTGAAAGAAAGGAAGTTGTCGCGTGGGCAGCCGTTCGTTGGAACCCGATACCGCGATCGATACTTCCACTGGCCGGTTAAAGCTGACGATGATGAAGGGTGAACGACGAGCGATACTGACGGCGACGCCGACTGCGTAACATGGCTTCTAGTGTCGAATATCTCGTGAGGGTACCTACGACTACGACGAACAGACCAACAGACCACGGAGAGCCATGCTCGTCCCAGGAGGTTTCACGACCAGTTTCGTCCATGGCCGAACGTGCCCGCTGCCATCCATTTATGTGTCTGCACTCGTGTGTACGACATCCGACTGCTTACGTCTCCTGTCACTACGAATCTTCTCAAATGCGAGCCTCGCATCCCGAAGCCCCTCCCACACCCCTTTCCACCTTAAACTATCATTGAACAGAGTCTTCAGATTTTTTGCAACCCGGATGTTCTACTTAAAAATCTGAATTAATTACTGCATATGTATATAGGTATTTAACATCTGATAGATTTTTTTCAGAATTTTCGCTTGTGGCCAAATAGGGTAAACAGTCAAAAATCTGAATTATACCAATTTTTATAGGGTCGTTGATTTTTTACAACCTGGACATTCTTCTTAAAAATCTGAATTAATTACGGTATATGCGTCTGAGTATTTTCTATCTGATAGATTTTTTTCAGAATTTTCGCTTGTGGCCAAATAGGGTAAACAATAAAAAATCTGAATTATACCAATTTTTATAGGGTTGTTGATATTTTACAACCTGGACATTCTTCTTAAAAATCTGAATTAATTACGGTGTATGCGTCTGAGTATTTGCTATCTGATAGATTTTTTTCAAAATTTTCGCTTATCACTAAATAGGGAAAATCGATAAATAACTACAGTTTGGAGATGTGGGGTTAAAGTTTTAAATAACATGAATTTTTATTATTTCTACGTTAGAAGCAATTAAACGCAGAAATACAATCTACCCTACGATCGAAATGTGTCGGACCGGTTGGAAAAGAATTCTTTCGATCGTGGATTTCGTCGTCGTCGGTATCGAAGATCGATCGAGGATCGAGATAGCGATTTTAATTGGTACTTTCAGGACATACGGAGGAAACGTGTTACAGAACGTCTTTCAGGTTAACTGTAGATCGTTAAATCTCGATTTGAACTTTGAAATCGTTCTAGTTAACGAACCGGTTTCTCGTAGATTTAAAAATCGCCCAGATTTCTCGTAAAATTGTCTGCACGCCAAACGAAAGATTGCGGAAGCTCTCGCGAAACCGAGCTTGTTCCATAAATGTAACGGGTGACATAGTAGATTATTTCTCCTGCGCAGCAATATTTTCATTAGATTATTAACGATAATTTTGTCTTTGATTCCAGCTTAACGATGTTACGTATCGCAAACTCGTATACACGTAATCCAATAATTGATAAGCTGAACTAGGTTTTTGATCGGTTGATAGTAATATTAATAAATGATTTAATTAAATAAGTGGAATCCAGTTTGATAGAATTAAACGAGAACGAGATCGAAACGGAAAACGAAGTATAAACTTGTAATATTCGGCTGATTTTATTGCAAATTAAATGAAATAAATATTCTAATTGACAACAATTTATGAAATACGGGTGACACGTTAACTAATAATGCTAAAATATAGTATTCAGATGTGAATTTCAAGATTTCTATATAGGTTTCGTATAAAATTAATAAAAAAAATTTTTGGAACGTTTATATAAAATGTAAATAAGATAATTGTATTTGTATCGTACAATTGCTATTTTAATACGAACAATGGAGATTACAGATATTCCGAACGATGAAATTTAATTGCTCAGCTCTATATTTTTCAGAAACATTACCAAAATATTAATACAAATATAATGATCATGCTGCACGCGTGTCACAAATGCTCCAATAATATGAAAACGATATATTGAAAGAGCTTGAAGAGAATAAGAGTGGCCCGACGTAATCAGCTCGCGTTAATCTTCCGGCTAATTGGCCATTTAAATGTGAATTAATTTTATCGGCCTCTTTAAATTTAGCTAATTAACAAACTATTATGGCGTCTGACCGACACGACGGCGAATGACGTGCAGTAAAATGACGACTTCACGTTCTACCAGTGCAATTCAGGTAAAACAGTCACTATAGTTAACGTGGAAAGTTATCGACACTTTATAAGGCCATGAGGTGTGCCATAACTAATTTTTTGTAATTAACTGCGATATTATTTTCATTCAGTGAACTACTTCTCTCTGCTTTCGACGATTTGTTAATTAAAATATTGAAATAAAATATTAATTTTCAATATTCGCTCTTCCACCGTTAAAAAAAAAAAGAAAAAACGGTGAAAGAATAATCAAATCGAATTTATCATATATATCTATGTACATTTTAAATTATTGCAAGATAATTAGAGTTTTTGAAGTTAAATGGAACTTTGTATTCCAAGTGAATTTGGCTTCGCAGCGTGCCCTTTGAAGGATACTATAACTTCGTTTTCTTAACTATTTCTGTGCTTCGCTGTTCTACAGAGTAGAGTTGAATTTTCTTTGTGCCACGAAAATGCTACCCGGAGTAGCTAGAAAATTATAAAACGTGGCGAAACGTCCCAAGACAATTTTAAAGAACATACTACGATGCTAATGGTTAATAATTTCAAGAAGATCGTGTTGCAAATATTTTTTTAATAATCAGAGATTTCCACAAGTTTCATTGTATTTTCGCTGTGAAAGTTCGGCGGACATACAGTGGATCCAAGAAGTATTTCCACACTAAACACCCGATTCTCGAAAAATTGCCAATATTTAAACAGTAATAATTTCGTAAAAAATGACCACACGATCATAAAATTTGACTCATTTTAAAGCTAAAAACCTCTACTTTCAAAATTCATCGTTCATTTTATTTGACGATCTTTTTTCATGGCATAGCGAGCGAGAAACTGAAGACGCGTTTCTTATTGAAAACGTTACACATTCAAACGTCTGTGAAGACTTTGAAAAATTTTTCTTGTGACCGAAACCAACGTAGATTTCAAGATTGAATCTTCCTCTTTACAACGACACCTTAAAAATTGATGTACGATTTTTTGTCACTGTTTTATGCAACAAAAATGAGGAACAAGTTCGGTCGTGTATACTCCATTGGTGTAACTTATACTAGTGTAAAGTTGACGGCACAGCTCTCATTCGAAGCTCGATAAAACGGCTAAAAAAAATCGTACATCAATTTTCAAGGTGTCGTTGTAAAGAGGAAGCTTCAATCTTGAAATCTACGTTAGTTTCGGTCACAAGAAAAATTTTTCAAAGTCTTCACAGACGTTTGGATGTGTAACATTTTCAATAAGAAACGCGCCTTCAGTTTCTCGCTTGCTACGCCATGAAAAAAGATCTTGGAATAAAACGAACGATGGATTTTGAAAGTAGAGGCTTCCAGCTTCAAAATGAGTAAAATTTTATGATCGTGTGGTCACTTTTTACGAAATTATTACTGTTTAAATATTGGCAATTTTTCGAGAATATTTAGTGTATTTCCTACACTAACGACAATATTAACAACGCATGAAAAACCCTGGGGAAGTTCATTTGAATCGCCGATAAAAACGCAAATGAGATTACCGATTTTTAGGGCCCAAGTTTATTTCCCCGTAGCGATTCGAATGTAATGAGAATCTGCAGTCGGTCTCGATGTAACATAGATCTTTTATGGCAGCGCGTATTAATAGAGGGAAGAATGTTGGCGCAAAACGCGAGGAGAATTATTAAGAACACGAAAAGAAAAGAAGAGAAGAAAAAAAAGAAAAGAAACGACAGCAAAAAAAAAAAAGATCGGAATGACCCTTTCAGAACAGTTCATCATCGTTGCAGTAAGCAGTGCATTCAAAGCGGAATTATAATGATGACATGTACAATCAATCACCATCTGATTCCAAGGTAAGCTTCTTCGAGTATTAACGCGTCCTGAAAACTCGAGTGGACTCCTCTCTGAGGTGTTAGTGGGATTTCTGTGATATTCATTCGTCGATCATAATAGCCCCGGGTCCGTACAACGTTATAATAAATTAGATCGAGCGTTTTCCAATTTAAATCTGACGCGACGACAATGCTCTCTGTTGAGCATCGACAATACGCTCCGCTGAACTACAACAATATAAAATTACCACAACAACAATATATATATAAAAAAAATTCAATCCAAATAGCGCTCGTAAAATCATCGAAACGGTTTCGATTTCTATCAAAGGCGGAAAGTGTCTTCGATATTTTTACCATGGACAAATATCTCCGAAGAAAACGGTGCGACACACACCGTAGAAAGGTAGAGGCTTCAATCTTTAAAACGAGTCCAAGTTCACGGTCCTGCGACGATTTTTCACAAAGTTACAACACTTTCAATGTCGACAGTTCGGATAAGCGAGGCTCCGCTAAATCGTGCGTTGTACAGTCAAATATAGACCGAAGTGGATCGTGTTTGGTGTCGAATTAATCGGGCGAGTGTCGCGAGCGTGTCGGCGAAACAGTCCCGCTAAAGTAATTGCAATAATAAACAATAGCGTGTAAAACATCGAGTGGACCGGAGTCGAGAATCGCGTTCCCTGGCATCCGATAGCGCGGATATCGGGTGTTCGATGGGTCCAACCGAACGACGTTTCCATCTGCAGCGAGGACTGATCTAAGTGACCATCGCTGCCGCCGCGCCGCGCCGTTCTCCCCGATCGATCCCATCGAAACAGCGCTAAGTATCGAGCTATCCGGAGCACTCGGGGTCGAAGCTGTTCGGCTCGACACCTTTCGGTAATCGGCGTCCGCGGGGGTGGGTAAGGCGCGGCGAGGATAAACGATCGCGGATCTCGAAAGATCAGAGGCAGAGAGAGAGAGAGAGAGATGATCAGCTGGTTCCGGAGGATGAAGTCGTTCGGCGGTCGGGCGTTAAAATTACCCATCGCGGTAACCCGAGCGACGAAAGAAGGATGGACTGTTATCGGCGAGGGAGTTTCGGAATGGTCTGGGGCAAGAAAAAAAAGGAAAAAAGAAAAACGCGGGAGCAGAGAAGAATCTGTGAAGAGAGACGGAGGAGGTTCAAACGACGAGGAGGACGATGATCGAGCTGGGGAGAGGTAATCGAGGAAGGGGGGGGGTGGGAGGATAATGCGTTGCCGATTTCGCGATGACGTCGAGGAAAAAGGAGGAATGTTGGATGGAGAGAGAGAGGGGATACGGAGAGAAACGACGATGGAAAAGAAAATAGAGAGAGAGAGAGAGGGAGGGAGAGAGCGCGGAGCGGAGCGGATCTTTCAAAGAGGCAATTTCGTAATTACGAGAGAGGAACGGCTGCGTGGAGAGCGAGCTGCTGGCCGGAACGAGATCGTATCGCGTTTTTCTTCTTCGGCTGCGGGACCGAGACCGAGACCGAGACCGCACCGGGACGACGACGACGACGGGGGCATAACCCTATCACGATAACAATCGAGACGGACCCCTTGTATATATTTTGCGAGCGGCTTCCTCCTTTCTCGCGCCGTGCCGCGCCGAGAATTATCATCGATCCCCGACGCGACCGGCAGCCGCGGGCATCGCCGAACGATTTCGTTCGGGTGCTAAACGGTTCACCTGTTGTGTGTACCATAGTCATTCAATGGCTCGGGATACAGCGCACACACGGTTCCCTCTTCTCCCGAACGTCCCAATAAAACATTCGCCGGCCAGTCATTTGTAGGAACACCGTTCCGATTTGTCTTCGACCTTCTCCTCGCTTCGCCACATCGTCCGACCGATTCGACAGCCCAAACAATATCGCTGCACTTCGCAGCGATACCCGCAGTCAATCGTTTCGCGAGATTTCTGGATTATAATAATTTTTTTTTTCTTGAGCGACACCTTGTATCTCGCGTTCGATGTTCTCGCAGAGAAGACGAGTCGAACGAGTACCATGAACGTACCGTTCCGATCGGTCAGTCCCGAGAGATTTCCTTTCGAAAATGCGAGATATTCTTCGAAAAATACCTTCCACGGAAATATCTCGCGATCTCGCGATCGCAACGGTGTGTTCATGGTACTCGTTCGACTCGTCTTTTCGCGCTCTGCGAGAATATCAAGGAAAACTATGTGGTCGTCCGTCTGAAAAAAATATCGATGACCTTGTCGTCGAGAAATGCCTTTGAGAAGCTCCGCTCGCTGCGGAACCAAGCGACTCCGAACCGGAGAGACGTCGGCCCTCAAACGCTTCGCTCCGCAGCCGCAGTTACGGTAGTTAGGCGGCTTGTCTTAGATTACCCCTAACCGCCATAAGAGCGGTGTGACGAAGCGCGTCGAGCGGCGAGTGTAACTGCTCGACGAAACTTCGCCAGGCAAACGAATCCGCTGGTTAAGCAAAGGAGCCTTAATCCATCCGAGCGTGATGTCTGTTTTCCCGTGTGTACGCCGCCATTACGCCTTCGAAGAGAGAAACTTCGGCAACGCGGAGGGCGAATTTCACCCGACAGGAATCCGTCCGCCCGCCTGTCCGTCCGCCCGTCCGTCCTTGCAATCCGGTTTCTATTCGATGTTTTACCCGATGCTTTTCTCTCAGCCACTTTGGGCGTCCTGTTGATCCAACGGAATCCTCCTCCAAGTTTTCGCCTGCCTGCCTGCCTGCTTGCCTGGCTGCAATGCGCTGCATAATTGATCGAGTTTCGCGCTTACGCGAATTTCGAGACTTCACGGACCGTGGCGGAACAAAAGACGGGACGACACGGGGAACGTGTATTCTCGGGATTTTATTGATTCGGAGTCGGCCCGGCCATGACTGTCTTACGGAACCGTTAGAATTTGTTAAAAGTCGATGAAACGACGCGAGGCAGACAGGTGTATCGACTCTTGCGATTTTGGCATTTTCGCAGGAAATTTTTTCGTCGGCGGTTCGGACAACAGAGGCTCCGCTAAATCGCGGATTGAACACGCAACTCTGCTCCGAACTGTATCGTGCTTAGGCTCGTTTCAATCGGGAAACTGTCGAGGATAAATTGATGGAAGTTTCATAGAAAAGTAATTGTAAACAAAATAGTTATGTCGCGAAATAGATGCTGTCCGATTGAAGTTGTTAAACAATGACGATGAAGCGTCCAGAAATAGGGGAATTATTTTTAGTGTCCTATTACTACCGTGAGAGTTGTGTCGATTTAACAACTGTTGTCTGAAAACATTATTTTTGGTTTGCATTTTGCGCAACAATAGAAGCCGAAACGATATTTTGGAATAGGATAATCTTCTAACGAAAATTAGGAACTAAAATTGTAATAGTTTATAATCCATGGCTGTTGCCAAGGCATCCAGGAGATAACTCCGTACGATAAGCGTAGTACATACTATGACAGTAATAATTATAATATATATGTGAAAAATTATCGGCGCAAGGTTCGATCAATTAATACAATTAGCTACGTTATGTTCTTTAAAACGTAACGTTTTATTATAACATTTCGATCGATAAAAACTTTAATATTAGTAATAATTATGTTATAATCGTTGTTTAAAATATTATATTTGTGATTGTAACGTAAGATCGAGAACGACCTTTTATCAGGCTGGCCGAGCTGTAATAGTTTATAATCCATGGTTGTTGCCAAGGCATCCAATGTATGTTACAAGATACATACAAGCAGTACCTCGCTGACTGTAAACTGAAGAACGCGTGAATGTAATAAACTTTTATAAAAGCTCTACAAAATGAAGGTTAAGTTAAAATTTTTATCCTCGCTCGAGGTCATATTCGCCGAACTATGCAACCTGTCGATCGGCAAGTAACGGCAGAAATTCGCGGTAAAACGGCGATAATTGCTCGCGGAACATCGCGGAAAGCGGGCTCGCGTGTCTGCAGTTGTTCGACGGCCGGTGCTGTCGGCGGGAACATTTTCGAAGTGCCATAAGAAATTCCATCAGGTTTCGGCCGTTCGCATGAAAGATTCATCAAGTTTGACTGGCGTTTCTCAAACAATGCTGGGAACAAGGAAGAAACGCTGACGATCCGTTCGGTGGGGGACGGTGGAAGAGGGAAGGAGGGGGTGAGAAGGGAGAAGCAAAGAAAATAGAAATGTCCCTCGAACCAAGACCGAATCATCCGGCACCACCTGTGCGAACTACTTTGCGAAACAATTTCTCGCGGTAGTCGCTGGCATTGCGAAGTCGTTCGACCGTTACGATACTGGTTCGATCGAGTCGTTACAATGTCGCGGTAGAATGGCTTCTATTCAGACTTCAGTGTCGGATGTCGCGACACGACGGACGGATCGATGTCCCCGACTGAACAGCTGTTTCGAGTGCTGTTTGCAGAAACGACATTTTCGAGAAAGAAAAAATTGGTGGGAACAGAATTTATTCCTGGACCTCGGCCGCCGTCTTGTGTCACGTAGCAGCCAGTCGCCTGTGTTCTGAGAAGACTTACTTTCGACGTTTGCTTGTAGGTTTGTGTAATAAATATTTTTGAAAATTAGAGTCGAATCGAATTTGGTCAAATGATATATCTAAATATTAAATAATAAAATAATTGTCGTGTTAAAAATTATCGTTTTGCCATGCACAACTTATTAAATAATGTAAAATGATGTATAATAATACATAGCACTAAATATATTTAAGCATCTCAAATAAAAAATAGTAAAATAAATTTCTGTGTAACCTAAATACTAAATAATAAATGGTTACCATATCAAATACTATAAAACGATATAATATCTAACAATAAATTCCGTAAGTGTCCCAAATCGAAAATCCTGCTACCTAAATATTAAATAATAATAGCTGCCTTATTAATAAGTATTAAATAATATAAAATTACTTATGCGCCTATATAAAATTGCCAGACGCAACTGCAGTATTAAAAATACGATAACACGCGCACTATATGATTTATCTCTATTATTACCTCATACGAATTGCCATAGGCTGAATTTCCGTCATCCGTGTGCGTACTGGTTCCAGCCCAATGACGGCAAATATTTGTCAGCTGCCAGCAGTCGATCATTTCCCATCGATAATGTCACATGTCAATCGCGGTTTCGTTCGTTACCATTAAATGCTCGTTATTAAGTGAACAAAAAAAAGAAAAAAAGCAGAAAAAATAGAACAAAAGAAAATATGGTTCGTGTAATGACACGGATAGGGGAGTCACGGGCTACGTGTTTAATTACAAGTGTCATCAATCACTCAGCAACGTTGGCCTGTCCTTGGTTTAGCTACCAGACATTTTACCATCAAATCATCGTCCTGCGGCCGGAGGATTTTGTACATCAACGTCAACCTTACAATTAATTCTTCCCGTAGGCACGTAGCCGGCCATCAGTTTTTACCACGGTGTGTCTCGTGTTGACAATTCCACACCAATTTTGGTGGATCGATCGCTCTCGATACCCCGTGCTGCTGCCTTGTTGTTCGTCGAGGTTGCAAATCAATTTCCCGTGGACCGCGCAAATTCGTTGTAAATTGAGTTTACAAAAACCTTGGATATACGACGTTGAAGCAAGGGTTCACACCATCGCGTTCACAATCAAAACATTTACGAGATAGTTAAGTTACAGCAACGTTAGCTCGAAGAATTGAGTTTACAGAAATTATTAAAAGTCACTAGACCGTTAAAAATTTCAATTTCTTTCGAAAAGAATAGAATCCATCTCGAAATGGTCCAGTGACTGTTGAGCCACTCGGTATAACTCACATTTTTTAACTATTTACACGATATTTATATTTTAACCCTTTGCGGACGGAGTCATCCGACGAGCATGCGTCGCTGTGGACGAGAAGTATTGGTGCGCGCAGTTGAGAAACTTTGGATGTTGAACGTTTGCGTTATAATAACTAAAACTTATTTTATTTGCGTTATAACTTTCATTCAAATTCAAAAAATGTTTTGTCGGTTATCTGCCGACATTCGTCCGCAAAGGGTTAATGAAGACTCTGTTTATTGCAATATAATATTATATGTCAAATTTGATATTGACTTGTTTGTAAATATAATCATTTGGAATAATAATTCTACGTTAATGTTAATAAGGTGACCGTACTGTACACATAATTTAATAGATCCTTTTATATTTCGCAGATAGAATGTTTTCGGAGCCACCGTGTATATCTAGATTTTTCTTTCGGTCGGTGGTTTTGTCGAAGTCGTGCGAAAAAAGAATTGCTTCGAGGGAGCTCTAAAATAATAAAAAAGCAAAAAATACTCTGACAAGATCGTATCGCGGCGAGCAATTGTCCGATCGACGAAGAAGCTTGGTTGGTAAAAAATGAGGGAGGAAGAGAGTTGTCCCTTAAGCGCGACAAATGAGTGGCAATTAACCGAGGCAGCGCCGCGAGACGTCGCGTCCCGTCTTTGTCGGATCGTACGATCGAGGATACGACGTGTTTACGATTAGGAGCGAAGGACACTGGCATAATTACACCCGGCTGACCGACTGACGCTTTCAAAGGTGAAAAAGATTCGCTCATTAAAGAGACAGGCTGCCGCTCCGCGCCGCGCCACGGCGGAAGACGTTTTGCACGCTCGATGGGAAATTCTTTGTATCCGCGAAGAAATGTAACTTGGCTCACCAGGTGCGATGATGGAACGAAATTATTGACGTGAAAGAGAGAAACAAAACTCGTGATTAAGAGGCAAAAATCTTAATTCGCTGAGTGGCTTGAAGGTGTAATGATAGAGTCCCATTCGGACTGCCTTGAGGGTTTGTATTATGTTTCTGTGTTACTGTGTTTGATTGCGATGACCAGTTCTCTTTGTTGCGGTGAGTGTTCAGTATACGTGTGCAGTAGCATCCTATGCGATGAGATACGGACTTGAGTGTGTCACGAGTTTATATTATATTTCTAGGATTCTAGGTTCTCTGAGATGCCATTGATTAAGTAAAGGTTCAAGGATTCGGGGATTTTTTATTAAAAATTTCACATCAATTAACAAATTGGTATCGGCGCAAGAAAAGTTCAAAGCACCAAAGTCCCAAAGCCCAAAAGTACTGAAGCATTGAGGTCACAAAATCCCAAAGCCACAAAGACCCAGAGTCCCAAAGCCCCAGAGTTTCAAAGCTCCAGAATTCCAAAGCTCTAGAATCGCAAAGACCTAGAGTTCCAAAGCCCTAAAGTCTCAAAGTCCCAAAGCTCCCAAGTCTAAAAATTCCAAAGCTCCAAAGTCCCAAAGCCTCAGTCTCCCAAGACTCCAGAGCCCTAAATCCCCAGAGTTCCAAAGCTCAAAAGTCTCAAAGCTCAAAAGTCCCAAAATTCCAAAGCTCCAAAGTCTGAAAGCCTCAAAGTTCCAAAGCCCCAAAGCCTCAAAGTCTCGAAGCTAAAAAGTCCCAAAATTCCAAAGCTCCAAAGCCCCAAATCCTTAAATTCCCAAAATCTCAAAGCCTCAAATTCCCAAAACCTCAAAGTCCTAAAGTACAAGGCGAGTCAATATTTAAATGTCCCACAATTCCGAAGATTCTAAGATTCTCAGCTTGCGAGATTCCCAAATTTAGAGTATCAAGGGTTCAAAGGAATCGAAGGATTTAAAATTCGAGTAGAGTCGCGCAGGAAAAGGGACATTAAATATCCAAAATAGAAGGCCGCCTGAAAAATGGATCCCTGTCGATACGTCAGTATAGCGTATCCCGTGTGCTCAACAACTTAACGAGGAATCTCAAATGACCCGAGGAGACCAGTGGACCCCAAAACCAGCGGAAGTCGCTCTAGGATTAATTTACCGAGTGTACGGCGTGGACATAGACGAAACGACACCGTTGCCCCAAAGTCCAAGCGTTCCTTTAGAAGATCGCATCAGGTAATGCTGGGGAAAGGACGAGGCTGAAGACAGATAACGAAGAAAAGGGCCGCGTGTATCTCGCAATCCGTAATCCTTACTAATATACGGTTGCTTGCTTGCGAAATTGAGCATACACGTAGGTAGAAAAAGCAAATTGCCACGAAAGAAAATAAAAACGTACACGTACATTCATCAGTGAAAACGATAGGTTTGCACATCGAAGCTAGTTTACATTAAATATATTCATTATTGTATACAATATAATATATAATACGATATAAAATTAAAAAATGCACGAGACACGTAGGTATTCCTATTTAAATGTCGCACCTAAATTATTATTAACAAGAAGTATTATGGTCGTGTCTATTTAGGCTGCAGATTTTAGCGCAACGGAGAGGCATAACGGAGAACGGGAAACCGAATGAAGACGACAATGAAAAAGAGAGTGAAGGAGATGGGAGTGAGGTCAAAGGTGATCCTCGAATGCTGCCCACCTCTTGATATTCGCGTTGATCTCCACCTCCTCGCATCTCGGCTCCTCTATCGGCTTATGCGAATGTAGCCAGGTATGCTCGACTGCGTTCAAACTATACGGGGTGGTCCACCTAACTCGAACATCGCAAGTGTCTTACCTCAAATATTGTGGCAGCCGGTAGAGATATTCTCAAAGTCTTGAAGGTAGGGTTACAGATCGCAAGATCATCAATCTTCTTTTTTAAATGGTTGTGCATATTTTCATGGTATCAAAATTTTAGACGGAACTAGAATTAGCTTTTGAAATATTGTAGCGAGAAAAAAAGAATATTCTCAAGGTCGCAGTCCTTGAGATTTGAAGGACGTCAAAGTTTAAAAACAAAAAACACTCATTTTTACATTTGTATGTGAATCACTGGATTTCCCCATTTGAGGTCATGTGAAGGTCATAACGCAATAGGTCGTTGACCTCGTTTCTACCTTGGCTATTGAATAACAATAACAAGAATACAGTAGAGCGCCATTTAAACAATATGATGTAGTCTCGTGTGAAAAAAATGCCAATGACCTTGAAATCTCGAAATAAATTTTTTGTGAATTTATTATATTCGACACACCCGTTTGCGGCGATCCCGAGGGTGGGGCGAGTTTTAGGCTGCGCGAAAATCCGCAGTCTAATTATCAATAATAAAGGAGACGTCCGAGGTGGTGAAGTTAGGTGGACCACCCTGTAGGTAGACAGGACCGTAAACCATAAAGATCTCGTACGGTGGACCGCTGCGAATCGCCCATTGACCACCCACGTGGCTTCGAATCACCATCGCCTATTTCTTCTATAGGAGGTTCTATCTCGTCCTCTCCTCTCCGCCCCTCTCCTCAACCCGCCTCCAACCTTCCCGGCTATGATTATCTGTTTCCGTTTGTTCGTAGACTTCACTCGAAACGCACGGTTCATTGCCGAACAGATGGACACTTCGAACGGTTTTGGAAGAGGAAAAAATCGTGGGGATGCCAGCCACTTGGATCACGAATTTATCGATTCCATAAAATCGGGAATAGTGAACAGTGATCTTTCAAAGATCCAGAAGTCCAAAGATTCATAGGTAATCGTCGGAATTCAAAGATTCAAAGGTTCTAGATCTTCAGGACTCAACGATTCAAAGATCAGAGGTTCTAGATCTCCAGGATTCAAAGGCTCAAGGGTTCAAAGTTTCTAGATCATCAGGATTTGAAGGCTCAAAGATTTTAAATCTTCAGGACTCAAAGGTTCAAAAGCTGTAGATCTTCAGGATTCAAAGATTCCATGATTCAAAGGTTCTAGATCTTCAGGACTCAACGATTCAGAGATTCAAAGGTTCTAGATCTTCAGGACTCAACGATTCAGATATTCAGGATTCGAATGCTCAAAGGTTCTAGATCTGCAGGACTGAAAGATTCAAAGATTCAAAGGTTTTAGATCTTCACGATTCAAAGATTCAAAAATTCTACATTCTTATTATTCAAAAATTCTATATATTTAGCATTCGAAGATGCGAAGATTCTAAATCTTCAGGATTGAAAGATTCATCAAATGCCCAAAGTGTCAAAGATTCCAGCTCCCTTAAACACCAAAATGGCTGGCCTCTAAAATTCAAAGTTGCTAATCCTCCTCGAGACTCCTTCAGAGACCGACCTCGCCTATTCAATCTCCAAATGATACAAATCTTAAACTTAAAAATACTCAGCCAGCTGAAGTGTTGAACCACCGCAACCCTCAAAATTTTATAGATCCCGAGGCTCTAAACCCAGGCAATTGAAACACTCGTTGCAGCCAGCCAGCCAGCCAGCCAGCCAGCGGCGGAATCACATCGTCCTCGGTGGAAGGAATCTCGTCTCTTCGAGCTTCGGACGTCCTCGCATTTAATATTCCGCTATACTGCGTCCATCAAGGGGCTCTAACCGTTCCTGCAGGATTCTCCGTTGCAGGAATCTGCGATATCCCGCCCGTGTCTGTTTATTGGCTTGCGAGGTCTCGGCAGCTCGAAAGTGGACCGTCAGCCCACGAGATAGATTCGGCCGCGAAAACTGAAGGATTCCCGGGGACATCCATTTATCCGTCTTTATGAAACGCGAGCGAAAGAGGGAAACGCCCCTCCACAAAGGGATCAAACGACGTCGTCGATCCTCCGCCGCTTTTCTCTCGCCTTTCTTCCCTTCCTTCCTGGTGTCCCGGTCCTCGCGGCCTTTAAGGTCCGGCTCTCATCGCGCCGCCACGAACGATCGTCGAAACCCCGCCGGAAACCAGCCGACAGGTTAATTGGACGCTGCTATCGACCATCGGAATTTTATTTCAACGAACCCCGCGGTACACGGCGGCTTGTTTATCCACACCGTTTTTTCTTTTTGTTCTGGTTCGAGGTATTCGAGGAACCACGGTGTGGACGAGCCTTTAGACGGCTGAGGAACCATCGCCGACCGACCGGGACCAGCCAATATCGGCATTATGAAATCGGGAAAAATTACGAGCCCGCAAATGAAATCCAAAACCCCGACCGGACGGTTCCGGACCCCCTGATCTGAGGTATGTGGTCGTTGGGCATCTCATCGGGCCATTTCTGAGCAACCGACACGGGAAATTCTGCTGGGATCGCGGCGCGTTCGGTCGCTTTACCGTTTTTTTTTTAGGAGCGTTCGACCCCCGATCAAATTTTTGTCATAAACATTTCCGTAAACAGCTTGGAGTTTTTCAAAAACGATAAACCCCAATCTAAAGAAACATTTAACCCTTTGCACTCGAGAGGCGACCCTCAGTCGCCACTAAAAGTTTACATTATCAAATATGTTGGTATCTAATAAATTACTGAAAATTTAAGTATTCTATGAGGTATGACAATTGCATATCCATAAAATTAAAAAAAAATCATATGTAGAATAGAATAATTCTAGGTCGGAGGAAATGTTTAATTTTCCTGTTAAAATAGGTCCGAGTGCAAAGGGTTAATCGTCTATAATGTATCGTTCACCGAATATCACATGGACATATACCTCTAATAATTAACAAATTTCGAAACAAAAATCCAGGAAGGAATTATCGATTAAAAAATTCGATTGCCACCGAAGGAATTATGAAGTGTTGTTCGGGCGATTTCAGCGCCGTCACAGAGGCGAATCTCGGCGTAGCGTTCGCCCGCAAGCGTCACTGTCCCGACCGTACCGTATCGTCTTGTAACTCGCGTATCGTCTCCGCGGCTTGCTTTTGGGAATGCGAACACCCTTTGCACGTCAATTTCCGCAGCCGGCAGCTGTTCGCTGGAAATTATCGCTTACAATTAGAGTACCGCGGCTAGCGGACGGAGTTGCCAGCCTCTGCGCGGCTCTCCTTTATGCGCAGCGCGGTATCGTGTTCGAGCGAGCCGTGCAAACATAACGAGCCGACTAATGACACGCCTAACTGATAACCAGAGATGGGATTAACGGGCCTCGACCGGCTTGACGGTCACTTATTAGCGACACGATTTGTTGTCCGCGTTCAGAGATCAACGACGTGGCTGCTTCGTTCTTCATCCTAATCAAGCTGAAGGGTTTAATGCTGGGATTAGCGACGAGTCGGAATTTTCAAAACTCTGTTGGGAGGTGCTGTGTTCAAATAAAAATGCAATTTCACGATCTCGACTCTATATGTTTATTTTTAGAACTACTGCTCAACTGAGAGCTAGGAAGAGACTGCTTGTCTCCTTAACGTTACAGAGAAATGAAAAACATAATTTGACTCCCCACCCTCGTGCACGTTTCCCAAGAAGGGGAAAATTCACGAGGGTAACTGGGCACGAGTTGCCCTTGTAACGAAATTTCTACCCCAACACCCTCAATGCACCATGTGCACCATCAGGTAGCGGGTCCTAAGCGTCTTCGCGGGATTCCCGTACCGACGACTTGGGCCTTTTAGAAACTCGAGGTTTTATGACTCTTCTCGCGGCTATTGAGACTGTCGTTAATAAAAAACCTAATAGCAACCCTAGCAGATGTCTTGATTACCCTGCAGGACAGTTTCCTCAAAAATAACCTCTATTGTAGCACGAGTCCTAAAACCTCTCCAGCATTTGCACATATTACCTTTACTGTAGGCAGCTGGTCGCTACAACTCCATTCTATCGATTGGTTCAGTCTAGATATTTTTTAAATGAGTCGCTGTCGCCTAGAAATCTTATTTGTTCTGTCGGCGCCATCACTAGCAACGTTGTTTGTTCCATTGCCACTGAGAACCACGTCTTCTCTTCCAGCACCGGACCAGCGAGCTCGTGCCACCTGGAAAAACTGTTTGTTTGATGGCGGCTCGATGCCATCACTAGCTTGTTCCCTTCACTTACTAGGACTGGAATGGGTCCACACCGTCACGAGAGAACCGTACCGCGAGAGAACCGATTTTCGTTCATCGCTGCGCATCTTCGTCCTGATTGGTAGTACTCCTACTCCACACGCTCCCTTCCCAATACTTTCATCCTAATCTGTCTCATGTCTGTACACCGCGAATGTAAATCTCTCGCAGTCGAGACAATTGGGAGTGTGTACTGGAGTGAAGTTTGTCGAAACGGTATGGTTCTCTCGCGATGGCAGGTATAGAATCGATATTCGGCGCTTAAAGACTTATTAGATGTGCTTCTGCCACTTAGAATGTCTGTTTGTTCTATCGCAGCCCGGAGCCATCACTACCACCGCTTGCTCCTTTCGGTAAACAAGACTGGTGAGGTTTCTACAATTGATGCTCGGTGCATAACGTGATAAACGAGCTTCTGTCGGGTAGAAAACTTAATAATTCTATTCGGTGCCATCGCTACACACACTAAACGCTCGCTCCCCTCGGTACCTAGGACCGGCAAGGGTCTAGAATTAATATTCGGCGCACAAACATCTATGAAATGTGCTTCCGCCACCTGGAACGTATATTTGTACTATTGCAGTTCGGAGCCATCACTACAATCGCCAGCTCCTTTTTTAATTGATATCCGGTGCGTGAAGCGTTGAACAAGCTTCTGCCAGGTAGACAATTTAATTGTTCAATTGTGTCTCGGCGCCATCACTATCGGCGCTTGTTCCCCTCGCTGAATCGGGCCGGCGAGGTCCGAGGAGGTCGTGAGAAGAGGCGCGAACGGAAGGAAGGTCCGTTCATGGGCTCCGTACGCGGGGGGAGGGGGGCTCTATGGGGAGAGAAGCGGTCAGGCGACGGTGGAGGGGGAAGATGGCGCACGGCAGGCGCGTGGCTCCCACGGGTCGCCTCGAGCCGCTACAGAGGGGGAGGGAACGGGCGCGCTCCTCGAGAGGGAGAGACCCTTGGCAACATTCTCCTCTTCGCCGGCACGTACCGCCGAGGGACCCGATCGAAATTCCCGCTTCCCCACGTTACCGGCAAATTTCAACCGGTGTGTTTTTTTCAAACGACGCGGCGCGGCCCCGCGCCGATTTCCGAAATCCAATCCCGTTCCGGAGATCCCATCAGAACTTTCGACATCCATTTAAATGGAAATCCTGATTTAAGATAAATACGCTCGCCGGATGCGTCCCCCCACCTCCCACCGCGCCCTTAGGGGAGCCTGAACTTTTCGTTTGTTGCGCACACACTTCCGGCGATTCATGCTACAGCGAATTTCGAAAAAGAGTCTCGTTTTATCATTATTCGATATTGTTTGCAAAGCATTTTTTTTTTAGCGTAGAGGTTTCAGCACTGTTCCCTAATTTTTATCGTCAGTGCGGATCCTAGGGGATCGTTGAAATAATTTTGTTTCTAGGTTTTGCGGATTCGAGGAAATTATCGAATGTCCCTAGAATGTTCAGTAATCTTTCGTTACCTCGCGTTCCTTGGATTTGTTGATAAGTAAAATCGAACATTTCAGCAAAAACGTATTTCAACGCGGCGTGTATCCTGTCCCGGAATTGCGTCCAGCGATCTCGGTTTCATCCGCAATCTTCAATGACCCATCGGATTACGTCGCTTCCGCCGCCGCCGCGAGAGAACCAGTATTTTCGGTGATCGAGGAAGATCAACATCGCGCAAGATCGCGCCGGTATCTGCCGAAACAACTTGTTGTCGGTCGGGAGAAGCAGCGCGCGGGGCAAAACGAGGAGCACGCAGGAGGATCTCGATTCCGAGAGGCCGATTTGGAAAAAAAAGCTGAAGAGCCACGACGACGGCGGTTTTATTTTATTTCCCACCGGATGCAAATGGGGACGAGCCGTATCGCCAATAACAGCGGTCCGCGTCCGAATGCCGGCCGCCGGGAAACGGATCGATACGGTAGCAATGTTAGCGCGAAGCTAATTGCCGAAATTGGCCGTCCCGAAAGAACTCCGTCTGTGGGTCCCGAGGAGCCCTGGGCCCGTCGAAAAGGTCGGGGCTAATTACTTTATCCGGACGTGCTGGCTAATGGTCCTACGAGGAGGTTAATGATCGGCCGATACTGAAACGAATGGATCCCCCAGCGAAAAGCCCGATCTCTCGTACCCAGTCCCAGGCTCGCGCGTACAGCCGCATTTTTAAATAATATCGGCTGCGTAAACTTTCGACGGCGAAAACAGTTCGTCGAAAAGCTGTACCCGACTCACATTTGCCCTTTTTTTTACGAAACCTGCGGGGGAACACACGCGGGAAGATTTCCCGATTCGAACGATACCAAACACGACCCACTTCGCGTCATTTTCGCGCGTTTGATACACGTCTTTGTGGCACCTCTCTTATCCGAACTGGTCGGAGCGACTCGTGTCGCATACTTTTACTCGGGCGTTTCTCGAGATTCCGCGACGAAAAAATTACTACAGGTTGGTCGATGTACGTACTTGACAGTGGGACACTGGTTTTTGTGAAAAATGCATTAATTTTTTTTTCGAAAAAATCGCTCTCCGACGGGATTCGATAATATTGTTCATCCAGAACAGTGGACGACCGCAGGGTATAATCGTTCGGAACCAGCAGAGTATACGGAGGATTGATTGCACCGAAAGTAGTCGATTATGGTTGGTAATCATCTTGTAGTTGCAGGACCTACGGCGCGACGTGCCTTAATTTGAACGGTACTGTTCCATGGCGGGCGATGCAAAGTTCGATTTTAATCAAATGCACTCGTTAATTATTATTGTACGTCGTAATTAAACCCCCGCGGTACGCGTTGAAGTTCCGAACTTTGGAACCAATTTACGCAACAATATCGCAAGTGGCGGTACGTTTAATACAACTGTAAATATACAACTGCCAAGAGCGCAGCGGCGCGGCGGCATGGCAGCGCGCTCGCTCTGGACAAGTTGCAACTTTAGTAATCCGCTGAATGAACGGGGATCGTAATTTATGCGGAAGAAACACACCGTGATAAGGATTATTTTCGGCTGACGCGGGTGTACTATTCCCCTTTTGTCCTTCATCTTTCGCGGGCGAATTCTACGTTGGTCCGTTCTAGCTGAATTTCCGAGGATCAACGAAAACAAACATATTTGTAGACTCTAGTTAGAAAATTATAATAATGACACTTCGTTTATGTTGCACATATTTGACCTACGAGTAATTTTTAATAGTGATATCTTTTATTGCGTTGCAAATATTTGTATTAATATGAAAAAATATATTAATATCAAAAAAATTTGTAGATTCAGAACAATTAAAAGAATTTTTTCTTTAACTAACTATAATAGTGACATTTTTTTAATGTTGATAATAGATAAGCTCTATTATAAGAGTAATATTTAAACAAAAATTTGTAGATTCTACTTAGAATAATTAAAAAAACTTTTCCTTTTTTAGCGAAATATAATTTTTTATTATGTTTCTCAATATTTACATTAACTTTGCTGTGTGACATAATTTTGAATAATGACATATTTTATTGTCAATATTTGCAATAATTTTGAAGTTCAAGAACAGTAAAATATTTTTTGCAAGTAAATTCAGTGTAAAAATATTCTGTGCAATAAATAAAATTCAAAATATCGTTGTACGTGGAGCATTTGCATACATGGCAGCGAATAAATGCTTTAATTATATTGTACGAGTGTTCATTTTGGATAAAATTATTTCTATGTAATTTTGCGAACACGTACGAGCAATTGAGTGATCGTGTGAGACGCAGTTAAAACGACAGATTGCAAAAGGTGTCGTAATATTTAGCATTTACAGGTTTCTGCTTTCACAAACTCGAACTCGAGCTCCCTCTCACAAAGTGGCTACCCTTGTTGTTTACAATTGAATAACAGTATTTGCCGTTGCTTTTTTAGCTGATTTGGTCCCATTCAAAAGAGCTTTCGGAACACTGCACAATAGTGTTCCTCAAACATACGACGGACAAACATCGCGTGCAAAATATCTAGAAAGAGATTCTACGAGTGCAACTCTTTGTGTAGAATATTCTTAAATAAAGAACCTGCCATCGTTCTTAGAAAACATGTATAAAAATTATTTTATGTATAACTCTGCAATGGATAAATAAAGACAATGTAATTAAAAAATCTGTCTGCGTATTTATTTAATGAAACGCCAACTTTTCCCGAATGTCCGACTTATCGTTAAGTTATACTACTGAACCCTCGAAAAGATTTCAGCTGTCTGGCTTGTCGTTGAGTTCTACTACTGAACCCTCGAAAAGATTTCGGCTGTCTGGCTTGTCGTTGAGTTGTACCACTGATTTGAAATTGCACCAATAACTTCGAAAAAAAATTCTGACTTTTCGTTAAGTCGTACTACTGAACGCTCAAAAATATTTTGGCTGTCTGGCTTGTCGTTGAGTTATACTACTGAATTTTCCTGCCACCTCTTTCGCTATTATGTTCGCCTAATAAAAAACTCAACTTTCTAGATTTTTGAAAATTTTCCGAATTGTCGGATTTCTACTAGGAGAATTTGATGGAGAAAGAGGTGGCACCAAATTTTCGTGCTCCCTCTTCTACCACGATATTCTCGTACTACAAAACTTAATTTCAAAAATTTTCCTCAATCCAAAATTTGCAAAAATCGATTCCCGTATCATGTACAGTTGTAACAAATACTCTTTATTTCTGACGAAAATGATTACAATATTGGAACGTGTACGAATGTGTCGAGAATTAATTGATACGACTTACAGTATAGCAATTTAAGATGGACAGTCCCGCTAGGACAGCTAGTACAACTACAGCACGGAAACTTTTTCACTTTACACGGCCAGTCAGCCTTGAAATCGTGTCCAATGGAACGGTCCTGGAGGACCGAGGAACGCGCGGCAGATACGTTTCCTTTCTCAGGAACGCTCGCGATACCTTCCATCCAGCCGCACACGTGCCACCAGGACGATAATAAAGAAAATAGGGGGCGAAGCTAGGCTCCTCCCACCTACAGCTAACTGCCCGCGCGCTTCCGAGCCCGTCCGGCCGCGATATTGAATCCCATCATTTTTCAGGAAAGTCGCGGCCACAAGGAGAACCTACCCTCATCCCCTCATCTTGTCCTCCGCAGTTACAGATTTTCCGACCCCTCGCCGCCGCCATTACTCCTATCCGCTCAATGGCGTCTGAATCTTTGTCATCGTACAACCTGGCTTCGAAAGATTGCACTCGAAAATTAACCCTCATCCGTCTCTCATTTTCCCAACCCGATTCTTCCCTTGTCCAATTGACACGACGGAGAAAATCTGTTGGCGCCTGAAAAATCTTCTTAAAATGTACGATTCCTGGAAATCGTTCAGCTCGCGAAAAATATTCGATATTTTAGAGGAAATTCAGTTTTTTTTTACGTTGACGACATTCTGTAATGTGGGTAATTGTGATATTGTGACGCATACTGTGGCAAAATACATTATAAGTTTCAAATCTCATAGATATAAATTCTTTTTCATGCTAATAATTAATTCATATTTATTAATAATTTTTGTAATTGTGCTATTGTTACGTATACTGTAGGAAAATATATTATTATTATAAGTTCAAAATCCCACAGATATAAATTCTTTGTTTCTAATAATTAATCTATATTTATTAATAATTTTAAACAAGTGTAAATTTTTAAATATTCTCAATGATCCTGCTGTTTCCAATCCCAATATTAACCAGTTAACTGCATTCGCCGTTAACGTCAATCCAAATCTCTATTGTTGTTCTTTTCGGTTACCTTTTCAAGAAAGAATTGTTAATTTTTTATCAAATAAAAATATAATCATTCGTAAAATTTATAACAGGATCATTTTCACTGCGTTCAACGTATACACTCGTCATTGTTTTAATTCCGCACTCTGCGGGGATTTTTAAAATTAAATTCCGCACTTAAGAGGTTAATACACAAAACTCCAAGTACAGTGATCGCACAAGTTTCGCCTAACTTTGTACGTATTTCGAACACTTTGCCCCCAGCAGAAAAGGAAAGAGAGAAGAAACGAAGAAGAACGTTTCCCATCCGAGGAAACGCTGTTTTTCCCATAGGATGACGGGTGGTGGGTTCGCCTATCCCTGTTGTTCTTCCGCCGGTTTCGTAACAGAGACACAAGCCACTCATTGCGAAATTGATTTTCTGCAAACGACAGGACAAATGCACTTGCCGCTGACACTTCCATTACTTTGCGTCTCGTGTGTCCCTTATCCGTTTAACTTCGTCGCGCGACACCTGTCTTGCGTTCTCCACCCCGTTGCTGCTGCCGCTGCCGCTCCCGTTCCATTCTCATTTCGCGGGGCGAAACCGCACCGGAGCAATTGTGTAAATCGATAGTCCATAATTCGATAAACGCGCCGCCTCGTTTCTTGTCTCGCCGAGATCCGTCGGGGCCTGTTTACACGCCTAAACTGATAATTAACCATTGACTCGATGGATACGCACAACGGTAGCTCAACGTTTACGTCACTGGGAAGCTTAAGCCGCGTCCACACCGACATATCGATTAAAAAAATTCCTCGCTGCCGCTTCAGCGTGGACATTATATCTATATTTATTTATATTATTTCAGTTTATGAAAATGACAAGGCTCTATTTATTTAGATTTGGGATAAAAGTAATATTATTAGTAAAATTATATTATTATTATTATATTAATTATAATATTAAAAGTAAAATTATCGAATTTAATTTCCATGCAAGTAACTTTGTAATTTCAATAGTTTTAACAATTCTATAAGCATAAGTAATAATTGTAATTTGACCAGCAGTTCAATGTTAATTGACCGATCTGACATTGTTTCACTCGGTACGAAAGGGGATAAACTTTAAAATGACTGAGGGCTGGTGAGGGAAGCAGGCGTTTGAGTGTCACGAGATTTCTCCTCTACCTTCCACGTCGTCGTTCCCCCCACTCCACGGTCCGGGCACGTGATGCGCGGGTCCAATCGCGTTGCGTCTGCGTATTGACTCGCCCGTCAATGGAGGGGAGAGGGTAAGCGTATTCCCCTCGATTTCCCTTCTCTGTCGATGCCGCTTAGCCGCAATAATTTCGACAATTCCGGGACTTTCTCGACGAAATTTGGGAAAATTCTCGATTCACTTTCTCCCAGAGAAAAATTCTGTGAAAGAACAGGATCGAGTCTAATGAAATAACGAATGTTGAAAGTCGCGGCGAGAAAACCCAAGAAAACCATGGTTTTGCCACTGCGAGGATCTCGCGCGGCGAAGGGCGAGGTCGCCGGTAGATAAAGTACACGGACGAGCATGATATATGCCGACAGGGAGAACTACTTCCTTCGCGCGGTTAAAATCCATTGAGCCGAGCGTACAGGTGATGCACGGATGGTGTTTCGCGCGCTTTTCCTTGTTTTCCATTTTCCAGGGCCCGGGCATCAGTTCCCTTTTACCTCGTTGAACACGTCGACAACACTGTGCCACGCGCACACACACATAGCGGAAAAGTGGGAGGAAGAGAGAGAGAGAGAGAGAGAGAGAATCGGAAACGCGACCACTCCCCCCCAACGGAGAAATTCGCCGCCATCGCTTTGTTCCGTGGAAACGATTTTACGGTGTGACGATCAAGCGAAACGAATTTTCGCGATATCCAATGGCCGTTTCCGAATCGCTTTAGTACCCTGCATCTTCGGATCGATGAAGAACCGTTGGAAAAGATTTGCTGAAAAATTTTCCCCTTCACCTTGGATCTGAAGGTCAAATATTTCTATTGCATTCTATTTTTGCGCATCGTGCTGATCTGCGATTGAAGATTCAGTCTCGAGGTCAAATATTTTTACTGTATTGTATTGTACGCATCGTGCAATAGAAAAAAATAGTTCACTTCGAATTTCAAGGTCAAATATTTGTATTGCATAGTATTCCGCGCATCGTGCGATAAATGATCTGCAATCGAGTCTCAAGGTAAAATATTGTTACTGCAGTGTATTTTACGCGTCACGCAATGAAAAATTTGACCTTGAAATTCAAGGTCAAGGACAATTGCGCCCGGAATATTCATTTATAGATCTTCATCGTACGTGTACGCCTATAGCAGCCGAGACTAAAGTTTTTTTCTTACAGCCCTGTACACACGCTGAAAAATTTCATCGTTCCTGTGTAAACGATCGATTAAACAATGTCAATTTCACGAGGCTAACCAATGCTCCGGACACTAATTGCCTCCAGCGTTACCCCTTCTATCTCGAGCAACCCTTTCGGCCATAAATATTTCTCGTGCAATCAGGTCAGCGAGGTTGAAAGTCGCACGATCGCCATTCACGTGTACACCTTATACTAGGTGTCCCATCTATTCCAGGTTGTCACCGTCTAAAACCATAGTATTATTCGAAGACGTGAAAAATGTCTGACTCCAGGTCTAACAGTTTCATCGATGCAAAATTGATCTTTATTATTGGCCTCCCGAACGACACTGAAAGACGTAAGACTTAAATTAATGATAAATTCAGTGGATTCTTGAAATTTTTATTTTCATTAATTGTTTTGATATTAATATTTTATTTATAATTACTCTTATTATTTCATTTGACACTCAATTTTAATTTTAATTTCTATTGTTTTACACCCTTGCTTTCCACCCCATCAATCCTTAAGTTAAATCATATTTAATATTCATCTAAAAATTAAATTGGTGTTGTACTATTGTTGTCAACGAATATTTATGAACATTTCATTCACTGTATGTTGTGGACATTTTAAGCATTGATTATTTTCCGCTTACTAAAATTTTCAGAGGAAGAAATGCTTTCTCGTTGAATTTTCTCTGATTTGTTACTGGACTGCGTTTCGGAATGAAACGTTGTTTTGAGAGTTTTGCTCTTGCACATTTTCGATGTGTACGGAGGCGGTGATAATCGAAACGAAATCATGTATTTTAAGAAGATAGTGGCCGAGGAGGCGAGGGAATAATTGAAAGAGGCGTCGGTCTAAAACAAAGAATTCGTTTGGAACGAGCGAGGAATTTCCATCGAAGGTAAAAGAAAAGTAAGGGGGGGCCAGGAAACGAACACGAGCAATAGAAACTCCGTCGTCCGGAAAGACAACGAACGTTACCGTTCGCGCGATGCAAATGAACTCCTAAATTAAATCTAGTCGCTACAGGAAAGCAGACCGGGGACGAAAAGAAGGAGAAACGGAAGAAACCGCCTTCTTCTTCTTCTTCTTCTTCTTCTTCTCACCGTTGGGACGACGGGACAGGACGGGACGGGACGGAATTGCGTCGGGAAACTTCCGTAAGTCGTCGAGAAACTTTCAGTCTCCGTTCCTTTTGAACGCCTGTCGTATCAAAAATCTCGATCGACCGGAAATCCAAATATTTAAGACGTCCGCCCCGGCAAACTGGGTAATATCCACTTGCTGTTGGCTGAGTGCGAAACTTTTGATCATTTCCTCCGTCATTATTCCGAGGCTCGAGGAAATTTTAAATGTCCACAGCTTGTTTTATTTATTCACCGAAATGTTCACTTCTGTTTGCAAGCATTTTTTTAGAGAAGATGAAATTGAATTCTAGAACGGTTTAATTATACGATAATTTTAGCGTCAAAGGGGTTTATACAAATAATTTTTAACGAGTGTGAATATTGTACAGTTTTGTATTAACAATTTTGATGAAATCAAATTTTAGCAAGGAATTGATAAAATTTGATTTATATGATAATTAAATTCACTCAGGGAAATTATATTGTTTAGAAATATAATTTTCAGGTTAAATTTACAATATGAAGGAACCTTAGAACGGTTTAATTATACAATAATTTTAGTATAAAAAAAGGGGCTTATACAAATAATTTTAACAAGGATGAATATTATACAGTTTTGTATTAACAATCAATTTTATCAAATTCTAATAGAGAATTAATAAAATTTGATTTTCGCGATAATTAAATTCAATCAGGTTAATCGTACTGTTCGATACTATAATTTTCAGATTAAATGAAAAATTCGAAGGAATATCTAGTAAATTAATTGACGCAGATATTCGTAGAAAATTTTAATGATCGTTCTGCACTGATAGAAATTTGTTTGCAATTATCTAATATTCGCCAGTGTTCTGCCGCACGTGTGTATGCCGAATCCCGGAGTCACTAAATCGAAACGGACATGCATGGGGAAACGCCTCGCGTCAGCCGAGCTAGTTTTAGTCTGCAGGAGTATTTGTTCAAGCAAGTTCCAACAGTATTGAACTATTCTTGGAAGATTTCCTGCACAGTGGCACAGTGCACGACAGATAAGAATGAGGGATGATATCGTAAAGTTCAGACAGAATTCCCCGGAGTTTCTACGGGAGCTTCGATATTCTACATTCTGTCGAATATTTCTCTTGCGGCACAGCGAGAGAGCGAGAGCGAGAACGAAAGAGAGAGAGAGAGGGACGAAGCAGGGACAGATAATTCTTCACCACCAATTACTTGATCCGCAGATAAACCTAGACATGATTTTCTCAGAACGAAGCGAAAATTTATTTATAATAATATATTTTTATTAACCAATGATTTTCTTCAACTAACGTACCCCTCGCATTCTTCCGATTAAAACGAGCCCAAACACGATACGATTTCGAAGGAACGTTCTCGTTTAATTTTCGATTTAGTAGAACCTCGATTATCCGAATCTCCGCTTTCCGAATCCTCTATCAAACATATCCATTATACGCACAAAACGATGCGAACGTGCAACAATATTCATTGTAACATTGTACTGTACAGATATTTCAACGACTAGTTCGGATAAGAGAGGTGAGCAGTAAATTGTGGATTAAACGGGCGAATATAATCGGAACCGTATCGTGTTTGGTATCGTTTTAACCGGGAAAAGATGGCGAATGGGCTGACAACGATCCCGTGAAAAAAAGATCATTGGAACCGAAGAACGCGGACATAGTAGTCGCGTCCCGGTCGGTGACGCAGGAGAGACGGACAGGCCGCCGCGGTTGGCGTCTGGAGGCAGGCAAGAGGAGCATAGGAATCTCGCGGTTGAGGCGTGGGCGCGTTTCCCAGGGTCTCGCTTCGGGCTTCTCGATTCCGGCTTCGGGGCCCGACGCGGCGCCTGGGCCCGTCGTCGGGAGTAAGATATTCGGCCGTAGCAGGCGGCCGTTGGTCTCCGGAACAGTCGAAATGAAGGCGTTACGTGCGTGGTGCGCGTCTCCCCCCCATCCCCGCCCCTCTATTCGAAACACGCTGTCCGATCGGAGGAAGAGCCGTGACAAAAGAGCGAGGAAGAGCGAGACGGGCGAGGAGAGGAGGGGCGGGGAGGGGAGGGTGAAGCGAACGACCGTCTGAACCGCGAAGAACGCAGACGGGGGCAAAAAGACCACGTGGAATTTCGGAATCAATGGACACGATAGAGAGACACGGGCAACAGGACGAATAGGAGAGCGAACTCGATCGAGAAAAAGGAGGAGGAGCGGGACAGCGGCCCCCGTGGCAACAGCGAAAGGACAGAAAATACACTTAAACCCTACCAATCGGGGAGCTTAAGGTTCCCAGACTCTTTAGAGATTCATGATTTTTATCTCGCCCCGTACAGCTGGCTCTGTCTCCCTCCGGAAAGTCTCCCTTCGAGCCGACGCGACGCGACGCTCGGACAACGCGATACCCCCTTCTAAGTTATTGGATGTTATGGTTCCTTAATTGACCTCGAGCGCACCGAGACCCGTTTGACGATTCGCGACGCTCGCTGTCGGTTTAACCCTAGGTTCACGCATCGCTATTTCCTATCACTTTATACAGAAAATTCTTTTGGCCATTTTTTTAATTTACGGGATGGTACATATCGTGGCGCAGACCGTTCTTGGAGATACGAGAACTACCAAAGTTTTTCAGCATAAGCACTGTAGTATGGCAATAACAATTTGTTTGTGAGTACAAAAATTTTGGAGATTTCAAGGTCATTTCTACTACTTCATATTAGTTTACCAAAGATTGTAGACATTTTTTAAAATATTGTACAGGGTGGTATTAACACATCGTTAGCTGTTTTTCAAAATTTGAAAGAAGTTTATTCACCGAAGTTTTGTTGATGAAAGTCTTTCGGAGATTTCAAGGTCACCTGCACTATTTCATATTACTTTACCAACATTGGTAGTCATTTTTAAAAATATTATACAGAGTGGTATTAGCGCAGCCCGTTTTTGAAAATATGGGGAAATGTTATGCACCAAAGTTTTTCAGCATGAAGAGCACTACAATATGGCAAGGTCAATTCAAGGTCACCTTCAATGTTTTTAATAGAACTATTGTATACTTTTCTGTGCACTGTTCCATGAAGCTCGACAATTCTGTACGAAAGAGTATTTATGTATCTCGAAAAATTATTAATTTAAGAGCTATTTTAAATTAATGTAAGTATAGCACCTTCATGTAAGTATGCACCTTAAACACACAAATTAGTAAATTAGACTTTTTCTTTTTAAATTAAAAATACTATTTACATTTTATACGTAAAATTTTCCGCACACTCGAAACAATGACTGCCAGTTCATCGTCGCAATTTTAATTTCATTATATGTAATTCGTTTGGCAAACAATTTATTTCGAAATGGGAGGGAAAATATTCCATTAAATTATCGATCAATTACACACATTTTCGAAGGAACATTTTCTCCATACTCTGCAATTATCAATGATGGAATTTGTCAAACTCGAACGAAAAACGAAATGAATTTTCGTTTTTTTTTCATAATCTATAGAAATATTGCTGCAATTATTTCGTTTCTCGAGGTGAAGAATGAAAGTTGAAAGTTGCACCGGTTATTACATTTTAATTTCCACGAAAAAAAAATCTGCATTTTTGCAGAGCCGATGCGTGTCCTATCTCTCAATCAAAGGGGAATTTTCTCTCACTGAAAAACGTCAGGGACTGTGCATGAAAAGTTAATGATAATATTTGTATGTAAATGGTCGAACCTTTTACTATTTTTCGGGGGAGGGGCAAAAAAAATATACATTTCGAACGTGACGGTTTCATACGCTGATGAACGATGTTTACGAAATTCTGCACGTTGCCACTGCTGTTTAGCTTTTTCTTTTTTTCGTTTTATTTCAGATAAATAAAAATTTCACCTTCGCGCAAACACTCGCTGTTTAATCGCGCATATTATTCTGTTTCACCGAAAATTGTATATCTGTGAAGCGCACGCGACATTATGTTACATGAATTTTTTAGTCCACTGCTTTTGCTCAGATCAATTTATTATTATTGATCTGCTAGTATTTCAGAACTGATATAATAACAAATCTTATGCTATATTGTAGTCTGCACAACTTTTATAATTGCCTTGCATGTGGATAATTTTTCGACATGAATCGGTGCTTTCTTTTAACCTAAGTGCACTTATCACAAAATCTTCCAACTTTAGAATATCCTTTTATTGGAGTGATTTTTTAACGAGCTGACTGACGTGCTTCATTAATTTTTTTACTCATTTACGTATTTTTTTCAATTTAAGTACACTCATCGCAAAGCACAATCTTTCACCTTTCATTTAAGACGTGGAACGTTCGAAAATTCCTACACGTTCTAAAAATGATTTTAAAAATTCCCTATAATTGGAATGATTTTTAGTAATTTTCATCAATTTTTTAGCATGCCTACGTATGTTTCACCATCGTTTATACAAAAACATTGATAACAGTAATTATTTATAAATTATCATACGAACAATATCATAATAATTTCATATATCGAATGCACACAATGGTTACAAATCATATCGAACGCTATCATTTCAATATGCACGTCTCGATTTCGATGACGATCACATTGACATACATCCAGCACAAACACATTGACATACCCGCTCGAAGTCAGCCACAAAGTCAGCGAGCATCCCGCCAATTATGAATCAGGCTTTCGCCTGTGTGGGCTCCCGGAGACATCGGTCTTCATGTCCCACTGTGCTATGAATACTAATTACCCAGCTAACTCGGTATAAAGGAATTGTCACATTACATCAGAACCGAATTAATTCGGATTGTCCTGAAGCGGTTAATGAACGCTCAGAAGGGGTAATGGAGATCCGACCGAGTTGATACAGACAGACAGACAGACAGAGAGAGAGAGAGAGAGAGAGACAGAGAGAGAGAGCGCAGTCCTATTCTCTAACAATGCTCAACAGTATTTAGCGAGCCGTTACTTAACACATCTCGCACACCGCTTCGTGGTTTATGTCAGTAATTAAGACGCTAACCGCCGGACAACCACGAGATCCATCATTAAATCGAAAACATTAATTTCGCTGCGCCAAAATTTGAAAAGGTTGCACAAGAATATTTTCATAAAACAGATTATAAATATTACATGAGAATTTAATTTAATTAATTAATGAGATTTTAATTTATTTTCACATCGTAACTAAATTCAATGACGCATGAAGAGTGTCCGTAAAATTTCAGAAAATCTAGAACGATTCCCGAGGTCATTTCAAGTAACTTTTTCCTTTGCGAAAATTCTCTCCGCCGCTTGGTTCGCGAGTTATCAACGAAAAATACCACGGTGGGCGGGACCTGTCGGCGAGGCGGAGCCAGTGCATTGTAGCCGCGCTCCGATTGGTCGGTGTTTTCCGTCGATAACTCCTGAACGAAGGGACGGAGAGCATTTTCGCAAAGGAAAAAATCACTTCGAACGACCCAACGAATCACGTAGCTGACTTTATTTTTACTTTACTTTACAGTTTTACTTTGATAAAGTTTTATTTCGAGAAAATCTTGTTTACCGTTATAAATCGACAGAAAGCTGGCAACAACACGGGAGAATGCACTAATTATTGTTACGAAACTTGAAAATATTGTGAGCTATTCTTTTGTCACACAGTGCGTTTGTATTACAGCCGTAAATAAGGAGGGAAAGTAAGGGGGTCCACGACGAGGAAGAAGACGACGAAGAGGACGAAAGGGAGGTGGATGGTAAAAGGAAGAAAAAGAGTTAAAGGGCGTACGGTATGCAACGCGTGGGCGTGGGTCCAGACTGGGCGCGTGTCCCGACGATCCCCGTGGGCAGAAAGGAGCGCAGGACCTAAAGGAGGGACTCGGTGAGACGTTAGAGGGGGAAGGGGAGAGAGAATAAGGGACATCCGAGAGACTTCTACGGAGGGGGACAGCAACATTCTCCGTTTCTCTCTGTGTCTCTCGTCCCGGGTGGGCAGGATCGGTTCGAACTCTCAAAAATTTATGGCCGGCGCTTCGACCTACGAGCGAGAGGTGTTACTCCCGGGTTCTACGGCTCGGGACTGTATAAGATTTACGCAACGCTCGCAGGAAAGTGAAGAGAAGTACGAGCCCCGGCCTCCGGACCCGCTAACGAAAGAGAGATCGCGCTCGTTAACGTCCGTAAGGATAATCGATTGTATAGTCGTGCGCGCTGAGTAGCCCGATCATCCCTCGAACCGAGAGGATCCAATATTCGTGGATGTTTAACGTCTCCGGGGACGGAATTTTTTCGAAAATCTGACGATTCTGATGCAGGTTCTAAATGGCTGGAGGGGGTTTTCCCAATTTATTGTGAAGCAAATCGAGAGAACGATCGAATTGCCCTCGAAAAAGACGGTAATCTGTTTAATATAATTTTGTAAGGTCATTGGTATTTTTTTTTTACGAAACATATATTTTCTTGGATATTCTTGTAGAGCATCAAAAGACCGATCCAACGACTACCATGAACGTACCATTCTGATCAGTCGATCTCAAGATATACCTGTCTGAAAGCATGAAAAACCATACTTTTCAGAAACAAATATCTCGAGACCGAATGATCGGAACGATACGTTCATGGTACTCATTGGATTCGTATTTCGATGCTCTACAAGAATATCTAAAAAAAGTATTCGATTAGAATATACCGGCGACCTTGGAAGCTTGTCAATATAACCTTGAAAAAAATAACCTTAATATTAATATAACCTTAATATATATATATGTAATCGGTCGTAAGTTCAGTGTTACATGGACTATATGTAAACCAAAAAATGTGGGACTGTGAAAGCAGGGTCTGAATGGACCCAGTCATCGCCGTGAAAGTGTCGAGTGCGTACTGTCTCATGATCTCGGAAGAGTATTTCCCTTTTTTATAGACGTAGCTATAAAAATGGCAGCGCGCGTGCTCTCTCTCTTTCTCCCACTGTGTAATTTCCAGCCCAGTAAAAGGTATCGTAAAAACCGAGGATATTTATTATAGTATATTAAGGTAAGAAGTCAGTCGGTGACAGTATGCTTATTCCGGCGATGAGAACAGAAGGCAGATGGTACCGACATTCTTGTTCACATCCCTCGGGCGATTTCATACCGGGAGGATCGTATTTTCTTTGTTACCGCCAATCAAACTGACACTTGTCAAACTCCTCACTTACGGTGAAACAAGAAAATATTGCCGGGGACCGAGATCTCTGGGATACTGGATAAAAAAGCATAAAACGCGACTGGCCAAGATATCCGCCTATCTTGGACCCGATGGAGAAAGATATTCTCTCTTGCTACTGCCTGATCAAAATAAAATATGAAATGCTGGCTGGCAGAAGGACCTTTTATTCGAAAATTTTTACGTTGTTCAGCGTGCCCGCTGCGTGCGGAACGTATTGAAAGAAGTTGATGCTTTTAACGAGCGGTATTTGCTGCTTTCGATTTCTGAGAAATCATAAAATTCTTCTGGCGAGATTTGTTAAAAATACGAAAATGAAATGGAAAAAGTGGTAGGAGAGTTTTTCATTCGAAAATTGAAAATTTTGTGTGTACAACCGAAAAATTGGTATTTGCTGTATTTGATTTTCGAGAAATTTTGAAATTGTTCTGATGAGATTTTTTAAAAATATGGTACACACGGAGTCCTCTGAATGCGCGATAAATAATATGAAATATGAGAACGAGATTTTAATTCAAAGATTCAGAAAACAGTATGACGCATCCGCCGCGTCTAGAACTTTATGATATTTAAGCTCTTAATGCGTGCCATTCTGAGCTTTTGCTTTTCGAGGAGTTATGAAATTATCTTGACGAAGTATTAAAAGTACGGTCGACAAAGAAAGACGTTTTAATGCGACTTTCTGATAATAATGAGAATTTAAACGGCAGAAGAATTGTTCGGCTGAAAATCCAGTTAATTGTATTTCAACAATAAAATACGAACTTTTACCGCAGTGTCGTTGCAGCTTTTGCTTTCCGAAGGTTTATAAAATGATTTTCATACGGTATAATAAATATGCCTAAAGGATTAATGTATAATTGATTGAGCATTATCGAACATTGATGTGGATGAATATTGTTAATGCACGCTGTGTATATTTTTATAACCGATAGTGTTAAAACGTAATATTCTTTGGCAATGCTCTTTTGTATGATATAAAATTTAAACACCGTTTCAATAATTAATTAAATCGCTTTATATAAAACAAGAGGGAGCTAGTATTGATTGTTTGTAATTGTTGGATAATTTTCATATCTTGTATTAATAATATCGATCACTTTGGACTAAATTTACTTACCGCCGGCTAATTAGGTTTAATTTGTCATCAGAATTATATTCTATTGTTGGGGAGACTCACCTGAAACAGAACGAAATAAATACGTTGGTTAATAAACGTTCCAGGAACGTTTGGTAATAATAAATAAATAAACATCTGGAACTGTCCAAACCAGGGGAAGCTTTATGGAAAGTTCATAAAAATTTCTTGTAAGTCCGAACCATTACATGTAAGTAGAGAACGTGTTTCTCTTAACTACTGCACCAGATCAACTGAAATTTTATAGTCGTTTTATAGTTACGTCGAAAAGCCCCCGATATTTTACGGGAATCTACCCAGCGGCCGAGGGGAGAGCGAATTTTTTTCGTTACACGTAAAAGAAAAATTCTATGGGGTATTAGAACCGAATGGGGAAGGCATTAAAATCGAGCCGATGCATTTAACCAGAAGCGGCCACGTGCAAGATCAAGTTTATGTGTATGTATGTATGTATGTATGCTGTTCTACCTTTAAAGCTGCGTACACAATGTTGTATGCAGGCACAATATAGTCCACATTTTCGTTCTATGAAACGGTGAAAAAAAATTGCACATCAATTTTTAAGGCGTCGTTGGAAAGGGGAGGCTTCGTTCTTCCAAAACGTGAAAGATTCATTCAAGAAGAAAATTTTTTAACGTTTTTACAGAGGCTTCAATTTGTAGCACTTTCGTGAAAAAATGGGTCCTCGGTTTCTTCTCTGCTACATCGTGCGAAAATATCTCAGAGGAACATTACTAATGGCGTGCGAAAGTAGAATCTTCGAGCTTCAAAACGAGTCCAAGTTTGTTGCTGTACGATTGTTTTTTTACGAAATTACAATGTGTTGAATGTCTTCAAATTTTATTCCGAAAAACAATCGAACACTAAATTGTCTGTTTGCGAAAATGTTTGACGATGTTTGAACGGTTGCAATTTCGCGAATAAAAATCATAGGAAGATCAACTTGGGCTTATCTCAAAGCTTGAAGCCTCTACTTTTGCATGTTGCAACTACTTCGTCCATAAAAATTTTTTGCTTGCTGTACCAGGTGGGGAAATGAGGCACTAAATTTAGGATCTTTGGAAAATGTTCGATGATGTTTGAACTTCGTGAATAAAAATCGTGCAACAATATACCTGGACCTATTTTCAAGCTTGAATCCCCTACTTTCCGAGGAGCCTTTTTTGAAGGATCTTTAAAAACACTGACAAAATTCTCTCGTCACAGAAACGACACGTAAGGAAAAGTTATCGTTGAAATATTTTTGGAATCCACTGTGCACGAGGGGGTAGAGTGAAACGCGCAGAAAAAATGAATTTTCTGATCGCAGGAGGAGCTCGAAGTCGTCGAATCTCCGCGTACAGCTAGAGACGAGAGGCGAATCGAGCCGAAAGGAGCGGAACTGGAAGAAAGGCGAGCCGGGTAGTGAGCATTATTGGGAAACGGTAAATATTTCTCGGCGTGTATGGTAGAATGAGTATAAAAGGCAGGATGGCGTCGAGTGCCGGTGGAATCTTGTTCCACGGTACGATTACCGCGCGTGCATCGCTAGAGAAGGAGAGAAAAATAAAAAGAGCAAAAGAACAAAAGTCCGAAGAGGGGGCGGGAGAGGGGGGGCATCACGAGAGGGTTTCGTTTCCGGTCGGAATTAAAATCGAGCCGATGGTGTTTCCATCGAGTCCGTTTCCGGCTCCCTTTTGTCTTTCGCACGCTTTCGCTCCGGCACAGGCAATATCGCAGGCGTAATAAGCCCGACGATTTTCATACGTTAGAGTCGAACGGTCCGATTACAGTCGATCGTCGCTTTCCGGGCGAGAGGAGAGAAAGAGAGAGAAAGCGGGAGAGAGAGAGTGAGAGAGAGAGATTACTGCAAAAACCTTCCAGAGTTATCGTTCACCTGAAGCTCTGTGCACAATGAGCCTTTACATCATCCGTAAAAAGCGCAAATTTAGTGCCCTCACTTCCCCAACCGTTGCAACAAGAACAAAAATTTTTTATGGGAAAATTAGTCAGACTCCGTAAAAGTAGAAGCTTCGAGCTTTGAGATAAGCCTAAGTTTGTGTTCGTACGATTATTACTCACGAAATTATAACTGTTCAAACGTCGTCAAACATTTTTCGCAAACAGGAAAGTTGGGGCCTCACCTGTTAGGGAAAGCAAAAATTTTTTATGGACAAATTAGCTACAGTGTACGAAAGTAGAGGCTTCAAGCTTCCAGATGAGCCTGAGTTTCTGTTCGTACGATTTTTATTCACGACACTGTAACTGTTCAAACATCGTCAAACATTTCTCGCAAAACAGGAAATTTAATATGTTATACAATTTCTCTAGGAAATGTTTATTTCGCGTTCAAACCGATTCAGACAGAAGAGCAAGGCTCTTTTGCAGCGAGACACAGACCTGCTGCAACGTTCCGCAATTAACATACTATCGTTCCGTCGGTTTCTCATCCGACTGGTCAGCATTCTATGGGAAGAATCAAAGGATAGCAACAAAGGTAGCATTGGCAGCAGCGGCGAGCCGATGAACCGTACGAACAACAGGGACAGCGATCCGCGGCTCCGTCTCGGTTGAATAGGGGAATAGCAGCGCTCGGACTGGCAGCGAATTGGAAAAATCGTCGTGAGCATTTTCATAGTGTCTCTTTCGCGACGGTATCCACTATCCCTGACATAATACGCGGTTTCCGGTCACGGTGTTACGACAAATGGCGAGCTGGACGTTCGTACTATGTCTCGCTACTGCAAACAAAAGCACTAAGAATTCGTTTATCATTTTTATCACATCACGGTTTCCAGTGATTTCTCCACGAAACCTTTGCCGCCGTATGCGTGACATTTTTCTGATTAAAACGATACTCGATTATACCCACCGAATTCCTAACGAAACGAACTATCACACGTAGATGTTTAGAAAGGGGTGATCACGTTTAAAAAAAAAAATGAAGATGACCTTCAGATTTCTAAAAACAAAAATAATTATTTTCATGGCATCGTCTGGGTCTCGCCCGACCAATCGCTTCGACGAATCTTCGAGAACAACACAGATATTTGCGAAAGTTAGACGACTCACCCTCAATTTAGATTCTAGCCACCAGTTCGGATAAGGGAGACTGCACTGAATCGTCGATTAAACGTTGAAAAACGACTGAACCGGTATCGTGTTAGGTACCCTTTTACTCGTGAAATTGCGGCGAATGGACCGGTAAAAGTTTCGGACAAAGGACATGAACGAAGGAGTGCGTCGACGATCTGGGGGGCTCGGTGGCAACATAGGGCCGCGTGGATCGGTATCAGGCTCGAAAAATCATGGCAGCTTCGATTCGATCGTGGTACACGATCCTGGAGACAGGACGGAGCATCCAGGAGAGGTTTCCCACGCCGGAGGATTGTCGCGTCGCGGCGGTTAAATATTTTCCGAGCGGTTATTGCGACTTCGTCGATGACACGCTGTCTGTCTGGCCCGGCCCGGCCCGGCCCGGTCTGGTCCGGTTGTTGTGCGCCCCCGTGGAGGGAAACGAGAGAACGCGCACGCGTGTGTAACACGTAACAGGCGCCGTTTCCACGCCTCTCGATTTCCTTCTCCCTAATTCCCGCCTTGGATCACCCCGTTCCCGCTACGTTTACGCCCTGCCCGTAAGCGGTTTACACGAAAAGCGGGCTCAAGCCGCCGTGAAAACGACGCCAGACAGACTCAGCCACCGGACAAAGCGTTTCCGAGTTTACCATCGTGTTCATCCTGCCCTCCTCCACCGCCGACGTCCCCCATCCTCCCGCTGCCGCCAAGCGATACTACCACTACTCTTCTTAGCTACTGTTACGTTGCACATCGGTGTTTCCATGACGGTCCACGAATGTGTACGCGCCCCATGGACCCTGTGTACTCCCGGAGCACACGATTCTCTCCTGTCCTGCTACCTCGTTGCTCCTTTCGCACGCGGCTCTTATGCCAGGCGACGAAACGATCGCGCGCGCGTACCGTCCACCTAACTCCCGGGACACGGTGTGCTCGGACTGCCCGTTGTTCGGGTCAATTCGACCCGAAACGGAAAATTAGGAGGGCACTGTGCGGCGGTATCTCTCTCTCTCTCTCTATCCCCTGAACTGTCGTATCGTATTTTCCCCGGGAACGTCGTCGAGATCGTGTTTACCGCTCGACCAACTGGTGGGGATAAAATTTTAACACTTACGGAGTGGAGGCCCTCGCGACTGTTACGGAGATAATATGGTACAGGTGCGTCGAAAGATACAGCATACGTTTCTTTGTGTTTCCGTATATCGAAAGAATATGTACAAGTTGTACGAAAATTATTTCTATAAAGCATGGATCTCAGAAATGAACTTGATCATTTTCTCGAGGTCAATCTTTTTTTCTCCTAGCATCGCGCACTACTCGTCGTAGAAGTCTCGAAGGAACTACGGATCCCAAGTGAACCGTTCTCTTGAAAAACAATTTTAAAGTCTCGTAAACGACGTTCTGTGGAGGAAAAAAAAAAACTAGCAGTGACCTCGGTGACTTTGTTTAAAGTGCCCATCGGATAAGACCGAGCCCCGGCACTTATCGCAGGCGTCGATAATGAGAATCGCTGTACTTTCATCGCACACCCTCCTCGTCATCCCTCGGAAAAGGGTGGCGGGGGCGACCCGGAAAAAAAAATCAAACGCTTCGACCCGGTTTCTGAATTCGCCCCGCCTCGAACGCGATTTTCTAACTGTAACGCTTTGAAGCATCGGGGACAGAGAGAGGTTATCGCACTCCGATCCCGTTGCTATTACAACCCGTGTTATCTTTGAGTTTTCGAGGGGCGAACGCGATGGACGACCGATCCTCGCTTAAACGACGACACGCTTTCCGAACGTGGAACCGTGCTGAATCGCGCCGAATCGCGCGTCGATTCCGGCCCTTTTGTACCACGATAAAATGGTAATCACTGCCGGCCGAGTTTGCTCTAAACTATTTCTCTTTCTGCGTTCCTCCGCGGCGCTTTCTATAAAATCTTTCTTTCGAACGAAATTGTTGTATCGTTCGCAAAATAAAAGCACCTGCTATTCCTCCTAATAGAAAACGCTTTCACCCATTACAAACGCATTTCTCTTTTTGATCGACATTATTTTTATTAATAAATTTCAAGATTATCTTTTTCACGTCACCCAGTATTCTCACGATATTCCTGTAGAGCGTCAAAAGACGAATCCAACTAGTACAATGAGCATATAGATCATTCAATATCGAGATAGCTGTATGCGAAAGACTATTTTTGAAAAATATTCGGCGTTTTCGGACACGAACATCCAGAGATTGAATGGTCGAAATTGTACGGTCATGGTAGTCGTTCGATTCGTCTTTTCGTGCTCTGTAAGAATATCGAAGAAAAAAGAAAATTTTCGTTTCGAAAAATATTAATGACCTTGAAATCTTATCATGAATTCCTGTCACTGTTACGTGCAGTGTCTTTAAAAATCCCGAATAAAACAATGAAACACAGTCAGGACTTTCTATCGCGAAATTCCGAAAGTCTCGCAACAGCCGTCCACAATTTTAGCCTAATCGCCGTCGGAACGTGGACGGATTACGGTAGGAGACGTGCACGCTAGCAGTCGCTTTGGAATTCTCGTCCGCGGCCGGATGCTATGAAATATCTTTTGTTCGACGATTCGGCATTTCTAAAAGGCAAAAGCGGGACTCATTCCCCAGGAGCGTTTTATCAGGCCACCTCCTTGGATAGTTCTCTCGTTATCGAGCGGGGGCTAGACACGCTCGCGTAATTCCCACGCGGACGATCCTATTCTTATCAACGAGTCTTCCCGTTGCCATTTCCCGTTTCTGCTACTTTACCCCGCCCGTTCCCTTAGAACTCGTCCCTTCGATTTTTCTTTTCCACGGTTTTGTCCTCCGCCAATTTTACCGAGCAGCGTCGCACCGGTGTCGCGCAAATTGCTATCCGCGATAAAAAGATGGCGCGCGCTTAAACGCCACCGCAAACGAATTTTAACGAAAATTGTCCTTTCTATTCGTTGTACCTACGATTTATTATCTAGAACAATATTTATGTCCAAGTTAACTATCTGAGAACAGATAGGATTGCATTTTTTTTAATCGACACCCTGTATATATTTTTGGCTATCCTTACAGAGCATGGAAAGACGAATCCAACGAGTACCATGATCATACCCCTGCGATCATTCAATCTCGAGATATTCTTACCTGAAAGATTTTTTGGAAAAATACTTTACGCTTTCGAACACGTATATCTAGAGATCGAACGATCGTAACGGTATGTTCATTATACTCATTCGACTCGTCTCTTCACGCGCTATAACCGCGTGGAGAAACAATACGAGGTGTCGTGCGAAAAAATACTCGTCACCTTGAAATCCTTCATCTTCGAATAAATTTGAGAACCAGTATAAATTCCTCTGTGTGTTTCGAGAACCGGCTGCAATCCGGTTCGCGCAAGTGGAGTTGAATGGAGTAACGGCGGTGTGTGACATTGTTTGGAAATCTGTCAAGTTGGCCCCGGCGAGGTGGCAAAGCGGATAGAAGGTCGCGCGACTCGGAATTACGGTCATCGCGAACCCGGCGGCGCGGCGCGGCGGCTCCCCTCGAAAACGGGCGACGAAGATCGCATAATGAGTTTCGGGGTAGCGAGAGGCGCGAGATACGACGACGAACGGAATTCAGGCTGACATGAAAAAGCCCGCAAAGAGGTCGAGAGGGACCGGCCTTCAAGCCTCTGTGCATTTAAATAAAGATCCCGCAGGGGGGTTTGGGGGGGGGGGGTGGGGGGGGGCGGGCGACTGCAAGCGCGCGCGATTCGCACGAGCCCGTGAAACCGAAGAGTGATAAAAAGGGGCCGAGACAAAGGGAAATCCCCCCACCCACACCCCCGTTATGAGACTCGAGTAATTTACCGATACTTTTGCCGGGGAAAGAAGCCCTCGCCACCAAAGAAAGAGTGTGAGCGAGAAAAAGAGAGAGAGAGGGGAGGGGAGAGAGGGTTTAAATAATTCCGAATGGAATCTGATCCTGCGAACGCAGGACGAGCACTTGCCTCTTTTGTCGCGTCGGGACAAATCATTCTGCTAGCTCGCGAGTTGTAAAGGCTGTTCGGATTTTTATGGGTCGATATGAGAATGTTTTTTGTTTTTTGGGGCTGTTTCATTGGTTGTTGTATTAGACTTGTCAAAATAGAAGATCTGATGGGGAATTTCTTTGGCCGTCGCAGTGTCCTCTCCCACAGACTCTATGTTCCGAGGTGACTCGCGAATGACGACCACACGTTTTGCTTCTAAGACCTAACTGCGAGTTCCCCCACTCCAGTGAGCTATGGGTTTTCCGCGACGGTCACGCCGCGCGACAGGTCCGAACTCGCGCTGGCCGAGTGGGCGTAGCCGATTCGGAGCTCCAACTGCCCGCTCAAGCTTTAGATTTGGGCCCTCCGGTGTTAACCCTTCGCACTCGGAGCTATTTTAACTTGAAAATTAAACATTTCTTTCAACCTATATATTTTTATTATACATTATATATATTAGTTTTCTTCATTTTATTGATACAAAATATATATAAATATATATTTTATTGAAAATATAAACAATAGTTTTAATAATGGTGCAGCAATTTTTAGTTAACACTCGAGTGCTAAGGGTTAATAAATTTCGGCAAAAGAATATTTTATTATCGATTCGGAGCAATCTATAGAACCCGATGCCCTCAAATTGCTTCTACCAATCTAAATGAACCTATTATTAAGGGTGATCTGAGTTTTAATTCGAGCCCTCGGTTAATAAATTGCATCGGAAAACATTTAGAAATTTCGTTAAAATATTATACAAATTGTATAATGGAGAATCTATATTTACATGAGCATCCAGGGTCCATTTAAGATAATTTGCTTTATCGGCCTCCTCTTTCTCCAGTTCGTTCTTTATGTCAATTGGACGCGGTTAAATAATGCAAATATGGCTCGGATTTATGCGACCTAGATTTTATTCGGTGTCTGGAAAAAAAAATTATTATATCGATTCCGGACGCAACGCGGCGGCGAAATCGCGATTATACGGACTGGCGAGGTGCAGAGATGGCCAATTTCATTATTCAGATAGAGCATTTCCAATAATCAGTAAGAGATACGCGAAAGAATCAACTGGCCATTCCTTTTCCCGTCTTCGATTCGATCATTCATGGCTTCCTATTAAAAAAACTTTTTTTTTTAATAACGATTGCATATTATATTAACGATACAAATGTTTTCTGATAATATAATTTTGACAGCATAATTCATATGGCTATTTTTTTTACGTCTTCGATCCGATTATAACTGGTACTATAAATGCTTATAACAACATATTCTTGCGTATAATATTAACGATATGTTTTGTAATAATATGCAATATATAATGACAGTGTAATTTATTTAACGTTTCATAGGACCATTTTCGAAATTAATATTTTACGCCGGTTACAAAACGCTGCAAAGCAAGTCTCGCTCTACTTTATTCATTCGCTCGCATTTACCCGTAACATATTTTCTTTTTGTTACATTTGATCGTCGTTTATGGTCGCCGAACAGTTTGAAAAAAGGATTGAAAAAATTGTTAAAAAGTTTCAAAGCAATCCTCTCGAAACCACTCTTTTCCGGTTCGCGTGATCGATACCTTGGAACTAAAAAAAGCTTTCACCATTGAAACGTTACCGACCTGCAGAACCGTTCTGTATAGCTAGTTTTTGAACCAGTAGTAAAATTCGATAGCCTATAGTAAACGTTTCATTTGAATGCCGTTCACCGTAGCATCTCGTCTGGGAAACATAACAATCAAGTGAATATTAGATGCGCCATAAAATTACGAAATATATTATTTAAACATATTCATCACAGAAACAATATTTCTAGCACTGCATAATGCTATAGTAGTAGCATGCATTTATTAAAAATTCATCACTGGACTGTGGATTGTGAAAATGTTTCTGTTTTTTGACAATTTCACAGCCGAAAATAACACGTTATTTCATTAGCAGCATAAAAATTGCCGAAATAAAAACGTTTCGATGGCTGTTTATTATTTAAATAATGGAAAATATTACCGACTTGTTAAATTTAGAAAAACCATTTTGTAGAACATTGTTAACCATGAAAATAATCTGGTAACAGCAGTGATCGTTAAAATTCATTCGAATGTTTTGCCAAATTATCCATGTTAATTTTTTTGCCGTCGTACTGCAGTTTTGCGGCCAGTTCGGTCGGAGACCACCTCTCGATATTTCTACAGTAAAAACACGACGGAAGAAAGTTGTAACTTCGGAAACGATCGTCGTGGAATTACCATGGCCCGATGTTAAAAGGCGCGCGTATGGTTTAAGTTAAGTGCAATTTATACGCTACATTGTAGTTAAGAAACGATTTTATAGGGGCAATTTTAGTGTACGATCCCCGAACAGATGGACGATACATCAGAGCCGCATCACGGCGTTCGTAGGCCCTAGGCAATTTTTATAACGTCCTTCACGCAATTATTCCCATCCGTTCGGTTGGCCTCAGAATTTTTTCGTTTTCCTTTGCACAGCCCACGACCATCGATATAGGAGCATCGATCAGCATTATATTTATTTTCAAACAATTTCGGAATACAATACTGCCATGCGTTGCCATAAAGAATCGAATTTATTCGGATTTTTATTCATTTTGCAATTATATTTATTTAATTGGAATACCTAAAATTTCGGAACACACTGAAACAGATTCTCAACACTGAACCTGCCGAGCACTATACACTGTCATAAAAAATTGACACGATCGAATTTATTCAAATTTCCTGCGATTTTTATTAAATGTTTTTAAATATAAAATCGTGTATAATCATTTCCCATGGAAACAGCCTTATAAATTCAATAATTGTGAAATACAAAATCTGGAAACGGTGATTGGCTAATGATAGCGTTAATTAACAGACGTTTAAAAATCGAGCAATTTCCAAAATCTGGATATGGGATTTTTGGTTCAATAAAAAGTTTGTTTCGCGTTGTTCGACAAAAATCATTTCTTGACTGCCATAAGAGCGAATATTATGTAGATGAATTATGCGAGGTAGTAAATTTCGTTTTCGAAATTTCGTACTGTGTTCAAGTTACCCAGAGGATCATACGGCCCTGGCGATCCCGAATGAAAACGTTTCGTTGACCGCAACGCGTAATTACACGGGAATTCGCTGGACCTAAGGTCCCGCCTCGGATCCTACTACCGAGCGATATTGTAATTTGCAATCGGTCGTATTACGCGGAACCGTGGCCTGCAACTTTCGCGTTAACGCCCGTGCGGAATTCGCATGATCAAACCTTGAAATTCGTTTGCTTTGGTACCGATCGAACAACTCGTCATTATAAAACGCGATCTTTCTGCTTCGATTCGAGCCCACGGCTGTTGAGAAATTCCATTGGGAAAACATCTCAGACTGGGTATCACTCCGATAATTGATCACGCACACTTTCGAGCGGAATAACTATTTTACAAACGGACCAAACAACTTCAATTTTTCAGCAACGCTGGAAGAATTACAAGAGTTTAGTAAATGTTTAACAAACTTGTTGAAAAAATGCATTTGATCGGATTTGTGACAAGAAAAATGGTAAAAGTGATTATTACAATTCTTTATCTGGGCCAATAACGAAAATTTAAAAAAGGGGATTTTGGTGAATTAGTTAATTGAAATTGGTTAATTAGTTTTCGAGTTATAAACGATCGAATTTAAAAATTTCAATTTTTCACGATTTTCGGCCTATAACTTCCATTTTCACAAAATTTGATTATTTATAACTCCTAAACAAAATTAACTAAAGTTAAATTAATTAATTAAAATTAAATTAAAAATTTGCAGCACGTATCTAACTCACATGAGTCTACGAAACACGTTTTTTAAAATTTCCTTATTGATCCAGACAAAAAATTGTAATAACCGACGAAATGCATTTTTTCATGTTATTAAACTAATTCTTCTAGGCTTGTAGAGAAATTGCAGTCGTTTGGTTCATTTATAAAGAAGTCATTCTGATCTCAAGCGATCAATCATCACTGTAACACGTCTGGGCAATCGGTGCTCCGTTCAAAGCAAATCATACAAAATTGAGCCGGGGGGGGGGGGGGGGGGGTCCGGAACGAATAAATCGCAACAATTTTCGAGATCAATGTGTCACGAGGAAAGGCCTCGAAGAATCCCGATCTTTTGCATCCCACGATAGATTTTCAATCTGAGAGGAGTCGAACGCATTCCGACCACGTACCGATTCACTGCGGAGATTTTCCCGATATCAAATCGCGTTAGAAAGTCGGCTATCTCTCCCTCGTTTGCGGATGGATACGAGAGTACACCGGAACAACGTTACCGGAAGTGATTGTGGTCGCGGGAATTCGATATTCTTTTCTTTTTTTTTCACGGCGTTTTTTCATCCTTCCGGTACCGGCGAGCTGTTGCGTTGCGCGCGTCATAATATTCGGCTTTTTCGCGGGAAACAATTATTAATGTCTCCCTCGCTTTATTTATCAACGCCTCCAACCGAATGGTTTATTTGGCAAATAAACTATTGTTGTGTTATACGAAAATATGTAATTATAATAAAAACATATAATTATTATACTCTGAAAGAATATTTCTATTTATTTCTTTCTATTCGAACCTTCCACTTCACTTTTAGTAGTGAAGAGTCTATAATTAAATGAGATAGCAAATGGAGAAAAAAATATTCCGACTCTGTGCTTGGCAGAATGGACCGATGAAAATGGTAATGATCTTAAATCGGCGGAATTGAGGCCGATAATTGTTTGAGATTCGCATTCAGTACAGATATTCGGGGAGCCGGCGAAAAAATTCGCTTCCCGTGGAAAATGAGGAGTTTCTTTTTACGGTGCACCGTTGATCGCCAAACGTCCTATCCAATCCACTTAAAAGTAGTCGGAAGGGATTGTAAAAGTGGTCGTATCGATCGATGCCACGAGAGTCGAATATCGAGGGCCCGTTTTCCGCTTAAGAGAAATGCGTCAGTTACTCGGTTGCGCCCTCGGGGCTCACTTTCCTCGATCCTCGCCAATTTCCCGGAGGACCGAAGCCCTGCTGGACGTACGGCGGAAACGTTTCCGCGGTTATGCACTTTTCGTACAGGTAGCCCGCCGATTTGCATAACTGTCCGCTCCGATTTTCGCCGGGCGAAGTTCGGGACGGAGCCCAGCCTTATACTGGGTGCGAAAATTAAATGAGAACAGCCGAACACCAGTCTTAGTTCCATAAAAAAGAAATGTGCCGGACAGAATTGCATTATACTTAGAAGGCGGATACAAGTGCGACGAGAAATTTCAGCGATAATTTTACATACGATAATATACGGTTTTGATTTGATATTCTTGTAGTGCTCGAAAAGACGAATCCAACGAGTACCATGATCATACCATTGTGATCGTTCAATCTCGAGATATTTGACCGAAAGTTATTTTTTGAAAAATATTTGACTCTTTCGAACACGTATATCTAGAGATCGAATGATCGTAATGGTATGTTCATTATACTCATTCGACTCGTCTCTTCATGCCCCATGAGAATAGCGAAGAGATAGTATAAATTTGTTAATGAAAAAATATTAAAAGTGTCACCGAATTATCAGAAAGGTACAATCATGGTACTCGTTGGATTCGTCTTTTAACGCTCTACGAGAATATCGAAACCAAAATGCAGAATCCCACTGAAAAATTCTATTGAAATTTTGTGCACCATCTTGAAAACAATTTTTTGGATAAATTTCTTGAAATAGTACGTGTCGGAGATGCTCGGGTGTTCCGATTGAACTGTCGCACCCTGTATACCACGATTCGGCACAGTGTTTACCAGCAGAGTCCCCTAAGCAAAATTTGGAATTTAATGAGAGTTTATGGCGTAGGAGAATTATATATCTTTTCTGCAGAAAGTCGGTCTGAGGGGGCACAATCAGCTCTTAAAGTCGATAGCGCCGTTTGGGTGATTGCTGCGCCGCTGGGAACAGTTTGCGAGAAGTAAAAACATTTGTATGAAAAGTAGACTGTTCCGGCTAAGATCCTTTCTGTGTAAGAAAAGAAAGCTTTCTGCGTTACAGGATATAGGTGCAGTGAAATTCGTTGTTTTTTTTTCGTCTTTTGAGAGTAAGTGGCAATTATAATGTACAATGAACCACTGATTTTATCAAATTCATATGTAAAGCTAATTTCCTTTTGTACGATATAGCTTGTAAATATTCCCATTGGTTATACAGGGTGTACGAAAAGTGTACAGCAAAATTTTTATTATCGTGTGGGAGGCTTTGTTTTTCAGAAAAATTGACTGCCAAAAATTAATTGAGCACGAAGCGTGCACAAGAAGTAGAAACAGCGAGCCATGAACAGACGAACTTGTTTGCCAATTCGCGTACGAACTTCAAAAATAATTTCTCCAAAAAGAAATCCAACGACGAGCTAGACGTACTCAAATTATTTTTTTTATGAATCATCCAGCAACATATTCCTGGCACTTTTCTGATTAAAATGATACCCCACACGAATTACTCGTTTAACCCATGATACACTACACGAGCGTTCGGATAATCGAGGGTCTACTGAATCGTGGATTAGAGAAGCGAACATGATGCAAACTGTACCGTATCGGGAGTCATTTTAATCAGCAAAGCGTCAGGAATATCCTAGTGTAAATTTCTTGAAGATTATTAATTATTTAATCATTAATTATAGTCATGAAATAATTATAAACAAGACATTTTTGCCAATAGATTACGTCTTACTGGTATGCTGGGTCGAAAACTGTACAGTACGTTGGAGACTTCGTAAAAAGGTCTATAAAATAGTTACGTGGCCATTTTCGAACAAAAAACCGTGCTCAACGCAGCCGTTCCCACACGAATTTTCCGTCCGAACCGCCTAAAATCCTCGGTCTAGTCATTACGAAAGGACCGAATCGACTCGGAGCCGCAGTTAGAGCCCTCGGCGAGAGAGAACTGTGGAAGTAGTCGTCGTCGTCGTCGTCTGCGCAAAGAGCCAGCAAAGAAAGGCGGAAGGTCCATCGCGCCGACAAGTGTCGGCGTAAGACCCGCGAACAGAGGAAGATTACAGAACGGGGCGGGAGCAGAGCTTAACGGAAAGAAGTGGAAGAAGATCAAGAGACTGGAAAGAGAAGGCGGAAAAAGAGTAAGAGAGAGAGAGAGAGAAAGAGAGGGAGAGCTGGTAGGTAGGATTACGAGAGAGCAAGGAGGGTGGCCGAGGCTGAGGAGTGTTGCGGAAAGGAATCAGTAGAGGCTGCAATGGGATCTCGTAAGAGGATCTCGGGATCGAAGGAGGTGGCGGTGGAAATAATACGGAGCATGGGGCAGTGGGAGAGGCAAGTTGAGAGGGGGGGAGACCGAGGACCACAATTCGACTTTGGACTGTTGAACAAAAACTAATTAATTAACAAATTGGGACGAGTACAATTTTTAGTGGGAGGGGCAAGCAGAGAGGGGGAGACCGGGGACAACGATTCGACCTTCGACTGCTGAACAACTAAATAATTAACAAATTGGTACCAGAGTACAATTTTCAGTGGGAGGGGCAAGCAGAGAGGGCGGAGACCGAGGACAGCAATTCGACTTTGGACTGTTGAACAAAAATTCATTAACAAATTGGGACGAGTACAATTTTCAGTGGGAGGGGCAAGCAGAGAGGGGGAGACCAGGAACAACGATTCGACTTTGGACTGTTGAACAAAAACTAATTAATTAACAAATTGGGACGAGTACAATTTTCAGTGGGAGGAGCAAGCAGAGAGGGCGGAGACCGGGGACAACGATTCGACCTTCGACTGCTGAACAACTAAATAATTAACAAATTGGTACCAGAGTACAATTTTCAGTGGGAGGGACAATCAGAAAGGGGGAGACCGGGGACAACGATTCGACTTTGGACTGTTGAACAAAAATTAATTAACAAATTGGAACGAGTACAATTTTCAGTGGGAGGAGCATGCAGAGAGGGCGGAGACCGAGGACAACGATTCGACTTTGGACTGTTGAACAACTAAATAATTAACAAATTGGTACCACAGTACAATTTTCAGTGGGAGGGGCAAGCAGAGAGGGCGGAGACCGGGGACAACGATTCGATCTTCGACTGTTGATGAAATAATAATTTGTTAACAAATTGGGACAAGTGCACTCGATAATAGTTGTGAATAGTTATTGCATACAATGTTAATTTCGACCCCATAGGTACCCGAGGTTGGTGAAGAGTTCGGGAGACGAAGAGGGGAGGTCAGGGGGGGCAGAAGAGGGGCGCCGGGTCGTGGAATGCAGTCGGAATGCCGGTGTGCTCGCCGACCGACCGTTCGGTAATGGGTACACGTGTAGAGCGGAGCGGGTACACGCGCCAAACCCCCCACCCACGCGAAACGACCCGCTCCGAGTGTTCCGCGCAACATAACGAACCTGCGGACGCACGGTCCAGCCGTGCATTTATGCCCACTTTGTTCGCGGCTAGAACCACACACAGACACAGACGCAGACACGCCCCCGCGTACATCTACAACATTGGAACATTGTTGACCCTTGTGCTCAAGGAACAATTGCGAGAAGTCGGGGCTGTCTCTGATTTGGGAAAGCTCGGTTTGTGGAATTTCGCCCGGTGATTATTGCTACGGAGCTGTACCACACTTGTTATTTAACGATAAACCTGCCGAGCACTGACAGCGATGAAAATCTTTTCACTTACGAAGATGACAAGGCTCTAGCTATTATTATTATTATTTATTTATTCCCTTAAACCATATAGGGTTTATAGCATGTATATATAATTATGTTACAGTATGACTTAGAAAGTAACCTATAATTAGTTTATGTTAGTATTTAGATTTTGTACATTTTCGACACAACATGTGCTTGGACGAAGAAATTTATCCGATCGATTTCCACGTAGGCTACTTTATATTTTTTATAATTGTAAAATGAGGAATATGACCCCTCGTGGTAGTGTTAATGAGATATAATGGTCCAACTTTTTCTAAAAATACACGTGGAATCAAAACTGCAACCAAAATTTTACACGTGTACATGTTGAAGGTCTATCAGAAAAATCGAGTCTGACAGCCAGCATTCTTAAGCATTTTTTAGAAACTCTACCTGCAGTTAACATTTATATTATTCGTATACTGATTGAAACATGCTTACGTAACCATTGAATAACTGAAATATTTTCATGTCAGCATCGTTTAATTGTAACTCTAATTTCGTAGTTTCGCGATTCCAACGCTACATCTGCTAGGATAGTTATCCGAAAGATCTAATGTTTTGGACTTCGAGGTTTCAAAGGGTTCTTGTTTGAGAGAGAGAGAAAAAAAAGGATTTTGTTGAAATTTCAAAGTTGAAAAATTGAATTTTGACCAAGAAAAGCAGGTTTCTGGACCGCTGCACAGTGCGGCATTTTGGTCAAAAAGCTGGCCAAAATTATTTTGCAATAGAAAACAAGTCCACAGGTGGTGTTTTGTTAGAAAATATTGTTTGAACTTATCAGGTGTATTTGCTGGATTAAAACAGTATTTACGTATAATACCATAATTTCCCAACGAAACAACACCTGCGGACTTGTTTGCCTATTACAAAATAATTTTGGCTAACTTTTTCGTCAAAATGCCCCGCCGTGCGCTGTGCGTCGATCCCGGTTAATCGAATTTCTAAAATAACTTCCGTTGCGCCGCCGCTATGCGAAACCGGGCCGGTGCTAAGGGCGAAAATTTGAATTCTGCGCATACCGTATCCGTTAGTACGACCGAACCATAAGTTTGTTCTCCATCCCCCTCCCCTTCCCCGCCCCAATCAAAATACTGGAACGCATATATTGTCTTAGAGGATTATTTTGGGGGATCATTCCTGGAGATGGTCAAGCGCTGCTACGAGGACTTTGGGCCAACGGTTCTGTCAACCCTCCAAGTTATTCCTGGAACTTTATTGTAATTCCGCCTCGTATTTGGACTATTTGTGTACGCTCGGAATAAACCGTACGATTCCACGAGGTGGTTCTGCCGACGGCGGTTTCTTAACCGAGATTGTACAGGGCGTATCGGAAATTGTTCGAGAAAAAATGTTTGACCTTGAGACGAGGGTGGCAAGTTCAATTATCCAACTCTGTTCTTTTCTTAACCGCTTGCGCTACGCTGAAAATCGGAAGAAGCCGTGCCAAACCCGTGCGCCGTAAGTGTTCTTATATGTATCAGTATGTGTGATTGGAATGAATTTTCTGTGTTTATTATACATGTATCATTATTAGAGATGGCGTTCAAAATCACAGTGATCGCAAAATCACGATCACGACTGTGATCTTAACATTTTTATCTCAAGTCATAGTAATTCTCCATCTATCAGTTAAAAAATTATATTATATATGTAATTAGTAGAAAGGTATAGACAATTTAAGATCACGACGTATAATTCTGAAACGCCCTGTACAGCCGGTGGAATTGATTTTTCACCGACCTTGAGAATCTTCGATGTCATCTTCTGCTGGCCCGTCTTATTCGCCTTCTCGTTCCGAATGCGTAAGGATCGCGACGTATACGGGCACCGGTGGAAGGTGTCTGCGTGGACACCCGGTATAAATAATTGCGGCGGACTAGCCGCATTCTATCAAGGATAGCGCGGAACGGATAATAGAATACGACGGCGAGCCACGGCGATGGTATCCGTCAGAGATCTGCCGAGGGTGGGAGAGAGAGAGAGAGGAAGAGGGAGAGAGAGAGAGAGAGAGAGAGAGAGAAGGTTGGAATCGACTTCGCGTCCTGGGAGCAACTCTGGACAGCAAGGATTTACAGGATCCCCCGGAAAATCAGTCAGCTGCGGAGGATAGATGCGACTGTGTCTGTCAGATTGGGCCGGGTTCGATATTCCGGGCATCTAAACGTCCAAGTCGTTAGACGTTACGATTGGCAATGCAGCAGTTCGTCGACGATGGTTTCCTGTACCGTATCCGACTGTGTAATCTCGGTAAAATCTCACGTTCCCGACGATAAGCAGTAGACGCGAGGTTTACGTTCTCTCTCGTCGTACCATCCCCTGGTTCCGTTTGCACGCACACAGCAGCACACAACCGCCATTTTAGTGGCTTCCGTCCCGCTCGAACTTCGAGCCGCGATGTTCGCCTAATCGTCGAATTCGCCGCATTGGGGCCGAGAGATCAAGCTCGATCAAGCCGAAAAATTGATCGTTTGCGTTGAAAATTAAATCGGGGACAGTGTAAGCGCAGTGAAAATGTCCACGTAAATCGTTCGTTTGTAGTTGTTTCTACACGGAAACGTTCACCAGCGTATTCCCGACTGTTTTCCGGTTAAAACGAGCCCAAGCACGATATCGTACAACTCATACGTGCGGAGTAATTCACGATCGACTGGGTGGGTGACTGAACGGTTCGGATAGTAGAGGTCCCACCGAATCGTGCATTAAAGAGGCAAATGTGATCCGAACTGTACCGTGCTTGGGCTCGTTTTGTCCGCGGAAATGTCGCGGATATGCTGGCGAATGTTTCATAAGAATATCGTTAAGTGTGAAAAAGTTATGGCAATAAAATGGCGAAGAAATTCGAGAACGTTCAACGGAGGTCGGTTTTGAACGACGATTAATGACCTTGAACGGCCGCCGAAGGCAAACGTATTGTACATCAACGGATTCGACCGTTCGTATTTTCTGACCAGCTACAGGGTGGCGAATAATTGCTGGCACATATCGCATGGAAGCCCGTATAAAAGGGGATTTCGTCCAGTTTTGGCGTTATAGCGGTGTACGGTGGGTCGCACGTTATCCGCCGTGCCGCAACTCAGCCGGGCCGCAGAGCCTCGGAAGTTTAAAGCTACGAAAGACAGGTAAGTTTAACGAGCGTGCAAGCCACGGGACCTAACGCAGGTGAGGGGACAAAAGCGCGGCCGCTGACGAGTATATCGGCCCCCGAAACCGGCCATTCCCGAGCATTACGAGCACAGCTTTCGAATATATTCGCCTTGGGGGACACGTCCGCAGCACCAGGATGCTCTTGGACGGCTCGTAAGCACGTAGTACAGCCTGGACAAAGCTCACGGGGCTAGGAGTAGAGCGGAGGAGCCTCCGCGATGTATCTCTCCACCTCCGCGCCGGAAGTAATCGTTTTAACGTGCAATGGCACCGATCGTTAAGTACCCGGGCCCTCGTCTTACGTCACGGCGAGATCGCGTTCCGTCTAGCGATGGGGATAACGCTGTTCGAGCCGTTTCTCGTACTACACTAATCCACAGATACAATATTTCTTAGTTTATTATATATTTTTTATTTTTATTATTTTATTACATTTTATAGTAGTTTATTTGAACAGCTGCGAGAGTTCTACGCAGACACCCAATACCGAACATTGTCGGTATAAATATTTTATTATATTTTCTTCTTTTTAGTATTTTATTATATATTTTTTTATTTTGTTACATATTATATTAGTTTATTTGAACAGTGCTGAGAGTCCTACACTAATCAACAAACTCCCAATACTTATTATTATTATTTTATTAGTTTGTTATATATTATGTTAGTTTATTTGAGCAGTAGTGATAGTCCCACACTAATTTACAAACCCCCAATACTTATTATTATTATTTTATTAGTTTGTTATATATTATGTTAGTTTATTTGAACAGTAGTGATAGTCCCACACTAATTTACGAACCCCCAGTACCGGGGATTATCGGTATAAATATTTTTTTATTTTAATATATTTTTTTTTACTTTATTATTTTAGCATATATATTTTTCTTTTATCACACATCCTATCAGTTTATTCGAACAGGCAAATCCGTTTTTTCAAATTTATTATTTCATCTTTCATTTGATCAAATTCGTCGGAGAAACGTAGCGCCGCCATTTTGTATCGGACAAATACGAAATCGTTTTTTAATCATCATTACAACGAACTTGTCTCATTATGAAATTCGTTAATTCGCGCAAGTGACGATTTATGCAATCTCGTGACTCAGAACGGTGCTATGTTAAAAAACGGCCGCGAAACAACGCGACAGACAATGGCGGCCAAAGCGTCGTGTCGCGTCGGCGCGAGGCTAATAAGAAAATCGCACACATCGGAAATAATTATTCCGCCTAGTTTAGAGCCGCGGATATAAAGAATTCCCCGCGCGCAGTTTATCGCTATTATTTTGTCCCACACTGTATCTACGAACTCGGGCTACGCCTCGATACATCGCCTCGACCCACGCGCCCATTGTCTTCTCTTTCGGGACGACGTGCGTTGATGTAAGAGGGAACGAGATACGCAGTCGCGGATACGTTTCAGCCGTTGAAAAAGTCCCGCTGAAATTATAAGCGGATAGGCAGATACGTAGGACGTTGCCGGACGTATCGGAATCCGAAGCTGAGCAACGAGAGGTTCCTAGATGGGCCTGCTTCCTGAAACGCAGCGCGCAATCATGCTTCGGAACGCGTACATCCGGACGAACAGATTTGCTTTCGAACCACTGATTAATAATAGAAAGGTAAAAAATATTGATAAAAGCCATTTCGCGTTTGTAAGTTCGTTGTCCGTGACGCTTTACCGGTTAAAACGAGCCCAAGCACGACCTCGTGCGACGTATGCTTGCAGCGTAATTCACGATTAACTGAACAGTTCGGATAATCGAGGTTCTACTAAATCGTGTATCAAAGGAGCAATTGCGATCCGAAGTGTATCGTGCTTGGGCTCATTTTACTCGGAAAAATGTCGCGGACGTCCCGCTAGAACTTCCGCGCGGAAATAGTTATAAACAAAACAGTTTTACCAATAAATTATCGTTGCGAACATGTTGTTTTCCTGGGGATAGCGGCCTCGTCAACGCTGGGAGATCGCCGAACGACGTTATGCGGATGATACAAATGACATTTCCGAGACGAATTTTCCGCAATGGCGTCACCCGTAAATGGACGCCGGGTGCGCTCGAGATCGGGCGAGCTGCTTCGATTTCGCGTGATTTCCGTGGGTGTGGGTTCGGCAGCGGACGTGTTAAGAAGACGACGGCGGGGGAGGGGAGGCGCAGAAGAACGGGCACGAATACGGTCCAGAGAAACGGAGCCGGTATTCCGCGGGTCTCACGGCTCCTCCGTGACGTGAATCATGCGAGTTCCGGTCCGACCCACGCGTACGTGTCCCTGAAACACCCGCGCCTCGGTCTCATCCTCTCGTCTCGGCGCATCGCGCCGGCCGTCTGAACTTGTCTCGATTACTTGCTTGAATTTATGAAATAGTCTTTTATGGCAATTTCCTACGCCCCTGCGCGCCGCCGCTGCGTCGCGTCGAGCCGCGGGTCCAACGCACTCTCCTCCCCCCCCGCGCACGAACTGGGTCCCCCGAGTTCAAAACCCCGGGATCACTGTCGGGATCTGGGGACCCCTGACTCATGGATTATTTATTCATCGACGTGTCCCGTTCGTTCGTGGGACACCTCTAATCCCGAATTGCTTCTGAATAAGTCATCCCCTCTGCTCCGAACGAGAACCGCGCGGCCCGTCGTTAGACGCCGGAACGATATAAATTCCATTTTCATAAAAAAAAAAACTTCACTTCCGGAGCTTATTCGAACTCGGACTGGTATCGCATTTGTGCCTGTAGAAATAGAGAGATTTGCCCCATTTTATCGACATCCTCGGCGCTGCTTTAAACAACGCGAACGTGCGCGCGATACATTTGTTTATTGATAACTTCGTTGTTTGTGAAACCTTCGGCGATATATTGCTTGGGTTTTTCGGGTCAAAACGAGCACAAGCACGACATCGTACGACACATACCTGCGGAGTAATTCACGATTTAGTGGCTAGACTGAACGGTTCGGATAGTAGAGGTCCCACCGAATCGTGCATTGAAGAGGCAAATGTGATCCGAACTGTACCGTGCTTGGGCTCGTTTTGTCCGCGGAAATGTCGCGAATATGCTGGCGAAAGTTTCATAAGAATATCGTTAAGTGTGAAAAAGTTATGGCAATAAAATGGCGAACAAATTCGAGAAGTTCAACGGAGGTCGACAAATCGATATATTACATATCGATAGATTCGCCATGAAATGGGCTACAACCTCACCCTTATAGAAATGTAAAATTCCAAAATTCCGTGAGTTGTATTTCCAAAAAAAAAACTCCAGTTACGACTTAGATGAGTCTTTGCTGCTAATTCGGAATACTGTGGTATGTTACAAGACGATACAAGACGATGCCACGAAACTAATGGTCGTTAAGGCCGTTTACACCACGGCGTTCGATGGGGAGCAGCGATCCGACGGCATGGAACGGAGGATTCATGGCGGCTGAGGCTCGCTAATAGATAATTTCGAGGATCTGGCAACGGCAGATCCGGCACGAGAAGAAATTCCTCGGTTATCCGGTGGAAGCAATTTCGGATATAGGGAGTTAATGAAAGTACGCCCGTCCCTTTATTGGTGCGTAAAGAGAACGAGGAGAGAAACGGATTAATTCTCACGCCGGGCCAGGCCGGGCCGCGCCGCGCGGCGGCTATCCGCTCACCGACGACGGCAGAAGATGGAGGCGGTACGTACCATCCAATTAGTTGGATAACCAGTTCCCCGAGCCCTGGTGTACGTCGTTTAATCGCGACCCACGTGGCCGCTCCGAATCAAGACGTTACCTTCGATATACGTAAGACGCCAAGTGACCGAAGAGCTGCGGTTCGTCTCTGATTACGCTCGAACTCGCCGTGCCGAACGATAATCGACCACGCAAATGGACTAGCACGCTGTGTACAGGATGCTTCAATAGAAAGGCTGCGCGCGCGCGCGCATCTTCGGAATTTCGGATTACCGTGCTGCTACGCTCCGGAATAGTTCAAAAGCCAAGTTTCGACTGGTCGCTGTGAGGGAAACCGGGGTCCAAATTTCACTTTGTTCGTCGCCGATGACCTTGAAATATTTTCTCAAGGTCATCGTTCCGAACAGCCTCACGTAGTACGTATTACTGGCTCTCGGTTCAATTTTTTAATTGGAGAAGGTGTTGACAATGAAATTTCACTTTGTTCCCAGGCGATCTCGATGACCTTGAAATATTTTCTCAAGGTTGTCATTCCGAATACCTTCACATAGTATCTATTACCACCGCTCGGTCCTAGTTTTTTTGACAAGATATTCCGAGGTCACCAAAATCTATGAGAACTTTTTCGAAACGATCGCCGCAAAACTGTTACCTAGTCAGATCGCTCAACCACGGTCTCCTCGGTTTGCAGGCAGCGACGTTCGAGTTATTAACAAGCAAACATGGCAGCGAAGTGTTGCTGACCCCGCGGTGCGCACAAATAAAGAAGTTCGTTAAAAGATGATCCCAGCGGAACCAGTTCGTCACTCTGGGCGATCCGAGAAGATCCTGAATACAAGCGAGATACCTGTAATTCTAGCAGCGGACGTGCTCCGCTGTATCTCCGCTACCCTAAACGAGCCATTTATCCCGGCCGGTCAGCGCACAAAGCGTTAATCCCCGGAAGAATGGGCGCGACCGCCTCGAGGAATCGACGCAGAAACATCGAAGAATCGAACATGCCAATTGGTTAGGTCAGTCCTATTCTACGGGCGTTCGTCGGTCGAGTTACAATGGTTTTGGCACCCCCGGGTGGCTCTATCGCGCAGCGGCGTTCGCGGACAATGAAGAGATCGGCGTCGCCAACAATCGGATAATGGGCACCGGACAAATAAATCGGCACCGTTTGAACGGCGCTCCTGGAAACTCGAGCGGGGCCCCGGCTAATTCGTTTAAAAATTCTAAAGGGGGTGGTGGGGAGCGGCAGCTGAGGGGGGCGATGGCGGAGGGTAGACGATCTATCCGGCATAAAATTACCGGGATCCGGCCCCGCGGTTTTCGGGCTCGGTTCGGGCAACGAGAGAACTTTCGAAAACGCGAAGCCATCCTTCGGCGCTTTTGTCCCTGGTGCTCGAACTATAACGTAGCCGCCGCCGCCGCCGCCGACGACGACGTAGACGACGACGACGACGTGACCGCGTCTAAGGTGGCACAATGTGCAACGGGTGGCCTGACGGGACACGCGTACCCTGTTATAAGCCCGCAAGCGACCCCACCCCCGACCCTTTTCGAGCCCCACAACGCTCGTAATACGAGACCGGGACTTTGTGTCACGTAATGCTGCTGCGGCATGAAACTTGCAGCCGGAACGGCTGATACGTGAACTTACAACCCCCGTGAACGACCTGGCCACACACACGCGCACACACACGCGCACGCGCGCACAGACAGTGCGTCGGGGAACGAATCGCGGACCGGAAACGACCTTTATCTTCGATCCCGTTAACTAACTGGGTTGTCGAGCGACCGTCTAACAGCTCCCAGCTTTGTCTCTCGGCTCTGTCTCTTGATTTTCGGCCATTCGTTCTTTTGTCACGGGCTGACGACCGGTTTTGATGAATTGGTAATTGTGAAAATGGTCCATTCGGTGGGGCATTATGGGAGTGTACTGTGAAAATTTGAACCCTCTGTTTCGATGGGGGAGGGGGTAGTTGTGGGGTGAAATGAGAAATTTTTCACCTGTTTAACCTATTTCAGCGTAACCGAAAATTTTGGGAAAAATCTTGCAGGTGTCGAATATCTAGGTGCGCGTGCTGTAATTAATTGAGATTTTTTTTCGTCCTGGTTGCGAAATATCGAGAACCTCGTACATTTCAGTCTGATCGATGCTATCTACGATCATATATATAATTATCAGTAAAATCAATTGACGCGATGCATAACGCGCAATTCGGAATTTTGGTTTACGCCGTTTTCATATTTGGCGGAGATAATAAAAAAAAAGAACAGAAAATTTCATTCGCAACATTTACTTCACTCAAAAACAGTATTACGTTTCGCCTTTTATTCTCCGAACCGAATCGATCGGATTGAATAAAACGGGAAAGAATTGTTAAAAAAAAAAAACTAATAATAAATGTCGTTTATAAATAAGGTCGCGTCACCCGGGCGGATCGTATATTCCAGCTTTCATACAGCGAACAATAAAGGCGGCGGGACCATAAATTCGTCCCTGATTAATCCAAGCCCTCGTATACATGTATAGCATACATTTTCGGTGCTACGAGAGTAGCCGCCGCCGCCGCCACGCGGAAACATAAGCATCGCGAACGATTTTACAATAACCATCATTTTTGTGTACGCCCTGAACGGACGATTCCTTTCAATTTAAAAGCGTCTATACATCTTACTTTCCCTTTGAAATATGCGGCCCGGCCACCCCCTCGCGTCTACAGTTTTCACCGGAAATATAATGTTATGCGCGCTATAAATATTCCCGGTGTGTCGCCGGGCCCTCAAACTAAACAAAAATAGAGAGGAACGAGCCGCCGGGCTTTTCTTTTTTCACCTCGAAGAAATAGAGCTACTCTACTAACTGTTTTGACGTGGATCCCACCCCGTCCCCCTCCCGCACATAGTTGGGGAAACGAATTTATATATTCCCTTTTCACGTTTATTTCAGAAAGTTCCATTCGATTTTTGCTGATTTATCGATGATCCAAATACATTTTTTCTATAAAACTCGATCTAATGTATAACTTCAGTCGAACAGCCTATGAACCGGAAATCCCGTATTTCTTCGGCGAGTTCCGATAAGAGAGGTTCCGTTATATCGCGGATTACACGAGTGAGCGTGACGCGAATAGTATCGTGCTTGGGCTCGTTTTAACCGGGGAAGCGTCAGGAATGTGTTCGTAAAAGATTCATACAGATATCTGTAGAAATAAGGAAGTTATGTCAACAAATTAGCGTCGATGGTCCCCGTACCTTATTCTTCTCATCGTTCTAACTGTTTGGGGACCAGGACGTGGTGCTTGGTATCTTGGAAACGTAACTTCAACACCTAAAGGTTTTGTATTTTTCATTTTATAATTATCGAAGTTACGAGGTTACTGACATGGAAATTGATTCGATGAATTTTTTTTATTCAAGCACATATTCAAAATTGCACAAACTCTAAATAAATACAGCCTTGGCATTCTTTACAAGCTGAAACATTTTAATCGCGTTTAGTGCTCGGCAGGTTGAACGTTAATGCTTTCAACCGGTTTATTTTTTAAATAAAATATTCTCGTGTTGTATCAAAATATGTAATTATTATCCTCCAAAAGAATATTTCTATTCAATTCCGCACGAACATGAAATTCAAATTCAATAAATAAATAATATAAATAAATACAGCCTGGGTGCTCGGTAGGTTCAGTGATAACGCTTTCGACCGCTTGATTCATTTTGTAAATAAAATATTCTCGTGTTGTATCAAAATATGTAATTATTATCCTCTAAAAGAATATTTTTATTCAATTCCACACGAACATGAAATTCAAATTCAATAAATAATATAAATAAATACAGCCTCGGTACTCAGTAGGTTCAATGATAACGCTTTCAACCGAAAGATTCATTTTGCAAATAAAATATTCTTGTGTTCTATAAAAATATGTAATTATTATCCTCTAAAAGAATATTTTTATTCAATTTCACATTCAAACTCAATAAATTCAGCGCTCGACAGGTTTAATGTCAACTAACTTTTGAACAGAAAAGCGCAGTCGCTCACCTTAACCTTCGCGACCCACATCAAGGTCACCGAAATCAACAAACCGTGTCGCGATCGATATAATTAGTCAGATGACGATTACCGGTCGTAATCATGTAGAAAGTTCTCTCCCTCCCTCTCTCTCTCTCTCTGTCTATACAACATATATGTGTATACATGAATTTGTTATGTAGCAACGTTGATTGGTCGGTCAGGAGAAAATGCTCCAGCCATCTATCAACGCTCCTTAATCATAATTACGCGAGTACGCGCGCAAGTGCGTGACAGAAGCAACGAGGCGGCAGGCGTTATCGGCTGTTCACGGTCTATCGCATTGCCGGTTGCTCGCGGCTGTTCGTCTTCATCAGTGGTTTTTCGTGGAAATAGGCACGCGATATCGTTCCCGCTGCCTACCGGGTACAGACTGTTTCCGATCCGGTGGTATGCGCAGCCGCGAACGCGACGATTCCGTACCGAGAAGCGCTGTAATGTCCTCCGAGACAACCCTAACCTCCGATAAAACCTGACAGAACTTCTCAATTAATTTTTTGTTTTTTATGAAACTCGTAGTAACACATTCCTCGCGTTTCACCGACTGAAACGAGTCCAAACACGACACCGTTCGGAGCTTATTTGCTCCAGCAATACACGATGTGGAGCCTCGATTGTCCGAACTGGTTTCTCCATTACATCGAACAGCTCAAGAAACAGTTCGATATTAAGCGTCTTCTTATACAGGAGGATTCGTTGTAGAAACTAGTAAATTGTGGATTTTTGTGTAAAATAAAAATTGTTTGCATTGTTTGTTAATAATGCAATAGTATTAGGTTGGCAAGGATGAAATTTGTAGAGATTAAATTGACTTTAATTAAATTTTAAATGTATCAGAGTTTAAATTTAATTAAATTTCAATTAATTTCTACAAATTTCATACTTGACGACTTGATACATACATTTAAACTCTCTAAAGTGGCTTTTTCTGATCAGTCGATTTTATGGCTGAACAACTGTTTTCAAGTGTCTTCGACGAGTTCGGATAAGAGAGGCTCTACTAAATCGTGGATTAATCGAGTGAAAATGAACCGAACGGTATCGTGTTTGGGGTCGTTTCAATCAGAAGACTGTGACGCACGTGTCTGCAAGAAACATTTCGATCCATAGATCTCCGTATCCATGTGGCAATCGCCGAAAGCCTGATCAAGAGAGGCCACCTGGGACAAAATTTCCAGGTTATCGACTCTCGTTGTTTCTCTTCCGGTTGCACCATCGGATCGGAACCGCTCTGTAGATGCCGGCCGCGGTTGGAAACGGCCACGTTGCCGGAAAAGGACGCGGGCATGCGTGAAAAATGGCCGAATCAACGAGCCGGCTCGAAAACAGAGAGAGAGAGAGAGAAAGAGAGGAGAGAGTCGCGCCGCGCCGAGTCGAGCCGAGCCGCGCCGCTCGGAATTAACGACGCCCGACGGCCGATGCCCGCCAGACGAAAACTCTGCGCCTCGTCACGATCGGGAAACGATAGCTTGTAATTAATAGAACGTTGAAAACTTCTAACGAGAAAATATTGGAGCCGCGCGTCGATCTCGACGCGAAACAACGCCGGGCTTCTGCCCTCTTCCCCCTCCCCACGCCCGCAGAATACCCTCGACGGCTATTTCCACGTTCTCCCCCTCGCTCTCGCCCTTGCTCTCACTCTCTCTCTCTCTCTCTCTCTGTTTTTGCCGTTCCCTTCCGACGTTCCGTAACGAGTTTTCTTTTATTTGGTGGCGGATCTTTAGAATCAATCTTCGGGAAACGGTTCTTGGGGAAAAAAAACGCGACCGCCGATCTGTCCCCGGGAAAATTTCGCTTCTGAACGACCAATGGTGGACGGGACGGTGGTAAATAAAATGGTGTTCTATGGAAACCGTGTTAAATGGACTTGTGTTCTACCGAAACCGTGTTAAATGACATGGTGTTCTATCGAAACCTTGTTAAATAAAATCGTGTTCTATCGAAACCGTATTTAATAAAATCGTGTTAAATAACATCATGTTCTATAGAAACCGTGTTAAATACAACGGTGAAAATAAGAAAATCGTGTAAAATAAAATTGTGCAAAATAAAATCGTGTTAAATACAATCGTATAGAATAAAATCGTGTTCTATCGAAACAGTGTTAAATAAAATTGCATTCTGTCGGAACCGTATTTAATAAAACCGTGTTAAATAAAATCGTGTGAAATGAAATCGTAGAAAATAAAATCATGTTCTATAGAAACCGTGTGAAATAAAACGGTGGAAAATAAAACTGTTAAACAAAATCGTGTAAAATAAAATCGTGTCCTATCGAAAAATGGCATTCCCGGAACACCGTGTCACAAGGGTGTTGAATCTACACTGTAGATCGTAAAACTGTGCAGCCAGTTGGGCCCTGAATTTTCAAGGCGGCCATTCGACTTTCTCTTTTGGGGAACGTTAAGCGCGCCGGATAAATAATCGCTGGAAAGAGAGGAAAGATAGAAACCGAGTAGAAGGTTAGAAAAAACAATGGGATCTCGGCGTGGCGAAGTCATGGGAACCGGAGCTTCATCAATAAGCATCATTTCAATAGCATTCCATCGGAGCGGCGTGTCGACGCGAAGCGGAGTCGCGGAGAGCAGTAGTGTAGCCGTGTTCTTATATCACGGTTCACTAATCTCGATCGCGTTCTGTATCGATCTTTTTCCTGTGCGGCGCGACGCGGCGTCCTCGGAGGGAAACGAAGCTCGATTATCTTTCGCAGATAGCGCAGCCTACATTTCGTAAACACCGTTCACCGCGAAACAATGAGCGTCATTCGCAACGCCCGGCTAGTGACATCGGTGACCTAAAATGTAGCCAACAGAACGGAACAGAACGGATGCCTTTGTCCATATCTCCGATCTGTTTCGACGCTGCTGCATGGATCCCGATGAAAGGTGCAACGCACACGCCGCGCCGCGCCGCGAATCGAACGGATATGAATTATCCAGCCATTTGTCCGACCGTCTGCAACCGGACTATCGATGATACGATTACTGATGGCTGTGGTCGATGCTCGGCGCTCGATGTTCGATGGACAACGTTCAATAAAGATCACCGTTCGATAAAAGTCGCGGTTCAATAAAAGTTACCGTCTAATCAAAGTCACTGGTATTTTTTTTATCGCAATTTTACACTCTTTCCCCGATATTATTGCAGAGCGCAAAAAGACGAATCCAACGGCTACCATGAACATGCCATTTCGATCATTCGATCTCGAGATATTCGTGTCTGAAAATGTTAAATATTTTCAATAAATACTTTTCAGATACGAATATATCGAGATCGAACGATCGAAACGGTACGCTCATTATACTCGTTGGATTCGTCTCTCGACGCTTCGCGGGAATATCGAAAAGAATATACAGGGTGTCGATGACAAATCAATGACCTTGAGGTCTCCTTGAAACGTGACTATACACAATACACCAGCGACTAGAACCGATGCTACGAACTTCATTACCAAATGCTGTTGTAGCCGGAGCAGAGAAAGTGACCCGAGTCGAAAAAACATAAATTCAAGCCTGTCCACCTAGATTGCTGAAACGCCAGACCTGGCGTCCTCCCCTGAAACTAGATTTTGCCACCCTCTCGTAAGTTCCCCGGAACCTCGAAAATCACTCGTTCGATCTCACCCCTGGGATCTAGATCGCCTGCATACAAACGCGCTGTCAGCACCCCCCCGCCGTTTTATGAATTCACTGTACTTGTTCCATCACTGGCAAAAACATTACACTGCCGCGTATTTATGCGACTGAAATACGAGCAGTCGGGACACGGCAAGAAAATATGCAAAATTCGAAAACATAATTACACGCGATATTATGGGACATACACACGTACCGCGATCACATTCCGACGCAATCAATTCTCAACAAAAATTTTCGATTCTATTTATTAACCCTTTGACTATTTATGCACCGTAACTTCTTCCAACCTAGAATAATTCTATTTTATATTTTTTTTTCATTTTTATGGACATAAATGGACATAAATGTTTAGTAATTGATCAGATACCAATTTAATTAATAATGTAAACAATATTTTGAATAATGCTACGGCAATTTTTATAAAATATATTTAAAGTTTAACATTCTATATTGGCTAATGAAATTAAGATATTCATAGATTTATTCAATAACATATTTTCCATTCTGTTCTATTACTTTTTTGCCATTTATCAGAATTTAGAAATTTAAAAATGTCCCTATATATTTATGCTGAATATGATTGAATGGCGATGTATATTTAGTTCGCGATCTTTGTTTAAATAATTCTGCTATTTGTTATATCTATCTGTTTGATTAAAATTGCCGGGAATATAAAACTGTGCAATCTGTCCGACCGGAAGTGTGTTCGCACGCCGTCGTGTATGTTTATGCATACGATCCGCCTATTTACATGCAAAATCACCACCCCGATTCCTCTGTCAAGTAACCTTTAATGGCGACGCGTTTCCTGAGACGGTCTCACTATACCGGGGAAACATCGGGCAACTTGGAAAACAGACAATTATACATGGTTTGTTAAGCTTAATGCACGGTAATTACTAGATGGAGCGGATGTTCGTGCGCTTGGTGTACACGTCGAAATATTCAAATGAAATCCGCAAAATATGAAAATATACACGATGTACGCTATAATACACCGGAGCATTAGATCTATTTAGTCTGTTCGGTCGTAATAAGTCTGTCAATTATTCTCGACCGATTAAAATGATTAAAAGTGCAAACGCATAATCGGCTTCTTGACTTTTTAACATTTTTTAAGTTCGCACGAAAATTCTCAGTCAAGGGCAAAATACAAATTCAACGGCAAAAAGTCACGCGACGCTGTTCGCGCGCAAAATCGAACCTCGCGGTCATTCGAGGTTCGGAAAACCAAAATAAAAAAAAACAAAAACAAAATGAAGGGTTTGGCGAAGCGAGGGGCGTGGCGCGGGCGTAAATTTATGTCCAATTCCGCGGCGGATGCGGAAGCGACGTTCGAGAGGAATTTTCGCACGGGGATTTTCGCTCGCCCGGGCAATAAACCTGCGAGCGTGGAACAGAAGCGGGAGGAACGCGGGCCAGGAGAGGGCCCATATGGTGGACGGGAGGGGCGGGAGAGGGAGAGGGGCCCGCGTTTGTATCCTCCTGTATCCTGTTCCGCGATCCAGAAGCGAGAGGCAAGACCGAACGAGACCGTCGATCGTGGGGCGGAGATAAACACAATTGAATATCGAAAAGCGCGGGAGGAACGGAGAGTAAATTCGGAACGGACTCGATGGGGTGGGACAGAGAGAGAGAGAGAGAGAGAGAGAGAGAGAGAGAGAGATAGAGGAATTTTACGCGCGGGACAAAAAGGTCGACGTATTTAGGGCGGAACCGGCCTATCCTGTAATTCGACCCCAGGCCCGGGGAAACGTTGTCCGGACGATTTATGCAGAGACGGAATTATTTGTGACGCTCGCACGCCCGCACGGGGAAAATACGTCCTGGACGGCAGGCTGCTACGGGGGGGTGTGTAACGAGGGGAAGGGCTTGAATAATGAAATCCCGGACACCGGGGCAATTTCGGATATATCCTCCACCGATTGCGTGCATATTATATGATCGCGTTTACTATTGCGGCCGGGGATCGACCCGCGAAGCGCGTTCCTCCGCCCTGGACGCTACCGGGACGTCAACGGTTTTAATTGGTTACGGGTTTGGCGGGGGGAGGGGTTTATAGGGTCGTGAATAGCGCTGGAGTCATGGTGTAACTAGTATAATTTGATGTACCTCGGCTACCTTGGAGCAAGATTAACATTTTTATTTAACAAAGTTGCGAGATTATCGCTGAACTTTTTTACTGGAATTTTGTAGGTTTTCCTCGACATTATTATAGAGCGAAAAAAGACGAATCCAACGACTACCATGAATTTCGATCATTCCACGAGATATTCGTGTCTGTATGTGTGAAATATTTTCAAAAAATACTTTTCGGATGGAGATATCTCGAGATTGAATGATCGAAATGGTACGCTCATTATACTCGTTGGATTCGTCTCGCCACGCTCTAGGGGAATATCGTAAAGAATATACGGGGTGTCGATGAAAAATTCGTACGTCTAAAATCTATATTCGAATAAAACGGCATGGTGCAGGACAAGGTACAACGTACTGAAACAACAACCGTTCCTAGTATAATTTGCCAGTTCAGAACTCAAAAGGGTGTGTTTGCAGCAGCACGCAGTTGATCTTTCGGCGCTCTGTTATCCAGCGCTAACCACGAGCAGAATGAGCTACTGTCGGACGTCAGAGCGCTGTTTTGTTCTTGTTAGACACCTACCTTTTCGTTAATGAATCCTTGCCGTAATTAAACGGCAACGGACACAATCTTCGGCGACTCGTTTAATTAACGACAATTACGGAAGAAGCAATTAGGAGGCGAGCAAGATGACGAACACCAGCGGCGGAGCCACTTCAGCGGCTCGACAGCCGTTCATCTTGCAACACGAGCATCTAATTTTTCCTAATTCTCTTGGCAGAGCGTGTCAATTAACTCGCGATCACTCGGAACAACTTTGCTCCTCTTGCTGACTATACATACTTCATTTATGCAAATATTTAAGATTGCAATTTCATATAACGTACCGTCTTCATAGGAAGACACATATAATAGTGGAAAGAATGAATATTTTTTAACTAGATTCCAAGGCCATTAATTTTTTACTAACGAAACTCTATTTTCCTTCGACATTCGCGTAGAGCACGAAGAGACGAATCCAACGACTATAATGAACATATGGTTACGATTTTTCAATCACGAAATATCCTTGTTTGAAAATAATGCATTCAGACACGAATATCTCGAGATCGAATGATCGCAACCATATGTTCCTTGTACTCGTTGGATTCGTCTCTCCGAGCTCTGCAAGAACGGCAAATAAAAACTATAAACTTTCGTCTAAAAACAATATCGACGAACTTGAAATCTCGTTGAAAAGATTTCGTTGAAACGGCTTGTATACAAACATTTAGGAGGCGCTTCAACTTGAGTTATTCCAAGTGTCGTAACCGGTAGATCCGCGCGAAAAATGGCAGTTCCGGTGGAATTTTAGTTCACGCTCGTGGTCGCCAGCACCTTCGGAGGAAAGAAGACGGTGGAAACGGTGGTCAAGGAAAATCCGTGAATAATATACCAATAAATTTGCATGCCGCAGTAAATCCGTATCGCGAGCATTACCGTTGCGTAGCCCGATGGTCCCGATGCGGGTTCCTTGGCCCGCGGAAATGGACAGACCGAGGAAACAGCGAGACGGTATGGGGGCACCTTTGTCACGTTCGCTACGGGCCGCCGATTTCTCCCATCGATTTCCCATATCGTCCGGTATCTTGCCGCGACCGACGAAACGGTATCGGATCAGTCCCCGATGCATTTCTGCGGCGAGAGCGCCATGCCGGCACGGCACGGCCCGACGCGACGACGACTTCGATATTCTTCTCCGGGGCTTTATGCTCTTTACGACCGGACCGATGCTTTATGCTCGCGTTCAGAGGGAAAACGCCCCGCACCGCCACCTCGCCGAATGGAAATTGAATGGAACTGTTTTCCGAAGAATTTTCCGCGTAATTTGAATAAGCCCCGGCCGACTCGCAAGGTCAAGAGCTGTCGAGCGACTGAACGAGAATTGAGCTCGGCGCGTCGTTCCGTGGCCATTTTGGGCGAACCTGGGCCATTTTTATCGTATCAGATTACTGGTGATCCGTGGAATTTTTCAAGAACAATATTAATTTTTTATCGTACAAATGGTATTCGAGAGAATTTTAACTAATTTTGATATTTTTTTAAGACCTCAACGCAATTTCCCGTTTTTTTTCCTTCGAATTCTCGTAGAGCACGAAAATACGAATCCAACGAGTACAATGACCATACCGTTATGATCATTCGATCGCGAGATATTCGTGTCTGAAGATGGCAAATATTTTCAAAAAAACACTATTCAGACACAAATATCTCGAGACCGAACGATCGAAACCGTACGCTCATTGTACTCGTTGGACTCGTCTTTCGACGCCCCGCAGGAATATCGAAAAGCACATACAGGGTGTCGATGAAAAAAGTATCAACGACCTTGTGGTTTCGCTGAGAACGTATGCGATTCGCCGGTGAATATTCTTAGATGCGTGGATGTCCCTTCGTTGGTGCCGCGAGGGTTAAAGGGTTGGGACGAGGTCTAGGTGCGGAAAAGTCGTCGAGCAGCTGCTCGGGAGGGGAGAAAAAAATCGTGATTCACGTGGAAATTATGTGCTCCATCAATTTCTATCCTGTGGCGGGTTTCCGCGGGTCCCGGGCATCTCTCGGCGGAGAGTTACAGCGGGCAGAAAAGAGAGCAAGAAAATCCGGAAACCGTGGAACCTTCGGAAGGGCTGGCGAGGGGGGGGAGAGGGTGAGGAGCGACGCTTTATTATACCCGTGCAGCAACCCCGTTCGTTTCTTACGGTGTCCCGCAAGAATCGTAAAAGAAACCGCATCGAAGAAATATTACGGCCGCGATTCCGTATCCGTTGCCGAGTTCTCTTTCTCTCTCTCTCTCTCTCGCTCTCTCCGTTGTCTCTCGGCGTGCACACCGACTGGCACGGATGATCTCGTGTGAGACCGTGTACCGCGAGACACGTAGCCCGTCGTAAATTAGATTCAACCGGCTTTTCTTTCTCCATCGAGATTTCGGGGATTCGTTTCTGCGTGTCCACGTTACCGTACTGTTCGAAAGTTGAGATTTCCACGGGGCTGCGCCAATGGCTCCGATGATCGACAGGTTTTCACGCGGCTCGTCAGAGGAAATAAGAAAAAACATCTTTGCGTTTCCGTTTGTGACTCTTCATCCGGGGGCACAGCGGGCCGCATTAATATTTGGACGCTATTAACACTAAACGTACCAGGCATTAAAAGTATTGGTAAACGTTGCCTTATACAAATGGTAACACGAAATTTATTCGGATCGCCTTTAATTTTCGATATAAAATAGATGCATGGAGAAAGAAATTTACTCCATTATTTTCCACAAATGAATTTTTATACTTTCGATAATTGCAATAATAAATGACGGTCATTTAGTGGTAGGCTTAGTGTTAAAAAAACGATAACTTCGTTGATATTTGACCATACGATTTGTTCTTTTTTGAAAAATTCGACCAGTTAGTTTACTACATGACGTGGCGAACAAAATTTTTCGAAATTGCAATCGGTCAGAATTGTAAAGAAAATACTGAAAGATGCATTTTACGAATATGTCGGCAAAAGTCGAGGAATTAAAGGTGGGAAAGGAAATTTGAAAAAAATAGTGACAATTACGACGTTTTTGGATGTTGGTGTACAATTAATCCATTGAAAGCAGAGCGGCGAGGCGCGGCGCTTAACAGCTTCGCGAACGCGCATCAATCTTATCGCGTATAGGTTATGTGACGCATTAATTCTCATTAGAGTCCGCCGTCACGCATGCGTGTCATCGAGAATCTGTCCTATTAAAATGATCACGGTAATTGAACTACATTTTGCGCTGGCGAATTACCTGGAGCAGAATGCATAGGAATTATTCGGAAGAGTTAATCATCTCGTCGTTTTACATAACAATATTGCGCATAAATATGAAACGACAACAAGAATCTTGCGCGTGAACGTTGCCGATAATGCTCGAGCAGAATTTTACAAAACGCGATACATGAATAATAAGAAATAAATATTTTTACCGAGACCACGTTCTTATTTCCCCCCAGGAGAGTGAAACTCCTCTTCCGCGACGGAAGCTTCATCGATTCGCGGCACGCGCACTTTAATCGGAACATTAGAGAGCAATTAAATAACGAACTTTCTTGGTCGATCGTTCGGAATAAAGTTCAATCAATGCGCCGTTAAGTGCAGTCGCATCTCCTTGCATTACACATCGGAGAGACGCTCTCCCTCCGAGAGAGAACAATGGGGCTCCCGTGAAAAATAATTGAAACACGATAAAAATTAACAGCCGGCTCGGCGGACGAAATGGACGGAATTGAATGAAATGGGTATAAATTCAATATCCCGCTAAAATTGTATTAATCGGACTACGGGAGAGATTTTTAGACTATTAAATAGTTTAATATCTGGTATGAAAACGGAAGTATCGTGAATCCCCCACTTTGATTAAAAATCGAAAAATTGCAAGATATTGCAAAATTGCAAAATTACAATTTTTATAACAACATACGTTTCGCGACTTTGTCGGACATTTAAAAAGAATTCTCCGGTCCCGGAGAACTCGAGGAAAATGATTTTCAACCGGCAGAAATAAGGACTGTGTGCGCATTCACCGTCGAGAAACCGTTCCAAATATTTGTCGAAGAGCAGTCGCTTAAATTCGGCGATGGCCAAAAACTTTTCCGGAGATAATCGAATTTCGGGGACCGGTTGTTCTCCCAGTCGTCGAAGAACTCGCTTCCCCCAACGGACACGGCAGCTTTTATATTTATACAGTCGATCACGTTAAGCTGGAACTAGCCGGGTCTCGATAGTCCTCGGCGAGGTTCGGGACGTTATTACGCGGAGACTTTCCCCGTTGAATTGTCGGAATCACTTCGGGGAACTCGCGATTGTAATATACAATTTCGCGATGCACTTCAAAACTTGGTTCATTCGGGAGGCAGCCAGCCCACCCCCGGAGAGGCTAAGCCATCATACCGGAGTGACCGCTCTCCGAGGAGCTTATCGTTCTTAAACTACTTCCACAGTTTCGTGACACTTGGACCTTCCCCCGGACCGATGGAGATATTACAGAAGTGAAAAGTGTTCGGCTGCGCGAAGATTTCTCAAAATTTCGCAATTTCTTCCCTCGGATATTTGCGCCGTGCCAGGGGGTCCGCAAGTATCTTCCTTGGCGGAAGGAGCGAACGTTCAACTCGGTCGGAACATTCGAGCATTTTTGGAAGCTGAAACTTTGAATTAAATTCGAGAATGACCAAGAGTAGCCGTTGTTTAGATGAAACGAATATGAAACGGAGCTCCGCGGAGTGTATTCAAAATAATAAGTATTCCATCCTATTGAAATTTATGAAATAATTTAACAATGACGATAGCTGAGTCTGCGGCGACCCACAACATACGCGTCAATCTCGGCTACCCGCGGGACAAAAATTTTTCCGAGCTCATAAGTCTCCAGGTCATTTTTTTCATCGACACCCTATATAATCTTTTCGATATTCCTGTAGAGCGTTCGAAGACGGATCCAACGAGTACCATAAGCGTACCCTTACGATAACTCAATCTCGAGATATCCGTATTAGAAAATATCAAAATCGAAGGATGTTAAAAAATCACCTTTCAGATGCAGACATCTCGAGATCGAACGATCGCAAGGGTACGTTCATGGTACTCGTTGGCCTCGTCTTTCGACGCTCTACAGTAATATCGAAGAAAATATATCCTAGGACAATTTTCCGTCCCGAACATTTCGCTGTATAACCGGCGAAAAATTCGCGGTGCTTAGCCAACGTGGGACACCCGGGGTACCCATTAAAACTAGTTGAACTAGTTAGGTCCGCGCGGTGCCTACGGCATCGACGTTTCGTTCGAACAACGGAACAGAACCGCTTCTCCGCGAACACCGGCGGGAAAAGCACTTCTGCGCCGGAAAAACTGCGAACCGGAAGCGGTTTCCCGTGGATCCATTAAAGACTCGGCGGCGACAGACGAGCACCGTGTGCGAGCCACCTCTCCAGATTTTTGGGGAGGAACACCTGTCGAACTGTCTCACACTCGGCCGCGTCCGATGCACTCGAACCGCACCGCGCCGCACCGCACCGCACCGCGCCCACCTGGAAAATATCCCTACGAGTAGGGATGTTCGCGTTCGTCTTCCAGCTGGCTGCCGTTTGGCCCACCGGAGGACGGAGTGGGTGGGGCTTGATGGCTTCCGCGAGAGTTACTTTCGCGATATTTCGCGGAGGTTCGAGAGAAGCGTAGCGCGCGCGCGTGAAAACTTTTTGCGAGCGATGCACACGAGCTGATAGCAATTCTCGCTCATACTTTCGCGGCCTTTCACAGACGGGACCCGGCGCGGCGCGACGCGACGCCCCGTATCGCCGGCAGAGAAATGCTCCTTTTTTCGACGCCACTTTGCTACGCCCCCGCCCTTATCACCACGATTCCCGAAGTATTATGTATCTGAACGGGCGTTCCGCTTCTGGAGACGTTCCCCCGTTCGGTCTGGAATTGTTCGGCTACCGGGTCACAGTGCGCCGATTTTTTCCCGTGATTTTCTGCACGGTGCTTTGCAAAATCGAGACACTGAATTACGTAATATTATTATTTATCGACGCATTTGGGACGTTTTTCGGATCGAAACGAGCCCAAACACGACGCGGTTCGCGTCGTATTTGTTCGTTTAATCCACGATACAGTGGAACCTCGATTATCCGAACCGGTCATTCACCTGACTAAATTGTGGATTACTCGGCAAATATCATCATTTTAATCGGGAAAGTGTGAGCAATATGCTGGTGAAGAAATTATTCGAAAGAAACAAGTTGTGTCACATTTTACAAGATCGTGTATGTACACGATACAAGCAACTTCTCGGACCGGAATTTTTCGTATACTGGAATATTCAGAGGCAACGTTTGACTTCGATTGCATAACTGAAAATATTAATACGATTTAATGTATACAGAATATAGAAATGAGAGGTAATACGCGTAAATAGGTGGATGAAAATTGGGAAAAAATGGAATACCATATTTTACCATTTGCAACACGTGTCGCAGTGCTTATGACCGTATACAGTGCATGTATGGCGGTCGTAATGCGGTCCCGTGACCCATTTGGCTTTATCAGGGGGACAAGTTCTTTGATGATAAGCTGCTTTCCTCGGCACTCGCGATTTTTCAATGAGACCTCCGGGAATTCTGTTGGTAGATTGCGTTTTAATACGAAAAATACATGCTCGAGAGAGAAACGGCCCGCCTTTTTTAATAGAAAAGAAATTTAATTTACCACACACTGAATGCATCCACGAATTATTCCAGCACAAAGACCACGTTATGCAATTTTATCATTGATTATGCCGCAAACTAAATTTTGCTACGGATATAAAATCAGGTGTATGCACATATTTTTAATCGCTCGAGCTACACCAAAAGTCTCCTTTGATTTCTCTTTGATTTTACTGCAACGTTTGCGGGAGTTAAGTTAAAGAAATTAATGCTATTAATTTCCGAAAGCTGCGAGTATTCGCGAAACGGCTAACAATCATTATCAGAAAACAATTACTCTAGTAAATTAACTTCGTAAGCCAGCTTATATTCGTAGCTTCGGCTTGTACAAGTACATGCAGAAATTATTCCGGCATTAAATCTAGAATTTCGATGAAATCCTCGATAAATAAAGTGACTGATAGTGTGCGAAAGTAGAATTTTCACGCTTCAAAATACGCCCGAATTTATTGCTGTGCGATCGTTCTTTAGGAAGTTACAACAGATTAAATATCGTCAAACTGGATTCCAAAATATTCTGTTTCAGAAAAACGTTTGACGATGTTTGAACTGATATAATTTTGGGAGAAATAATCGCACGACGATAAACTTGGGCTCATTTTAAAGCTAGAAGCCCCTACTTTCACAACCCAACCCTAACTTGTTCATACAAAATGTTTGCATATTTTAACAAATGGGGAAATGGAGACACTAAATTTTCAATTTTTATAAAATGTATGAGGACGTTTAAACTGATATAATTTCGGAACAAACAATCGCACGACGATAAACTTGGGCTCATTTTAAAGCTAGCAGCCGCTACTTTCACAACCCAACCCTAACTTGTTCATACAAAATGTTTGCATATTTTAACAAATGGGGAAATGAAGACACTAAATTTTCAATTTTTATAAAATGTTCGACGACGTTTAAACTGACATAATTTCGGAACAAACAATCGCACGACGATAAACTTGGGCTCGTTTTAAAGCTAGCAGCCTCTACTTTCACAGCTCATTAATAATTCGTCGATCAAAAATTTGTGCATGTTTCAACAGATGAAGAAGTGACGACACTAAATTTCTCGTCGTTTTTATGAGATAAAATGTTAGAACGATTGCAAATAAATCGTCTAAAGTGAAAGTACCATATTTATTCGAACCGATCTCCGTCTGCTGAATAGCAGATGGCAGCGCTGTGCGGCAATGTTATTTTCCCGATCGACTGTATCAGCGCGTTTGGCAGGGTCCAGGCTTTTGGCAGCGGGGAACTTCGCGAAAACAGGCAATTTCACGGATAATCGTCGAAACGGTAGACAGCGGACCGGTCGGTGCAATGACGATCGCCGCCGAGCCATTGCCGCGTTATCGTAATCGCGATTACGATACCGCGGTCGATATTTTATCGGGCGATCCGGCCGATTGCTCGTGGCTCGCTAATTACGACATGTCGGTGATATCCACCTGGTCCTCTCGCTTTAAGAGTTTTATAGAGAAACCAGCGAATGCCGAATAGCCATAGAAATACAGTCGGATCAAGCTACTACCGGCGGGGCGGGGTGGGTGGAAGAGGGGGACCGCGATGATGCTAACTGGCCACCGGCCAGGCTGCCCCGGTTGATATCAAACAACCGGCACCGCCATTCCGGAGACATTGACTCGGAATTGATCGACACCGGCCCGGCACCGGGAAATTCTATTAAATCCGGAAATCCCAGGAAAAACCGTTGCCAAATAGAAATCGAACGAAACTGCAAGTGGAAACGGGGTTTTATTGGAATTCGGGGGCTTAGGAGGGGCTCGGCGAGCCGGAAAAATTAGCGAGAACCGTGGATCATCGTTCGGGAGGCGATGTATCGACTCTGGGTCGCATAAATTGAAGGGATTTTCGGATTAAGGGCGGTTCTGGGGGGGGCGGGGCGTTCTTTGAGCAGCTGAACTAGAGACGCTGCACTGTAATAGGTCACTCGGATACGAGAAAATTCAATGGAGGAGACGTATCCCCCGAAAATAGTTAACCCCTCTCTGCCCGGTGCCGGATTAGTCACGTGACACCAGGACGACAGAGGTGGATCGCGTCACGTGACCGGACTCCGAGTCCACCTGGTGCAACGTGTACAATTAAACATGTATGTAATAATATGTGGTCCCCTCAGGGTTTCAAATCCATTCCACCACCAATCCTCAACTATCGCCTAATTTCAAGCGGGACCTACTTTTTATTAAGGTGGGTTCCGAACCACCTATTTTGCCACAACACGTGAAACGCACCCAGAGGGTCACTTCCCGGCTTTTCACCGAGCGGCTACCCATCCTAGGTGCGTCCCCCGCCCTAGGCCGTTTAACTTCGGTGATCGAACGAGAACCGGTATTTTCAGCGAGGCAATGGTCGTTGACTGTGTACAATTAAACATAAACGGTGGAAATTATCGATGTTCACGTACTCGTGCGAATAAAGGGAAACAAACGCGGAATGTGAACGTTTCCGCGAAGGTTCATGGGTAAATTCTTGGTACAGAGAGGACGCGCGGAAGCGGGAAACAAAAGATGGCTTCGCGGAGGTACGCGAAGAAGGAGGGGAACGGTTTCGCTGGACCGTTAAACAGAAGCAAAGTGCTCGGAAAGTTAGGAAATTAGGCAACAATAGCTGGGAACGGTCGGAATGCCCGGTCGAATTACCGGAAACATCCGAACGCGGCCGTAAAGTAATGGAATGCGCGGCGACATCCGCGATCAAAAAGATGGCCAAGGCAAACCGGTAGCAGCCACGCGTGGTGCGCTAGGAGAGGGGCGGGGAGGAGGAGAGAGGGGATCCACGCCGAAATACAAAGTGCGCCATGCATTCTGCATACGTCCATTTCATTTCAAACCCAATTTCGAGCGAGCCAGCGGACCGGCATTGTGCGATGCGCCCCGCAACCATCCTACGCATCCCGATCCTGAATTCTAATTACAGCCCCGTTAATTAGCTGCCCGGTCGACCCTTTACGGTGATTACGATCCGGAAGTCCTTCTCTGGGATCTTCTTCTTCCTCCTCTCGCCCGGCCGCGGGTTGGTACGTATTCCACCGTGTCATGCAACTTGTAGCGCAATTAACGTGAACGCTATCCTCGAGGAATAAGTTACGAACGCGGGCGAACAGGAATTTTTGTCGGAGGGAAATCGTTTGTCTTCAAGGGAGAATGAAAATTCCTACCTTGTCGACGTATGTACGTTGACAGAAACCCTACCATGTTGCGTACGCGTTCCTGTTAGTAGTAGATTATTTTTATACGTATACAAAGTGTCTACGTATAGATTCTTCGGATTATTTCAAGTCACTTTTCCCTTTGCGAAAATGTTCTCCGCTGCTTCTTTTACCAGTTATCGAGGAAACGCGCGGACCAATCAGAGCGCGGCTACGATGGCTCGCGCTGAGCCTGCGGCGGGCATTGGCCAAGCCCCGATCCGTCCGCGCTCTGATTGGTCCGCGTTTTCCGTTGATTACTCCCGAACGAAGCCGCGGAGAACATTTTCGTGAAGGGAAAAGTTATTTCGAATGACGTCAAGAATCATCTCCTCAAAGGAAGTACACTTTTGGTACACCCTGTATACAATACATTTAGCAGGGTAATTATAGCAGCATAGTTGGCATAGTATTTATGTACAAATTAAAATTCGAATTAATGGTTAGTGGATGATATCGGACAATGTGCAGTTAAAATTTATTCTATGAAGTGTGTGAGTCCGGAGGTTCGGCTTAAAATAGTTTATTTTGGAATTTAATAAATAAAGGAAGAAAAAGATTGGAGCCAACATGAAGATAAATGGAAATAAAATAAATAGACGTGCGTCAGTTAGCTGCGATCCCGGTTCCAGTTCGCAATAATAAATAAAGATCAATAAATCCAAAATAAATAGATACGGGAAACGTTCGTTTATATGCATTTTATAGGAAGCGTTCTCAGTTCTGTTGATGATTGATGCGTTTTTCGCGAGTTCTGCGAGCTGCGAACAGCTCAGCAACGCCCATCTAATATATTAATAACTGGATTAAAGGGGTGTAACTTTATTCATCGCCTTCGTCGAGATAATCACTTCCAAACGGTTCGCTCCTTCTTACAGCTCGCACGATGTTGTAAGGTTAATACGAAACTAAATGGGTTCGTCTAAGGCGCGTTTAATTAGGATAATTGGGAACTGGAAATTTCGAGTTAGGGGAAACGATGAGTTTTTTTTTACATTTCCGTATTGTTTTTATGATTCGGGCATGATTAACGAGAAGCTATCGTCGGATAATAAAATTTGAAGATGAGATAATTTTTTTATTTTTTAATAAAAATCTGCGGTCGCGAGGTGCATTGAAAAATAGTTAAAAAAAATTGTTTCTCCCAGATCGATTAAATTTTTCATCATTTTACGCTTCTGTTCGACGCTAATTGATTGGTATAATTAATTTAATTTATTTACAGGCGGATAGTTCGCAACGGCTGTTGCAAATGAAGTACGTATTTGAGATACGCTCTCAATAAATATCCCTTTACAGCGCCGGTAACATATTCCCCTTTATTTTTTCTAGTTCATCGTTGATTGATGATCGTTGTTCCTCGCCTGTTCCGCACCGACTCAAACGCGCTGTGAAGTGTCACTCGGCGAAGTTTTAATTTTTGCGCGAGACGTCAATTGCTCTTTCATCAGTTTAAGTGCACATAGTTTATGAGAAAACGTTACGTTACATGTTTGCGCGAGCGTTTTCTCTTTTTATAAAATAACAACTTTCCCTCTTCAGTATCTGTATGGACTGAAGAAATTGTCTTTAAAATTATTTCTGTAAAAGGTTAACTCCGTCTATTCTGGTAAATAAAACCTTGTATAAAGTATAACAAAAATAGCAACCATAATAATACCACAAACTTGATGTGACTTTTCAAAGGAAAAACAAACTGTTTTTATAACACTCTAAAGGCACTAATTACATAACAAGCGTTTATAAATATTCGTCTCCAATATTCTTAAATAGTTCAAATGACTTCTCGCAATGGAGGGACATTCGTTTTTCTTAGATCGTACAGATCGAATATTTACCGTAACGCCTTTGGTCGCATCGGATTTCATGTAATTTATACGTGGAGAGGTTGATACCGATTTCCACTTACATTTTCACCACCGAGGAAACAGAAGCGTTCACTAGCTGACGTCATCCGCTCTCGCCCAACTTCGCACCTAAATTCCCCCGGCGTTATCTCTTATCAGCCATCGAACGTCGAGGGAAGACTGTCGACAGGGTCGAGTAGACTCCCCTTTAAAAAAAACCTTAAAAAACTTTCCTTTCCGTGAAGATCACTTCGACGCGTTGAATATTTACGCGAAAAATTCGCTGAAAGAACGCACGACGGACAACCGCGCGACTAACTGCCGGTTTCCCCGCGAAGAAAACCGGGCTCGACTGTCATAAATACGTTATGCCAACCTTCCCGATCCCTGCGTTCCCGCTTTTCCCGGAAGTTCCCAGCCCCCCTCCCCCCGCCGCCGGTCAAGTTCCAGAATTATCGTCGGAACTTTTCCGTAAAGGTACCAACGATCCGATCGCTCTTGGGAAATCTCGATGCCTCGAGCAGAGCGGAACAATTAGACCCTCTGCAAGATCCGTGTACCTCGTGGCGACTGATTGATCGTTGATATCCAATTTTCGAGAACGATATCTCGCAACTTTCGCCTCTCCTCGATTCCCCTCTGCGACTCTATCGATTATCCGGCCATGCTCCGGCCATTTTTACTCGGAAGCTGACGGTACCGATTATTGTTTAAAGGGGAGGTCAAGGATTTTCATGGAGATCAAGGTCGTTCGAAGGTCGTGTTACTGTAATTCGCGTTTGTCCCGATCTCAGGCGAAAAAGAAATTTTCGAACGTCTCTGAAAACGCTTTTTAGGTTACAGGACCAATTGTGCCATTTTCGAGAAAGAACATGCCCTCAGTTTTGTGCCGATTATTTTTTGCAAAATAATCTTCGAAGGAAATTACCGAAAGGCAATGAAAGTAGAGACCTCGAGCTTCGGAATGAGCGTAGATTTATGGTCGTGGGATTTTTTGTTGCAGAGTTATGGTAGTTTGAATTTTTCAAAAACTCGACGATTCGACGTCGAAATGATTTCTACAGTTGTTTTTTAATTTTCAATGAATTTTTACGACGCCGAATAAGTCGCATTAGCGTCGCGAATAATTCAGCAGCCGCGTAACGACACCCGCGCGCTTTCAGCAACGTGCTATTTGCGATCGCGGAATAATGTTACGGCCCCCGTGTATTTAACTTTACATGGCCGATACACGGCAATAACGATTATACCGGAAACAAGCGGGGCCCGCGGAATAATTTCACGGCGTGACGGTTAACGAAATATCGACGGAGTCGATTAATTAACAACGGAGGCGCCGATGAAATTACAACGAGCCCGCGCCGCGCTGGAACCGAGCCGTTCGATCGCGACGGCACAGGATTTTTCGACGTTCCCAATTATTTGGCAAAACCGACCGTCAACCAGGAACGACCGTTCGATTTTGCAACTATTGGAACTCTACGTTTTTCTTTTGTGTTCTTGTAGAGCGTGAAAAGACGAGTCCAACGAGTACCATGACCATGCAGTTTCGATCAGTCGATCTCGAGATATCTGTGTCTGAAAACACCAGGATAACTTAAAAAAAGAATTTTTTGTATGCGAATATCTCGAGATGGAATGATCGAAATGGTACGTTCATGGTACTCGTTGGATTCGTCTTTCCATGTCCTACAAGAATGTCGAAAAAAATATACAGGGTATATTGGTATAAAATAGTATAAAAATATACATATTCCGTATAAAAACGTATGATCTTGGATTTTGTATTACGATGACCTTGAAGAAAAATTCTGAGACACTCTCTACGCGTATACTGATACAAACTCGATGTACTCGACTTTCCAAAATTCCGAAAGACGACGTTTCACGAATTTTTTTAATTGAACCCTTCGACGTTTCGCAACGATACCGGAAACTTCCAGGTCACAGTCCCCTTGTTCCAACCCCTTCTGGCCCCCCAACGTTCGCAGCACTATCAAACAATGATATTTTACACAATGTCGCCGGCTGAGCGGATCTCCTGCGTTCGTGCGGCGCGGAAACACCGCTGCGGATCATCCGGTGCACTGTAAACGCAACCCGGAAGTTTCATCCGTTATTAAACAATTTCGTTGCGTCCACTGGCATCCAGCCGCTGTTCCGCATCAACGATGCCGAGCTACCCGTGTTTCATTTCACCTGTGCTTCAGTTTACGATCGGCCCCTTTCTATGCCGGTGCGCTTCCAATTCTCTGTAACGCTGTACATGCGATTTTTCGAAGATCAATCGACACACTTGAACGTTCGTTAATTAACACATTAAGCGTCGCGTCACTCGTACATTTATTCATGCATAAACGACGCGAGTGTTCATTATGGGGACTGCGTATGAATGGCGGGAACGTTCGCCTAAAAATATACAGGGTGTAAAATTTAAATGGGCACACTCTGGCATTTTTGATACCGTGGAAAAAGTGTTTTACGATATTTTGAGTTTATACTTTTTTTTAATGATAACCTATATATTTTCCTCGATATTCTGACAGAGCATGGAAAGACGAATCCAACGAGTATAATGACTGTTACGATAATTTAATTTCGAGATATTTGCATGTGAAAAGTGTTTTTTGAGAATATTTAACATTTTCAGACAAAAATATCTCGAGATCGAATGATCGTGACGGTATGGTCATTATACTTGTTGGATTCGTCTTTTCATGCTCTATCTGTATATCGAGCAAAATATACAGGGTGTCATTACAAAAAAATACAGTGTAATCTGAAAATATCATAAAACAATGATCTAAAAAAGAAACTCTCCTTATCCCTCGTAACTGTTTCTTGAAATAGAGCAAGTTTGTCTGGAGAATTTTTGTCCACGAAAGCAACGGTAACGAAAATATTTCGGTGTTTCTATTCAAATGCCACGAACCGGTGTATGAATATACATAGATACTTTTGTATCGACACTCTCGTGGTGTAAGAAACAGTCGATACCATTTCGCCGGTTCCAATTGCGACGTGTTGTTTAAAAATTCCAGTGTGTCTGGCATGCAAATGTGTTCCGGCTATGTTGTCAATATTTACGAGGCCCCCTGCAAGCTTTATTGTTTGTGCCGGAGCAACAACGTTTCCACAAAGGCAAAGGTTATGAGTGCTCGCCCATTAAAGACGTCCTCTAACGAAATATGAGCGAATTGTTACCTTGAAATTTTCGTTTGCGATGCAAACACTCGAAACTGCGTTCATATATACATACATTTACATATATTCACATATTGTTTAAACCCGTGATGTTTTTTTTTCAAGGGATTATTTTTAATATTAATTTTTTCAGATTTAAACGAATTTTTCGATCGAGATAAACATTTAACTGTTAACTACTACTTCGCGTGATTCCTCGTTTTATTAACTTGTACGCAAAACAATGCATTTTCATTTGATTTTACAACTTCCGATCGTCAATCAGCGAATATAGTGATTTTTAATATTTATTCGCGTACGTCGATGCGAACGGAATATTGTGAAAGCGAATGACTCAATATTTACTGTAGTAATATTATTATTATTTTTATCGAAAACGGGGATTTGTCGTTTGTCATTTTATCTAGAGATACATGTTGTTCGTACAACAATAATTATACAGTCTGGACAGAGTGTCATCCATATCATTTGATCTGTTCCGCCGAGATTATCTTGTATTCAAAACGCATTTCTGGAAACATCGATCGCGCGGCGCATATTGATTCAACGTTAGTCATTTTATTTGCAATAAACATCGGGCACAGGGACGCAAGGCGCGCTGTCAATGGTTACATGCTACTGCTGTTTTTGCAGATTTTCCGGGCAATTTATGCGAGCGTATTTCGCATTAACGAGACCAAGCCGCGCCTTCCGCGTCACGTTCCTCGCGAGTGTTCTTTGTTGTTTGCTAAATGGCAAACGTTGAGCATGCGTTTTTGTTTGTTAAGTCAGCGGAGCTGTGATTTACAGAACAACGCGGAGCAGTGTTAACGAGAGATATTACAAACTATTTAATCAATGTGCAAATAATTTTTTTACACATACCCTTCACATTTAGAACCGGAAATATTTAATATATGGTTACATATTTTTATAGAAGTGTAAATCGACATTTGCAAAATTTTTGCGAATTGAAAAGTTTTTTGTGAAAATTGAAAGTTTAGAGAAGTTACATTAATTTTTATTTAAAAAAAAAAACATGAAATGGTAAAAAAATTGTTTATGAGATTTGTGTCACTGTTAATTGATTTGGCATTTGGAAAATATAGTCAGCTGCACTGAAAGAGCATTTTTCCCAAGTATTCTCAAAATATTCCATTACATTCGAAAGAGGTACCACGACTCATGATGACCCAGCATGCACTGCTAGAAATATACAAATGCAGTCGTACAAAACAAAATTTGAAAAGAAATGGATTGGACGTGGCAGTGCTGTCTCGTGCAGCAGATCTAACATCAGTTGACTTCTTTTTATGGGGACGCATAAAACAGGAAGTGATGTCTGTAGCGACGAGGTATTACAATAAGAACGGATGCACTGCTTCTGTCTACGATGGTTATTCCGTTAGCTACAAAACTTTTTCGAAAAGACTCACTTTCCCCGTTATTATTAAAATTATAAAAGCGTCTCTTAAAAAAGAAAGTTAAGTAAACATATTCAAGAGCCCTTTGAACGTGTTCCACAACTATTAGAATGATAAAAGTGTGTCTTAAAAATTAAATAGAATTATTTGAGCAGGTATAAACAATCATATCGAACATTTATAATGTTGAACTATAATAATGTAGTTTTTTTATGCAAAATAAAAATTTCTTGCATCGATTGTCTTTACCATAAATATGACCAACAGTAATTAAGAAAAGACCCACTTCCTCCAGAATTATTAAAAATATAAAAATGTATCTCAAAAATTAAATAGAATTATTTGAGCAGGTACAAATACAATCGTATAGAATATTTTATAATCTCCAACTGTAATCGACTGTTTTCCCCATAAACACGACTAATTGAAAGAAATTTCAATAAACATCCCAGCAATTTTCAGGATATAAACCTTTTTCAAAAACGTTCTACGCTCCGCATCTCGAGCAGAAGCCGTCAGAAAGTTGACCAACTCGTGATGCTCGGACAGATAGGAAATTCCGAACAATTGGAAGAATCGTCGGCGAAAGATGGATCCATCGTTGGTGGATCCCCTCGATCAAATGCGCGGGCATTTCGCATTGTTTACGTTGCTGGTCGGCGAGCCGTGTTCGATTAGGATTATCGATGCCCCGATTACTCCGGGCCCTGAATATTTGAATATTAAATCCGACTAATATTCACGAGTCGGCGTGCCCGGCCGGCAACGGTTACACAACGCAGTAAATATTCTGCCGGCGCGGAACGCCGGCGATATTTTGTGTATTGTTTCGTTAAATTGTGTTATTTGCGTTGAACGGAATCAATTCTAGCGCGAGCGCGCGCGATCGCCAGCGAGCGAGAGTAGGGTACGTATCACGGTGATACACTCGACGGTAAGCTGATTTACGAGCAGATCAACTTTCCCCGGGAGCATTATGATAAACTGCGAGCAGACGAGTGTCCCGTGATTCGTAAATCACCGTGTCTTTTGCTCGACGATAATTACCATCGACGGGCTATTCCAATGTTTTCCCTTTTTATTGTACACGCCCCGTTGTTTGCAGACGCGGCTGATGCACGCTCCAGCCCCGCTGTATTTACGGGGATCAGTCAATAAGTAAGTTACACTCTCTCTCTCTCCCTCTCTGTTATTACACCGGCGATTATTACAATTTATAAATTATTAAATTTTTTTTATAATTTCTTAAATTTTATAATTAATTTCTTAAATTTTATAATTAATTTCTTAAGTTTTATAATTAATTTCTTAAATTTTATAATTATTTTTATTAATTATTTATATAAAATTAATTTGAAGTTTATCCCTTAAATTATATATTAAATATTAAATTATAAATTAAATTAATTAATTTTACCTTAAATTATATAATAAATATAAATAATTTAAGGGATAAACTTAAAATTAATTTTATAATTTTATATAAATAATTAATAAAATAATTTAAGACATTAAACTTAAAAACTATATGTATATTACATGAATATATGAATTAAATTCACTTCTAAAAAAACTAGATATAAAAAAATGCGAATTACATTTCACATCAAATTAAATATTTATAATTTTTTTTTTTACAAAAAAGATTTTATTCAATTAGCTCAGTTTTATTTATCCACCATCTCCCGCCTCGAATTGTTGCATTTCGAGCTTTCTTTCAAGTGTTTTTCGAATTGTATCCTCGAGATACAGTTGTTGCTCGTTGAGGTAACTCGTGCCACGGCACATTCGTGACTCTTTACCGATTAAAACGATACCGAGCATGCCACACGTTCGTATCGTGTTTGCCCGTTTAATCCGCGGCAAGGTGGAACCTCCGTTATCCGAACCGAGAGAACAACTATCCAGCGTTAGATCGAATCACTACCGATTTGTAGAATCGCTCGTGTCGTACACCGGTCGGTTTAGATCGAACACACGGATAATTTCGGACAGCAATTCGGATCAACGAGATCCCGCTGAATCGTGGATCAAGAAGTCAAACGCGAACTCCGAACTATATCGTGTGGGTACTCGTTTCACTCGGAAAAACGTGACGAACGCGTTACGAAAGGTTTCGCGTACCTACATCTAGAGTTAACGGTAGTCGGTTTTCACCCTTTGCTTTGCAATTTATTTTACGGTTTCAGTGATTAGAACATTTTTCCGGTTGGTAATTTCCCAAAAAAGGAGAAAATCGTATGGCTAGATAGATTCTCCGATAGCTGTACATCAATAAAACCAAAGTAGAATTTTATTTCGGTTTGAAGGAAATTATTGACATACATATTTATCAGACTCTGTTCAAAATCATGGGGCAAGGGGTTAACAGCGATTAAAATGTTTTATCTTACAAAAATGACAAGGCTCAGTTTATTTAGATTTTTCGCAATTTTCGTTTCAATGTGGTCGGATAAAAAAATTGTTCGAATCAATTTCCATGTAAGTCGCTTCATAATTTTAATAATTGTAAAATGAAAAATATGAAACCCGGTAGATTTAGTGTTAAATCGACACCCGGTGTATCGCGGAGGACGCCGAAGCGGTCGGGATCGCGTGACCCGGTGGTGCACACCGCGACTCTAAACGAAGCCGTTCGCTTTCGTCGAGCATTACCGGGAGGACAGCGTCGAAGGACGCGCGGCGATTAGGCCGATCGCGGCGAGGCTCGCAGCGCGCAAGCTGATCTCTCTCGTCCTCGCGGTATGTATTACTATTCCGTAGAACGCACCGGACGTCCGGCGTCGGGACAGGAAAACGCGTCTCGCCGATCAGGAAAGGTGGCTGGCTGGTACGGGCTTCCAGAAGCGCCGCGCAGCGCCGCATCGCATCGCATCGCATCGCGCCGGTATGTTGTGCACGAGCAGGTATGTAACTCGAAGAGCTCTCGTACCTGTCCGAGCCAACGATCGTGTCCGCTCGCTTCCGCTTCGCGTTCATTCAGAAACTCTTTCGCCTCCGCCTACGCGCCACGCGTTTCCTCCGTTCACGCCGGTGTGACTCATCGAAGACATTCTCGCGCCTCTCGCGCCTCGTTACAACACACGGCGAGCCGTGTGCTTCACCCTCTTCATCTTCCACCGCTGGTTCTCATTCGGTCCTACGACGCAAGCTTACTCGCTCGAAGTCGAAGCGAAACGTCACCGCGATCACGTTCTTCCGAACGCGCTCAAGCGTGCAACAGTGTATAGTTTCTTCGATATTCTTGTAGAGCACGAAAAGACCAATCCAACGAGTACCATGAACGTACCATTTCGATCGTTCCATCTCGAGATATTCGTGTACAAAAAATTCTTTTTTGAAATTATCCCGTTTTTTCAGACACGGATATCTCGAAATCGACTGATCGAAACTGCATGGTCATGGTACTCGTTGGACTCGGCTTTCCGCGCTCTACGAGACTACCGAGGAGGAAATATATGATCGCTGTTAAAAAAAGTTTCGATCACCTCGAAATTTTGTCGAATGTCCATGTTGCCTGAAAAATTGCCACCTGTGAGATCCTAAAAACCATTCGCCGGTATTAGAAATCGATGACCTTGACTCTCGAGGAGGCCAATCGTTCAGAAGCGCAGCTTCGCCAGGCTAAAGGCGGGTGCGCAAGATTTATTTGCACATTTTACACGCCGTCTACAACGAATCCCCGGGGAATAGCTCGCACAAATCAGCCATTGGCGGATCCAAACACACGCGCCCTGATACGCCACGGTGCTATGGTTGTCTGTCTACTTGAGAGTTCGCTTTTACCTCCCGCCCCGTCGCCCAGGCAGCCCTTTAATTTGAATTTCTCCGCCGGGAAACGGTCACGAAGGTATGCTTGATGGAATACGGCTGCTTAATTAAGGGTTGTCTTTGCTCGGCAGATTAATCATCCGCGTTAACGCGTTTCTACCGGCCTCCCGTGGGAAGCGGCATCGCCGCCATTACCGGCCGAACTAATTTGCCCCCGGATTCTCTGTTTGGTTTTCATTATCTTTTATCGAGTCGCAAGCCACGTGGAAACCGCGCGCCGGATTCGCCTAAATGCTCTTTTTCTTTCGGTTTTTTTTTTTGCTTTTTGCAGGGGTCTCCATAACGGGCTCGCGAATCGCACGCTTTCCGGCGTTGCCCGGCTACAGGATGCTACGAATTTTCGCCGATACTACACGGGAACCGTAGAACATTCAAAAGACGAACGAAGTGACTTTTAACTATTTTTTTTTGTTTTTAACAACGATGCGGTTTGCAAAAGAAAAATATGAAAAAATTCTGGTGCGATCCTCGTGACACGTTTTTGACTGGTGAAATATTGTAAATATTGTGACTTTTCGCAAATGCGAGAATGTTCGAGTAACGTCGAGAAAAGTCGCGTCCGATTAATTATTTATAAACGTGTATTTTGAGCATTTTTATTCGTATTTCGCTCCGGATCGTCATTGTTCGGAAGAAGTTGCAGCAACGTATCCGACAGAGTCGGTGCATTAGCTATGCGCTTTTCGTTTCGAACGTTACATAAAAGTTGCGCAACAGTTGCATAAAAGATCCCCGGATTATACTCCGGCCATTTTTGCGTTGCATTTTAGATCAGCGAAATGTACCTCATTTCCGACGTCCCGTTTTAAGGAAATACATCTTAGAAGCGCGGAGAACGAAAAGAACACAAACCAGGGAAAGGAGAGAAATCAAGTTGCACCGGCGGTGTCTAACAGGAGGGAATGGCTGAATTCTCACCCCGAGGAACACGTATCTTAAAGAAATACATCTTAGAACACAGATAGAAAAAAAACAAACGTTTTACAGTGTCCCGGGGAGTGAGAATGGAGGAATTCTCACCCTGAGGAACCTATTTCAAAGGAATACATCTTATAACGCGAATACAAAAAAACAAAATGAAAATATATTACGGGGCGACCGAAAAGTAATGAAAATTTCTTCGACGAGCTCATTCACAGTTTGTGTCGAAGGACGGTGGCAAAAAGCGTTAGAAAATGATGGAAATTATTTGGTTGATTGGTATATAAGATTTTTTTTAATAAATAAATATTTTTTTGCCAGCATAAAGAAATTTTTATTAGTTTTCGGTCCCCCTAATATTTATAGTGCCAGTACTAGTATTAATAGGCTGCGGATTTTATGCTCTTATGATAAAACTGGATGCAAAGTACAAAACTTTGAAGACAATTATTCATATAAAATTATTAAAAAATAAATTAATTAAAATAATTAAAAGAAGAGATGTTGCACAAAGATCGTCTAAAAATCATGAATATCAAGTGAGACAGAAATTTACGGAAAATTTTATTCATACTATAATTCGCATGTATGTTCATTAAAATATTGAAGACTCGACAGCGAAGATTCCTCCGGTGATAATTCATATTTCACAATTTATTTATTTATTAAAAGTAAATTTACGGGCTTCGGTGTCGCCGAATAATTAAAAAAAAAAAGAAGAATGCGAGTTCGCATAAAAATTCGCAATTCACCGACGCAAATGAATCTTCCGCGGTTTTTAACGGTGGCATTTGCATTCGAACGGTGGAAATTCGCGACAGCGAACTACATTTCGGCAAATTGCGTATAGTTATCGGCGGGTCACGCGCCGCGCCGCGCCGCCATGAAAACGCCAACAGGTTAAACAATTCACGAGCAACTACCCGGTTCCTTAATTTTCGTCGGTGATCGTGTGCGTTCGGCCTATACGAATCGATCCCGTCCACCATTTGCCCAGTTAATGCGAAAACAATGGCGGGCGACGAACGTGGAAGCGGGGCTGATTGATTTCCGGCGCAAATCTGCAAATTCGGAATCGCGGAACGAAATAGGCTCCCGTCAGACGCGGCGAGTATCGCAACATCGTTCAAAAATTCCCCGTCCAATTAACCCCGAAATTTTTCGCGTAATCGAATAAACAAACGTGCTACGCGTTTGCCGAAGCTCACCGGCGATTCTTCGCCGAATCGCATCGCTCGGCAATTGTTATTTATGGATCGAAATCAACATTTTTGAATTATTATAAAAAAAATATTCTTATCAGGAAATTTCTGTGTTGGATGATAGTATTTTTATTCGAGTTACAAAAGCGAATCGTTATTACTTTTTCAACAACGATGGGCTCCACCAAAAAATCTGAAAAAATTCAAGATCAACACTTTTACAACAATATGTTGTTAGCGCAAAATTATGAGCGAGCTCGCTACATCGCCTGTCCCTAGAATCATGTTTTTGAGAGGAAGGGGGGGACGTGTCACGACTTTAAAATGTCGATGATTAAATTTTAGCCTCGATCTTTTCGAGTAGGTGTCCAGGAGAACAGCTGGATTAAGATCTGTTCTCCTGAAGGTGGGATCGCCTGGCCTTCTAGTTCTTCCGTAATTAGTAAAAGTATTTTTCAAATCAAATTTTTTGTCAAAAGTTTCCATAAAAATAGCTAATTATATTGTAGTAACTGATCGAACCGTGCGCCAAAAATTTCATACCATGTGTTTAAAAAAACAATTTACGATCAATATAACGTTAACATTTTTTTGGTCGTTCGAAAATTAATGACGTACCGAAGAACAGAAGAGAAGGGAAAAGGGACCTAGGACCCTACCTCCGCCATAAAAATTTTGCGCAGTAGCAAGCGTCTACGTCTGACGTAATAACGAACGGGTTATTAGAGGCCCGAAGATCGCAAAACGCTGCGTCCGGTCGCGCTTAGGCGAACAGACCTTTATAGGTAGCGTCGCTGTCAGGCCCTAAACTACGCTCGCTGTCATTCCGCTCTCGCCGCCGCGCCATGGCTTCGTTCGCTCACGTATCGCGTTAACAGGCTGCCGGTACAATGGCCATTATTGTACGGCAGAAAAATACGATTGTAGACATGTACGCGACCCACGTAACACGACAAAAGTTCCGCCGTTGCCTACGTGGTGTCTACCTACACCTACTTCGAAAGCAAAAGTAATCGCGCGGCGATTGACAGGGCCGCAGTATAGTGTCCTCGAGGACCGTGGACGGTTTTACGAAGACAAATTCGATTATTTAATTCATCAATTTTCAAAAGATTCAAACGAACACTCTGTGCGAGCAAAGTGGACAACATTATTTTCGAAACGAGGATTTTTGATAGCGGAAGACGCGTTATTTTGCGAAACAAAGTGTGAAATATTTTCCAAGGGAAATGGTATATTCACATTCGTTTCGAGCGTTATTTATGTATGACGTTTTGTTGTCGCAGTGCGGGCCGGCACGGCGCGGCGCCACTAATAAAAATATTTTCCACGTCCAATACGGGAATAATTACTATGACAGATGCTTGTTCGTTCGATTTTGAATACTTTTTTGCGAGGAGCGGTACGTATGTAGAGGACACGCCGTACGTGGTCCATTTAAATGGAGTTAAAGAGCAGTGATACGTACAAACGCGGGAACGTAAACACGGAAATACACGCGTCCATTAGTTTAATTGACTCGGATCGAAAATAGTAGCGAAGGGTGTGCCGATTAAAGGACCGAACTACCCTATCAGCCTCGAAAGAGTTCTCCCTCCCGGCGAATTTATTTTCACGCCTGCTTTTAGAGATCCTTTAGGTTTCTACGCTCTGTACGGTGTACCGCGGCTGAATGAAATCGTCTAAACGTCCGCTTTATTCGCTGTTGCGCGATAAATCTTCTCAAGGAGATCCCAAGATCGTCGATATATTTTTTTCCGAAGAAATTTGATACTTTTTCCGAGACGCTCTTGTAGAGCACGAGAAGACGAATCCAACGACTACCATGACTTCGCCGTTCCGATCATTCGATCTCGAGATATTCGTATTTGAAAAAACGAGATAATTTCGAAAAAAAAAATCTTTCAAAGACGAATATCTCGAGAACGCACGATCGGAACGGTACGGTCATGGTACTCGTTGAACTCGTCTTTTTACGCTCTACGAGAATATTCATCATTTTGTCCTGGTCGCGTACAAAACAAATTCATACAAATCTGGTAGTAACATGGAGAATATATTTTTACCAATTCTTTTTTTCTAGAAAACTTGCAACACACGTCCGCTACGATCCATAAACTTTGCGAAAACTATTGAACAACCAAAGTGGGTATGAAACATAGATAGCTCGCTTGCACTGTCGGAGGAGTTCTAATTGTAAGATCGTGATAGTCTGCCGGGGAATTCCATGAAGTTTAGGGCACCGTGGGAGACAGGCCGGGATGTTCTCTTTCTTCTTTTTTTTTCTTTTTCCTTTTTTTTTTTGTTGCACAATGCCGTTTCGCCCCGGCGAAATTAATCGAATACGGAGTAACGAGTAAAGTTTTAACTTCACGGTTGATAAAATTGCTTGGTTAGCCGCGCGTAAAACTTCGTCTGCTCTCTTCCCGAAGCTGCAGCTCGCTATAGCTTGATCTTGGTCGATCTCCTGCGGATTGGCTCGATTATGGCGATATCCTCCTCTCTTCTCCACCCCCTTCACCACCACCACCACCTCGTCCTCCACCTCCTCCTCCACGTTCTGTTTCTTCGCTGACTCATCCGCTTCGGCCAGAGAAAATATAATTATGATAATCAGAGTCACCGACGGCCACGGACGTTGTGGGCGACGCCGACCGTAACAGATACAATTGAACCGCGCCGAAAGCTACGGTGAATTATAGTCGGTGCTCGTCCTGGCGTGAAGACCAGTTTGTTTTGTCAAACGATGGGAAGACTGCGGAGGATAGACGGTATTCCGAGCTCGACCGACGACGCTGGGAATCTTGCGAACACTTGCTGTTTCGTGGCCGCGCCCGCAAACGTGTACACAAAGCAACAATAAGTACACGTCGGCAATCGATATTAATTTATGAAACGTATCGACGAATCGTTGTGAAGGAGCCGTTTTCGTTTAAATCGAGCAACGAACAACCTAGCGAAGCGAACACAAGCGGGAAGGCAAACGGGAAAACCTAAGAAACGCGGAGCGAGCGCATGCATTATAAACAAAGTCTTTTGCAATATTAGAACAAATGTAGCAAGCGTTTGCGTTCAAATCATTTTATCGAAATACACTTCAGAGTCGATACGATTGTGATCGAAATATACTTCAGATTCGATGCATTTATGACAAGAATGATCAGGTGCAATTTAAAAATTATTAGTGAAAAATAGTTTAGTCAGCCCCCTGTGTCTTGCAATTGTCTCGTATAAACAAATTAAAGTCTGATAAAAAATCAAGCTTCGTAGCGAAGAGATTAACCGCGTGTCTCGTGCGCCCGTTTTTAGTTGAATTCGCAGATGCCACGGTTAAGTGTCCGCATTCGGTCCCGACTTGAGATGAAAATTGTAGGCCGAGAAATTCAACGAATTAAAGATAGTAGAAAGGTTAAAATGTTTCGAGAATGCTTGTTAACATGATTAAATGACGCAATGTTTATTCCGCATAAAGGGCCACAGCCTAATAAAAAGTCAAGCTGGAATGCGAATAACAAGGTACGTAATGCTGGCCGAATTTCACGGCAGACCGTCCACGTGCACCGTTTTACGACCGCGGCCGACGGAATCGTTGCGCTTCTTTCATCTTGGAAATTGCAAAATATTCTATCGGTGACGTCGAAGATGAAGGTAGGGCGGCGGGAGGGGGGCGGGGGAGTTTCAAAGGGGAACGGGCACGTTGCAGGTACGGCGGAAGAAGTAGAAGCGTGAAACGAAAGGTAATCGTGCAATTTCATTTTGAGAATGGCGAGAACGGTCGGGCAGGTTCGATCTTTCGCGGGCGAGAGTGACTCGTTCGAACCTGAAGAGGATTCGTGACCAGAATCCTTCTTCCTCCTTTCGGATACGTTCTCCGGGACACGGGTGACAAGCTGACCTTCCACCGGGGGACCCTTCCGGCTCGACGACAATCCGCTTCCGAGCTGCTCGGTCTGAGGAAACTCGATCGAAAAAGCGTTCGCGACCGGGGCCAAAAGTGACAGTTATCCCGAACAATTTCTTCCCCGCCGCGCCGTGACTCCCGACAATATTGTTGCAAGAAAGTTTTATCAGTCGTAGCGTGACAGCCGAGTGCAGGACGAACAACCAACTGTGTCACGGTGCACAGTGGTTCGAAATTGCCAAAACGTGGTCAAAAATCGAAGACATTGCACTGTGCGGTATGACCTTTGCGTGACCTTGAGGACAAAAGATTTTTAAAAGTCGGCCAGTCGATACAAAAATGATTTGGAGGAAACGTCGGAAATCGTTCAAAATTTTTGCGAGAAAGAGAAGAAAGTTTGTGTACAGGGTGTCCCAAAATTCCTTCAACTCCCGGAAATGGGACTAATTTCTCGATTTTCTTTCAGTGTTGGTATGTACTATGTGGTTTTTTAACCTTGGACAATACTGAATTTCTTAAAATTAAAATTATAAATACATACGTGTGTTAGATAGATCGATCTAGAATTTACAGTCCGATTTTCGAGAGTTGAGACTTGATGTCCATAGTGGCTTATGGACAATTGGTCTCAACTCTCGGAAATCAAACTACAGTTATGCGTATGTATACTTAATTAACTGCAATAGTGATTATGTATGTATAATTGACTGCAATGTTAATAAAAAAATGTGTTTCTTCTTTATTTTGAATCTTTTTTTTTATTGCTTCCGCCGCATTTATAATACTTAATGAGGCCCTTGTTGGTAAACGAGTTTGACATGCCTGTACTATTGTAACAGCGGGGATGAGTTCTTCGTAAAGACAGACCGTCGTGTTTACCAACAGTGTTCCGGCTGGTGCAAGAGGAGGCGAATCATATCGCGTACGACTTTTACGTCGGATAACCGAGACCCGGGGATAATCAGGGCCACGGTTGATCGAGGGACCGCGGATAATCGGAGCCTGGTTAATCGAGGTTCCACTGTATCGTCGAGAGTCACGATGGGAAAAAAATTGTTCGGGATAACTGTCACTCGTGGTCCCCGTCGCGTTTTGTCGATCGAGTTTCCTCGAGCAGCTTGGAAGCTGCAACATAAATAGCAGCGCGTTAGATTGATTTCCTATTTCCGCAGCCAACAGCGAGTAAAAGTGCTCGTCGCCGTAAACGCGCGTAGCCCATTTCTGTTCTGATGTTGGCCACCGCGAGGCTTGCTAATAAAGGCCCGGGCCCCGTGTTCTCCCAGCGAGACGAGAACTTTTGACGATGAATAACGAGCGAGCGGAGCGTTAATTGCGCAGCTTAATTTCCACGCGATAACGCGACTACGGAAGTTGATCAAGCGCGAATTCCCACTGAAACGCGCGCGCGCGCACAGACACACACACACACACACGGACGCACACTCTCAGCGGGAACAGGATTAAGAAAGAGGAGCAAAGGAGCCGACTACGTGGGAACCGACGATGGCAATAATATCGGTCTTTTTGCTTCCTTTTCCACTGACGTCGTCGACGTCGTCGTCGTCGTCGCAACGCACAGCCCGTTTCGAAATCGAACGCCTCGGTGACTCGTGAACGATCACGTCTTACGGCCGCTAACAGCTTTCGATCCTTCTTCGACGGTTACCAATTTAAATTGCTCCTATTGTCGACGCCGACGGCTCGCACGCCGCTGGACGTCCCTCAACGTCTAAACAAATTCGCTTTCTTCCTCGACACGTTCGCCGTCCGCTCAACTACCGCGCAAATTCCACCTGATCAACGCAATTTTGGTCAGCCCGCACACCTACCGAGAGTACATTTCCTTCGGTTGGCGTCGCGAGATCTGCCGGAATGTACCAGGGCACCGAAAAGTAATCAGAATTATTTTCTGCCGGCGAGAAACATTTATTTATTAAAAAAATCTTAAGTACCAATCAACCAAATAATCTCCATCATTTTCTAACACCTTTTGCCAGCGCAAAGGCAGTCGTTCGATTCCCTTTTTAAAAATGTTCTTCGACACAAAACTAACTGCGAATGAGCTCGTCGAAGAAATTTCCATTACTTTTCGGCCCCCTGATATTTTTAACATTTATCGAGACTTCACTGTAGTCGCTTTTAGTGTACTCCCAAAATTCGTATTATTGTAATTTTATTGGGAGTCGAATAACTGAATATGTACGATGTTAATGGTTCTTTTAGAGCAGTGTTTAGAGTACTGGGGTTCCACAAAATGAACTAAAGGGTTCCATAAACATACATAAAATATTCAATATAGTACTTCTTTAACTTTTATTATAATTTAGTAAAAGAATATTAAAACGTTTTTCTTTATTTATACTTACTATTATATTATATATGTATACTATTTATACTTACTATTATATTATATATGTATACTATTTATACTTACTATTATACTATTTGCACTTACTATTCATACTTTATATTACTATTTTTTGTAATTTTATAATCATAACGGTGTCTTAAATTGACCGGTTTAAAAAATCGAGGACGACTGTTTTAGAGCAACCAGCTGCCAGATAAGGCACGGAACACGGCTATAGCAATTCCTCAGGGTGCCTCGTACCGATCGCCATTATCGTCGATACAGAGCAGCGGTTCCTTTTTGAAAAAAGCTCGGGGTTTTCGGTAAAATTCAACAGGGAGAATTTCTTGCTGCGACACACGTAGTACGTGTTCAGAGGGAGAGAGAGAGAGAGAGAGAGAGAGAGAGAGAGAGAGAGAGAGAGAGAGAGAGAGAGAGATGTGGGCCAAGGCAGAATACGTGACCCGCGGGATTTTGTCCAACGGTACCACAGTCCGGCTGTTTCGCGCGGAAAACGCTCGTTTCCGCTTCCCCGTTGAATGTCACGCATTATTTTCGGCGTTCGCCGGCTCTTGATATTCGATTTGAAAAATTCGCGGCAACGTGTGCGAAATTCGATGCCCGAACCCGCGCGCGGCTTATTCGCCGCACGGAGACCGGATTTTCCCTCGTATTTAACTTACAAATTTCTCATATTGTTGACGGGCCTCGACGCCGCCGACGAAAAATGACGAACCGAAACGCGCGCCGGAAAATTGAACGGTTTTTTCAGTTTTCGCTCGTATTCTACGATTTTTTCCGTGGATTCCTTGACGTTGATTCGCTCGTCCGCCCCCCCCCCCCCGGAAGCAGGGAGGAATGTTCACTTGTAGCATTTCCGTTTTTTTAACACTGGCTTTACCGGCCACTGAAACCGATTGTTTATGAAAATAGCAGATCGATCGAAATTTTTTTTAATTTCTCAAAAATTGTAAACATTTAATTTTAATTATTTATAATCATTTAAAAAGTCGAGAGAAACAGCAGGAAATGATTAAAAATAAAATGAGACTGTCGGGCGGAATATTGAAACATCGTTGCGTATCGGATACCCGCGAGTAATAAATAAATTAAATAGCGAAGGGTTGAAGGAAAAATTGATGTCCATCACGCGTCATAATGCAATTCCGTTCGCCCGGCACTCGTTATTGTTCGAATTTTGCGCGACCCTTGACGGGTATCGCATAATTATCTGGTCACTTTGAACTGTCATCGCGGTGGCGCGGTGCGTCGCGTTCACGCCTACAAATTGCCAATTAACGTTGTCCAATCATGAATTATCAAGAGTGCCTTTGTTGCGAGGAAATGCAAACGCTGGGGGTGGAAATTTGTTTTTTTTTCTATTTTCTTATTGGAAATAAATTACCGTTTCGATCATCTCGATCTGGAAAAGTTCATATTTTTACCATCTATATTTCTCACAACGAGCCTTGTAATACCCGTGGCCATTTTTTGGCTATTTTATCTTTCTGCTACGAATTGTTTCTAATTTCTACAAGTACCGTTCGCTTTGCTACAAATTTTTACACATACTCTCGATACTCGAGTTTTATTTTGGTCATTTTTTGGCCATTTTACCTTTTTGCAACGATTGTTTCTAATTTCTACAAATACCGTTCGCTTCACCTCAAATTTTGCACCCATAGTCTCAATATTCGAATTTCATTTTGTCCATTCTACCATTTTGCAATGAATGCAAAATAAACAATTTCGATGCTTGTATCTTACAGTACAACGTGACCATCACAGTCCAAAACGCACATATTTTCCAGCGGAAATTCACGAAAGAAACACCAGCCCCCATAATTCCCCGAGAAGTATTAAAGAGCGACTAGCACGGCGCTGCGCGGTGCGGCGCGCGATGGGAAATGAACTCCGCAGGACGTGTACTTCGTACAAAGCAAACGAGCCCGGTCTTTGTACATCGACACCGAAATTGTACACAGAAAGTTTCGCGTCGAGAGTCTCGGGAGCTCCTCCGTTCATCGAAAACTGAAAACGAATTTCCCTGAGAAATAAAGTAATGTTAGAGCCGGCGCGGCGTTCTCGAAGAAGACAGACAAGGACAAGGACGAAAGAGAGAAAAATGTTCGTTAACGGGGTGTACAGCGTCGGATTACACGATCGATCGAGTTTTTTTTTTCTGTCGAGAGTCTCCTCGAGAGTCTCGTCGAGGGTGAGGTCGCGGCTTCCGGCCGGTCCTAAGGGTGGTTCTCGTGTAATTGGTCCAAAAAATCGATTCCCTTTTTACTCTATTTCCTCCGAGCACGTTTCCACTAATTTTACACTGCAATTTGTTGGAATCACAAAATTATAAAGCGAATATAAAAGTTTAAAAAAATTTCATTCACCAATTATAATAAATTTTATACACCAGTACACCAATTCGTCTGATTGCGGGAAAAAGTCAGCTCGTATTGGACGATTTTCAAAAAGTTATATGGTTTCAAAAATCGTTTGAGAGCCATAGCGCGATTCTACATCCCCGATTTAGGCGAGAATGACATAAGGAAACCCTCGCAAAGTTGAACGTGAAAAACAAGGTTAAAGAAAAAACAAAATTTTTTTATTTTAATCTTTTTACGATTAACTTACGAGAACCTTGTTTTACGTTCAAGGTCAATTTTGCGAGGTGTTCTAACAACAATTCTCTCACTTTTCATGCTTGGTAGGTTTACTTGTTCCCGTTTTCTTCCCGAGAATGTTTCTACTGAACTAGTGTTCCCGGTGGGCCGCCTGGATATCGAGTTCCCCGCGGAGATAGAATTTTGAGGGAGAACAACGGCCGAAAAAACTGTATTAGGTGCTTACTTATCTCGCCGGCGAGCGTGCCGCGGCTAGCGAACGGACGAGGATCCACTAGGATTCGTAGGATCGACGGGGAGAGCCTAATTCCTGGGTGAGGAGGGACGAGGGAGGGACTGAAAGAGAGCCGGGCCAAGCTACGAAGCTGTTGGCCTCCCTTAACCGAGCCAACTGGACCGTGACCCAACAGTCGTATCTACGGATAATGCTGCTTCGCCGAAGAAACAGCGATCGTTTCGCAAAAAGATGAGGGCTAGCGATGGCGCCGAGTTGCGCTCGAGTAGACAAACCAATTTTTCTGGAAGACGTTGGAAGAGAGTGTATGTTTGGTACAGATGCAACCAACAATACTACCAACAAGAAAACAACGTTTATTTCGCAAAAAGATGAGGGCTAGCGATGGCGCCGAGTTGCGCTCGAGTAGACGAACCAATTGTTCTGAAAGACGTTGGAAGAGAGTGTATGTTTGGTACAGATGCAACCAACAATACTACCAACAAGAAAACAACGTTTATTTCGCAAAAAGATGAGGGCTAGCGATGGCGCCGAGTTGCGTTCGAGTTTGGTGAACCAATTTTTCTGGAAGACGTTACAGAATAGTGTATTTTTGGTACAGATACAGCTAAGAATGCTACCAACAAGAAAGACGATGAGGGCTAGTGATGGGAACGAGTTGTGCTCGAGTTGGTGAACTACTTGTTCTCAAAAATGTTAAAGGATAGTGTATTTTTGGTACAGATGCAGCCAAGAATACTACCAACAAGAAAATGGGAGCTAGTGATGGCACCGAGTTGCGCTCGAGTTAGACCCACTTGATGCCACCGACGATATTAACAACGAGGAAGCAATGTTCCTTTTTTAATAAGACGGGGACGCTAGTGATGGGGACGAATTGCGCTCAAGTTGGTGAACCACGTGCCCTTAAAGATGTCGAAGGATGCTGAATTTATGTATAGAGATGGAAATATTAACAACGAGGAAACGATGTTCCTTTTTTAATAAAACGAGCGATGGGAACGAGTTGCGCTCGAGTTGGTAAACCACTTATCCTCAAATATGTAAAGGGAGAGTCTATTTTTCGTGCGGATGCAAGTAAGAATACTACCAAAAAGAAAGAAGATGAAGGTTAGCGATGGCGCCGAGTTGCGCTCGAGTTGGTGAACCACTTTCCCCTGAAGATATTAAAGGAAGCTGAATTTATGTACAAAGACGCAACCGACAATGTTAACAACGAAGAACCGATGTTCCTGTTTCAATAAAATGAGGGCGCTAGCGATGTCAACGAGTTGCGTTTGAGTTCTGGGCCCACGAGACCTGTAGGATGCTGAAGAATGCTGTATTTTTTTATGGACATACGAGAAAGCTGAATTTCCAGAGTTCGACCAGCTGGATACCCGGTAGATGACGTTGCTGCTTGAATAGAGACGCCATTTGGTCCCGTCAGGAGTATCGCAAGAGGATCCAGCGGACACGAAAACGACGATAATCGATGAAGGAAGAATATTCGAGACAGATGAGAGTGGGGAGGGGAGAAGGAGGCTCTTGCGAATATTACGTGCTAGAGAGAAAAAGAGAGAGAGAGAAGGAGCGGGAGCAATAGAGGGATGAGGGGCGGAGCACCTGCCGATGGCGAAGGTGTCGCGGCGTGGGAGGTCGCCAGGAGACGGTCCCCTCCTCTTCAACCCCTGTTCCTAAAGAGGACTCGCCACGGGAGAAGCACAACCGCGTCAAATTCCTACTGTTCACTCGAGCGCGTAACTCCGCGAGCTAGCATGACGAAGTGTCTCGGGATCCACCCGGGATGATCTATACCCCCGGCGCGGCGCGACGCGACGCGATTGCCGTAATCCAGCTTGACATCGCAGGGGTATACAGGGTGTCAGAAAATTATATGTCGCGGACACCACTGGGAGACTCTACACCGCCGATTTAGTCGAAAACTACATAAGCAACCCCCCCGCAAAGTTCACCTTGAACGTGAAAAACAAGGTTAACTCTTAAGTGGGCGCGCCTATTTTTGTTACATAACTGGGCGCACGGAGCACTTTGTGCACCATTCTTTAAAACTACGTATATCACTGTTCATTATCAGTTTCTTATGAAATTTTATGTCAAATAAGGATAACTGGATAACTGGAAACCATACCGGCTCTAGTGGGATGACACTACAGTCGTAGGTTATGTGGGGGGCGTGCCAATCGTAACTAGCAGAAATAAAAATTATACTACATTAAACTACAAACGGAGCACTCGGTGCTATTGCGCGCCCACTTAAGGGTTAAAAGAAAACCAAAATTTTTTCATCCTTAATATCTCCCCGACGCCTCCACCTATCAAGAAACTAGTAACGTCGGACGATCAGCCTCTCGATACCAAATGAGTTTGGTGCGAGTCAGTTTCCTCTATCCCAAAAACAAAGCGAGTTATTCAGGTGTCCTGTTTTAAGTGCCTCACCCGGTATATGGACGTTGTTCAATAGTTCTGAACATTAGGAAAATATTTTGTACAGAGGTTTTTAAATGTTCTACGAACGTTCTGTTAGTTTTCCTGAGTATGCGACGTTCCGCGTTCTAAGTGGGACCTTCGTAGGACGTATGATGGACGTATCCGGGACATATGGACGTTGTCTGAACGTCCCTGTGACGTACGAGAAACTCTGCACGGACGTCCTATGGACGTCCATGGTGATGCGCGTCCTCCGAAGTGAACGTGCACGAGAGTCCGATTTAAAAGGCACGGGACAGAGTCATTGAAGAGCCTCCGACCAACAGCGAGCATTACCCACACATGCGCCCGTTGAATGGCGGTGCTCCAGGTGGTGGCACGTGCGTCTGGCTCGACAGGTGGCAAACGAATCTGCATTTCGGGCGAAGCCTCGGCCGAGTATAGCCCTCCGAGTCCTCCTCGGCGTCGTTCTCTAGTTTACCCTATTCGGCCCATTAATTCGTTCCGTACCGGGAACGTTAATAAGCCGATCGTTATCGAGCGATTCGGGCCCGAGAACCCGAAACTCTGCCAGCCCCCCGAAGAGATTACCGCTGGCGGAAAGAGGAGCGCGGGATGGGGAGAGGATTGCCGGTAGAAAAAAAAGAAGCTGTTGCAGGCATCTCGATTACCAATTTAACGTTTTTACGATCCGTCGGAGGAAGGTTTTGCGGTGCGATCGGCGGGCCCCTGGGCCTATCGGGGCTGTTCGTTCGATCCTACACGAGAACGGCCGCGGGCACCATTATAACGCTCGTTATTCCGTCTGCCTTCGCGTGACGCCGCACGACTTCCTTTCCCGCGGGATTTCAACTTTAACGCGCCGTCACTTTCCATTTGCAGCGGCGGCGCGGCGCGAGGAGACGATAAACCTCTACAGGAGAACGATTCCACTCCTCTCCCCCCCCCCACTCCCCACAGGGAGGAAAAAAACTCGCCGAAATTCGGACGGTTATTGCGATGGACCGGTAAGAAACCCGGACCGCTTCCGGTTTCGACCTCCCGCGAGCCGAGCCGATGGGAATATCGCTGTGCCCCGGCAAAAAAGTTCATCGAACGCAGCTTCCGTCGCCGCTACCGCAGCCAGCAAACCGGAGTCGTCGGGGTTGGGGAATTGATGCGAATCGAGGGGAGTACAGTTACCCCCTCTCTCTCCCCTAGTGGTCACACGTGACATGCGTGACAAAAACGCGTCACGTGACCGGCCAGTGACGGAAGCTTCGGGATTTTCCTATGAAATAATCTTTATGCTAATACAATTGTTTGTCTATATAATTAATATGAATAAAATTTTATTAATAAATTGGAAACTGTACACAGTTTATCTATATAATTAAAATTGAATTTAATTGAGATATAAACTTTTAATATCACCACTCAATAATATTAAAAACCAGTGTCGCCGAGTCAGGGGAATTGACGCGAATCGAGGGGAATACGGTTACCCCCTCTCTCACCTAGTACGGGATCAGTCACACGTGACATTGCGACACATGCGCGACAGAGACGGAACTTGTCGCGTGATCGCCCAGTGGCGGAAGCGTGGTGGAAGTAGGTGTGGGGATTTTCCTATGAAATAACTTTTGTGCGAATGTCAATAAAATTTTCTTAACAAATTCTAAACTGTATATATATATATATTCAATTTTAATTAATATATTCAATTTTAATTATATAATTCAATTTTAATTATATAATTCAATTTTAATTAATATATTCAATTTGAATTATATAATTCAATTTTAATTAATATATTCAATTTGAATTAAATAATTCAATTTTAATTTACATAACAATTCTAATATCATCCATCAATAATATTAAAAACCAGTGTCTCCGGATCAGCAGAATTGACGCGAATCGAGGGGAATACACTGCAACGGAAATATAGTGTATCGCGTCACGTGACCGGCCCCTCGCGGAAGAGTGGGGATGTTCGCCAGCCGGGAAATGACATCGCGGAAGGGTAGAGTGGGAGACAAGTCTGCCGGCACACACGTGCGGAGGCGTTCCTCGCAGAAAATCCTACGCTTTCGCATCGAAGTGATCAGCAACGCGGCCCGTTAATTGCTCGGCGTGGATCCGACAAACGCGAGATCGTTTGACGCGTCATCAGCCTAGCCGTGAGAAAGCCGAAATCCGTTTAGCGTTGCGTAAAAGTGTCCTCGGATCGATCGATCGACCTCGATTCCTTTGTTCGGTTTTCGTGGATCCCAGGGAACGGCACGACGCGACGGGATCGACGACGATCGAAAATCCAGCCTCGTGGATCGCCTGTCTCGGCAGGTGGCATAAAAGTTGCGCCCGACAGAGTGTGGTTAAACACCGGCCCCGTCTGTGGTGGTTCGGGGGCCGACGCCGAGGCACTGCGGTGCACTATAGTATATCTATGTATATGTGTATGTATATATGTATAGTACTAATACCATAGCACAAGGGGAGGCCCCGAGTCTCATTAAAAACATCTGCCGCAGACCGCTACCGTTACCGCGAACGATGAAAGGAGAACTCGGACCACGCTCCGATTCCCCTAAATGCATCCACTCTCCCTCCCCCTCCTTCGCCGCTTCGTAATCCTCCTCCTCCTCACCCACCTGGAGGATTGATTTGTCTCGAACAGACGATCGACCAATTCGAAATCGACCCTCGCCGCAACGCAGCTCGGTTTCACGCGTTAACACTCTCGATCTCGATCTCTGTGATCCTTCGATCCGACCGCTCGATCGTCTTGTCTTCTCTGACCTTGCGCACTCCACTGCGAAACTAACTTCTCGGTTTTCGACGGTCGGATTTCTTTTTCGAGCGAGACTTTTCCTAATTTCGATACGCATTTGTTAATTCGCCGGATGAGGGGAGGGTGCACCAATCGAGGGGAAACAGTTACTCTGCCAGTATACGACGCAGACGTCACGTGACCCGGCAGCGCGGCGAACGCGTAGGGGTAGCGTGGTGGAGGGGGAAGGTAGTGAGGGGACAGTATTCTTAATTGGAACAATTATATTTTTTTTCGTTTGGACGATTCAATTTTAACTCTGCCGTTTTAACTGAACGAAATTTTGATAACTTTTTAACGAACGAACATTGTCGTGCATGGAATTTCGTTAAAGCTGTCTTGTTAAATATTGCTGAATTTTTACTCGAGATTGGGAGGGAGCATTTATTATACAACGGAGGATTTTCTGCATTTACGGCAGTCGTGAATGTCGAAGATACAATGAAATAAGAAGTTTCGGTCGGTCCGCGGAACTTTTCTTTTGTGTTTAACCTAAAACAACTTCGCAAATTGGATGAAGAAAGTTTCGTTACGCGGGAGCCTGTTCTCATAAACCGGCCTTTCAAAAAGTTTTCGCTATGCATAAACATTCCCAGTGCTAATTATAGAAACACTTGACCGCCGATAATTAATATTTTACGTTTATCCCCCGGTGAGCGTATATCAAATCACAATTATACTTTCCACAAGTTCTTCGATATTTAATCGAAAGCAGACCACGCGGAGCTTAACTTGCAAAACGAAAGACAATTACCGTAACTGATGTTTATTCTGACGAGTATTTTTATAATTTCACGTGGATTTTGACGAGAATGGCAAATTAACTAGGAATTCATTCCATGCGAAAATAGTTAAATCCCACTGCAATCGTGTTTTAGCGCGTGCGAGCTTGGATTTTGTCATTATGTCAAATTCCCGATTTATCTATCGCGATCGAGCTCAATTTAAGAACAAAACCATCGGATAAATTGAAGTTGATTATTTTTTAAGATCTTCAATTCGTTAAATTATTACTGAAACTATTCTAAATTAAATTTATTATAAGAATTCCTTTAAATTAATTTTAAACCTTATTATTTTAAGTATTCTATTTGCAAGAATTTATGTTTTATACTGCATTACGTCTCCCCTATATCAAATTAATTTATTCTGTTTACAATTTTATATTTTCAATATAAAACAGTTGAAAGAAACATAAAATTACCATAATTAAAGGTTAAGATTTTTTATTTAATTTTTAACGTCCCCTAATTGTTGCAAGTTAGTGGTTCGAAGACGGTTCGAATGATAAATTAATGGAACACCCGGTATGAAGAACTTTTTCTACTTCATTATTTCTCCCCTACATTAAATTATTTTATTCCAGTTACAATTTCATATTTTATATAAATATAAAACAATCCGAAGCAGAGTAAAATTACTATAATTAAAGATTGAGATTTTTTATTTAATTTTTAACATCCCCGAATTCTTATAATAAAATAGTGCAAGCTAGTGATTCGGAGGGTTCGAATGATAAATTAATGGAACACCCGGTATGAAGGAGTCATTGGCTGGCGCCACGACAGACATTACCCAATGAGGCGAACAAATTATTCTCTATAGCATAATCGCTTCTCCTACACCGAGGCTTCCTTTGACCTCCATCCGGTCCACGCGGTTTCTCAACACGCGACCACTTCTCGGAAAACCGCGATTATCCGTTTACCCGAATGATCTAATCGATTGAACAATTGTTTGCTCGCCGACAACTTCTTCTCCGCTCCTTTCCGAGCAATAACTATTATAGACTGCGGAAGTTCGTGCACTCGTCGCATCGCATAACCCAGAAAACGTTCATGCGATACCCCTCTTACTGTCACGGATCGACGAGACCTATTTTCTTCGTTCGAACTTATGGAAGTTTCTCATCTGTACAATCTATCTGCGTACACGGTTTAATGAGAATACTTTTATACACGTGTTTACTGTGCGACGGACTCGGCGAAGACACGCACTACCGCAGCTCTGCAAACACAGGCGCGCGCGCACACACACATAACCGCGACTGCCTCACACGTGATGTACGTACAAGAAAGAAACATTCTTCTTAATTTCGTTCGACGTCTGCAGACAAAATTGAAGAAGATTTTGCATTATTTCAGTTAAAATAGATATATTATTATAATTATTGTTTAAAAAAATGTACTTCCTTCGAGGGATCGATTCCTGAAGTAATTTGAAGCAACTCTTCCCTTTATGGAAATCTTCTCCGTCGCTTCGTTCAGGAGTTATTAACGAAAAACACCACGCTGGGCGGGGCCTGTCGCAGAGGCGGGGCCGTTCACCGTAGCCGCGCTGTGATTAGTCCGTGTTTTTCGTTAATAACTCCTTAACGAAACCTCGGAGAAGATTTTCGCAAAGGAAAAAGTGACTTGAAATGACTTTAGGAATCTCCCTTCTCAAGGAAGTATATTTTTGGAACATCCTGTATATGTTACTATTCACTTAAAATGATTGAAGAAAGAAATTTCTCCACGACTCCTGTGGCTGGCATTTCACGAAGAAAATGTTTAGAATAATAATTATTATTATTGTACACTATACAAATATCAAGCTTGTGGAACGTTCGTTTGAACAAGTGTATAAGAGTTCAGCCAAAGTGTACCAGTCAAAGTGTTAAACAATGGCCTCCTCGATTTCTGTCGACGTTCGCCGCGTTGCGCGAAATGAAAAGGCCATTAGTAATGCAATTATGTTTTTCGGGAGGTGAATTACCGAGGAGGTCCAGGTCGAATTGGGTCGTCTGATTCGGACAAAAGCGATTAGAGGATGGCGGTGTTATGTGGGTCACCGGGTATATGTTACAGATTTTTGTTTTGTTTCGCCGGTGGTGCGAAATGGACGGAATCTTTGTTATTTTTTCTCGAAGCTGGTGTAAAATCAACAGTATTTTCGCTTCGAGTGTGAAAGAAAAAGTTTATTCTAGTTATTAATAAATTTCCAGTGTTATTGGCGCTACGGTTCGATCAATTAAAAAATCAATAAACAATTTTGCAGATTATCAAATAACGAATAATACGCAAATTTTTACAGACGCAAATAAATACATCTTCGATGATTATTTGATAATCTGCAAAATTGTTTATTGATTTTTTAATTGATCGAACCGTAGCGCCAATAACACTGGAAATTTATTATTAACGTTCCGGTCTCATTGAAGGCTTCGATTAAAGCTTCGTTACAAGCTCAACTGAAAAACAAGGAGAAAAAGCTGACTTTCTCGATCGATAGGAATTTTTAAAAATTTTCTCGAAAAGTCTGGACTCGTTCGGTGAAATTTTTAGAATTTTTAAATCCGACCGAATATTTTTTCTCTGTATTTGTCGAACCCGTAAGGCTGTGCTAAAAAATGCAGAAATGCCGAAAAATACCCTAATCGTTCAGGAAGGCAACAGAGGTTCATAGGGCCATTAGTAACGCGATTATGTTTTTCGTGGGTTGAATTACCTCTGTCCTAGGGTCGAATTGGGTCGGTCCCGGCTCGGACAAAAGCGATCAGGGCGGGTGGGTGTTATATGGGTCACCCGGTATACGTTATACGGGCAAGAGCATACGGGCTCTATCGGCCTTTGGAGACGAATTACGATCGAAGAACCGCACGCTCTACGTCATAAAGCTGTGCCGTACAAGCGGGCAGTTTGTACCCGGGTCCCCGAATGCTTTCAATAAGTGCTCTCGTTATCTCTATCATTGATATCGAACACAATCAAGTCGGGCCGATCTCGGGCTCGCTGTCCGAGGAGTTACGGCGTCCAAGAGATATTCTCCTCTCTTCCCTAAATTGACTTACTGCGTTTAGGGCTGGCGATTTCGCGCGGATACTTGCCGTTAAACGACCAGGATACGTAGTTGATAATGTATAATACCTATAGTCTCCGACACGAATGCACTCGACCCAGGTTTGAGTGTCTGTAAGCGACGACGACGACGATGCACTTACATTCTGTCGTGAAAGTTTAACGTAGGTGTTCACGTTGAAGGGCAAAACATATTTTATACGATTTGTTTAATAATATTATTTTTAATTATTAATTTTGATCGTTTGATAATAGTATTTTTAATTATTAATCTTAATCATTTAATAATAGTATTTTTAATTATTAAATTTAGTCGTTTAATAATAGTATTTTTAGTTATTAATTTTGATCGTTTAATAATAGTATTTTTAATTATTAAATTTAGTCGTTTAATAATAGTATTTTTAATTATTAAATTTAGTCGTTTTTAATTATATGTCGTTATTTTTAATTATTAGTTTTAATCGTTTAATAGTTGTATTGTTAATTATTACTTTTAATCGTTTAATAGTATCATTTTTAATTATTAATTTGAATCGTTTAATGATATTGTTTTAATTATTAATATTAATAATATCGAGAGACAGTTGAAAAATTTGCAGCCGCTGTATAAGGAATCTTGAAATTTATAAGAGACTAAAATAGGAAATTCAAAAATATTGTTGAAATATTGGTGTAGATACTGGCAGCAGATATCGCTGCGAGGAGTTGATTTTCCCGAGGAAGGTGTCACTAAAAATTCGTCGATGCACACAGCGCCGGCCGACGCGACGCGACGCGGCGATAACTTTCATTTCAAAACGCATCCCATCGGTCACTCATCCGTGACAACAAAATCCGAACGTTTTCTCCACAGAGGCATATATTTCCCAAAACACAAATGATCTGGGCTTCGCGTTCCCAATATGGCCGCGCGTGTCCGACCAGATCCGGACACCTTGCCGAGTCGATTTATTCGTCTGCTTGATTCGGAACTGGCTCGCGACCGTACAGCGTTCGCAAAAAGTATTCGAGTCCGTTTCGAAAAATGATTTTCAAAATTGCCAGTAAATTCCTCGTTTTATTTCGCAACGAATAATCGCACATAAATCTGGGCTCGTTAGAGAAATATTCAAAATCCATCAAATGAAATACAGAGCGTCCGAAAACTGTACTTCCTTGGAATTGCTGACGTCATTCGAAGTAACTTTTCCCTTTGCGAGAATCCTCTCCACGGCCTCGTTCAGGAGTTATCAGCGAAAAACGCGGACCAATCGGAGCGCGGCTACGGCGAACGGGCCCCGCCCCGGCGACAGGCCCCGCCCAGCGTGGCGTTTTTCGTTGATAACTCCTCAACGAAGCGGCGGAGAAGATTTCCGCAAAGGGAAAAGTTGCTTAAAATTACTTCAGGAATCGATCCTTCGAAGGAGGTACAACAATTTTGGGACAGCCTGTATAAAGGTACAACGAGGGGCAGTCGAGTGCAGCGAGAGTGGAACGTTTCCAGCACCGTGCGATTACCTTGCAACTAATACAAGCGTCGAGCGCGATTTTATCGGGCGTAATCGAGCATAATGCTCGGTGGATCTCCGCTAAGCGTAAATTCTTTCCCCGGGACGCGCCGCGTACGAGTGTGTCCATCGCGATCGCCGCGCGATAATGAAACTAATCGATTAGTATGGAATCGCGGGGCACAACAGAGAGCCCGATGCGGCGCGGCGGTTCTCCGAGCGTGGCTGGCCACAATGAGGAACCGATATCATTTTAGAAATTATACACCCCGCGCGTTTAACCATTAAACCGACAAATATGTTGGGAATATTGATCAGATCCAGTTTATTTCCGGGGTATCGATCAATTATGCGAGGCATGTCGCGCGCACCCAAGGCAAATTCTATATACGCGTATTATGTCTATATTGCATATCGTAAATGCTTGCGATTCCATCGCTGTTTAGCTATCCGATCAATTCCCACCGATTTCTGCGAACGCCTCTGACAATCCTGTAATCAGAATCGCCAGATTAAGGCTTCCGTCACCACTCTAGCTTCCCCTTCTACCTCCACGCTTCCGGCCCGGTCACGTGACGCTCTGGGAGAGAGGAGGTAACACATTCCCCTCGATTCTATTTGTAAAATGTGAATGTGATGTTCAAATAGTTATAACTCCGTGAAAAAAAATCGTAGAGCAATCATCCTAGGCTCGTTTTGAAGGGGGAAGCGTCTACTTTCGGACGGGCTGTTCAATTGTTTGAAAAACGTTTCCGTATCGTAAGCGTTGAACCGCAGCTACCTCCTTCGTTTCATCAACAATTCCATAAATCGGTAATGAGAGATCGCACGTCGAGTTTTCGAAGGTAATTTTAACGAATTTATGTTGCCCCCCCCCCCGAAATTATTCAAGACTCGTTTAAAGGAAGAAAAAATTTTTTGAAATCGATTTATTTTTCTCGGTGTCGAATTCGCAGCGAACCGCGTGCATTCCGGGAGGCAACAATGATCAAAAATGGACCAGCCAGCTATTCAATATGCCGTTCGGTTTCCGGCGAGTAAATATGCAGTCCGGGTAAAGGCGTCGGCAAAAAAGTGTCGAGCATAAGTGCCGTCTTCGAACGGTATCTGAATTCGGATACGATCTCCGGGATCTTCGGGTTCGCAGAAGCTTTCCCCGCTCTATCTGGAGGTGGATCGAGGCGCCATGAAGGGACCGGAGGAAGCGATTTACGTAATTTCTATGGAGGAAACTGACGGACCCGACGGCCGACTTACCGGCCACGGTGGAAATCGTTTTGCATACCGGCACGAGGGTTACATCTCAATCGAAGAACGGTCAGCGGGCGAACAGGAAAAGTAACGGGACGTGGAACGAGATGGCTAATCGCCTTTCGGCGACGTGCCGTGGGGTGGAAATGATATTTTTTTTCTAATTGAAATTTTTATACGGAGCAAGTCACCGAAAATATCTCGACTTTCAATTTTCGCGATTTTGTTCGTTTCGTTCGCATGAAATTCAGTTTATTTATTTATACAGGGTGATCCAACTGAAATATTTTTGCTGTTTTTACGGATACGTCAAATGTCTTAAGGACAGTTGAATGGTTCGACAGGGTTCGCAGGATAAAACTACTTATTTTTTTTTTTAATCTCAAGGTCACCTATAAACAGGACCATCCTCTGTTAAATACGCTGACTGTGTCCTCGAATGACCGTGCTTATAGTCACTAAATACCTAACGGAAGTGACGATCGTCTGGATGTTTAGGGGTGATTCCATTTTTTGAAAAATAAAGATAACCGTTCAGATTTCTAAAAAAAAAATTAACAAAAATAAATATTTTTATCGTGCGCGCCTCACTGGACGTATCAAGTAGACCTCCATTTTGAATTTCCAACCCATATCTCTTTAGAAAGTTTTCAGTCCTCTGACAGATTTTTAACACAATTCATAACCAACAAATATTGTTAAGTGTGTAAGATCTGAACAATGACAGTCTTGTTGTACAAGTGGCATTCGGAAAATTAAACAACGATTTGCAGGTGCTAATTTCAACAGATGTTCGGTTTAAGTGTCCATCCGCAGAACGTGGCGCCCGGAGCGTTAATTCCGTCTCCTCGAGCCGAAGAATTGATTGCAGTTTCGCCATAGTTGCCCATAGAAGACGATCACGCGAAACTTTTCCGTGACATGAGCAACAGAATCGCCGTGGTCCGAATTAGCCGTTAAAACCGCAGTTTACGCATGGAATTTCTCTCTCTCTCTCCCTCTCTCTCTCTCTCTCTCTCGCTCGCTTTGTCCCCGGTAAAATTTTATTCCCGATGCGCGACGGCTCCTCTATCCCCCGGGAAACTTTTAATGTCCGACGTAAATACGATACGCAAGTATGAAAGGATCGCGCAGGAAAAACGATACACCTCGAAGTGCACTTGTACGGAGCCGTAAACGAGAGAGGCTCCCTGTAAAACCCCGTAACAAGCGGCTCCCCTAGCGTTGTTTATCGGGCACACGGTTATTACGTATCGCGACATCCGCGTGCAAGTCCTCGTTAATGCAATTCAAAAGGAAACTTCCGGATCTTCGACGAGGTACGTTTTAATGAGACCCGCTTCTCGCTGGTTGTACCGCGAAGAATGCCCCTTAATAAACCCTCGCCCTCCGGCGCGATAACGAGAAACATCGGATTCACACGAAGTAGCCGATTATTTTCATTGTAAAATCGTTATCAAGATATCCTTGACATTTTTCCGATTAAAATGATCCCAAACACGGTCCAATTCGGTTCGCTATTGCGCCTGTAGTCCACGATAATGTGGAACCTCGCTTATCCGAACTGATCGGAGCGCCGTTGCTTTTCCGATGGTACAACAGCTTCTAGGCTAGCTGGAGCGTTGAAATTTTACAGATTCGTCCAATAAACTATGAGGAATGTAACCGAACAGGTCCCAGTCCCGTCGGATGCGTCGTTTTCACAGAGAACACACTCGAAATAGCATAGTTTGGGATCAATCCACGAAAACAGGGGCTCGCGAAGGACCACGTTTGAAACGGTTGTAGCAGGTTTATCGCTTCCAAATTACACGAGTACATAGTTGGAGGTACACCCTTCGGTGCGGCATGCTACCGATTCACGTTACTTTGCACTCTGAATTATTTTTCAATTTTGCTACCAACAGCTCCCAACTGTTTTTATTTGACTTTAAAGGACAATTCCTTCACTGCTACTTATTTTTAACAATTTTTATTATTTTTCTATTGGTTTGAACATGACAAAATGTCGACTGGGACTCGGCGACTGGGACCAACAGAGAACTGTACACCGATTTCCGACGAGATGCAATTTTGCCTCAGCCACCGTTTGTCTCCATTTTCGAGGTTTGTCAAAAAAGTTTCGGGGGGGGTTAAGCGAGATTTATGCGCGTCGGTGTTCCGGGTTTTCGAGAATTCGTAACGAAAATTTCATAGAATTCGAAGAGGTTCCCGGCCTATTGTGCGACAAGAGGCGCGCGCGCGCGCGTGTGCAAACATAAATATCCGCCGGACACGTCCAGGGCTGCGACGCAATCAAAGGCGGAATTTCTCACGGGGAATTTGCGTGTGCCCTCCCCTCTCTCCCCTACTTCCTTCCCCAAACCCCCCACCGCTCGCGTCACCTAGCGGCTCGACTTTCACGGGAGCCGTGAAATTAAGAGGGACGGAAGAGAATGAAGATTTACTCTCCCGCCTGCGGAGTAAGCAGCCCCCGCGTATTATAAATAATGAGGAGACCCTGTTGGAAAATACAAGGCGATACAAAAGTCGCCTCGGAATCCAGGAAATTCGTGACCGACCCGGTACCATGATAATTATGCTCGACACTGTGGCGCGGATTCCGCTGGGTCGTCGTTTCGCCGTTTTTCGGGGCGGTTACTGCCGTCCGAATTCCGTACCGCGGGCTAAAGCATGATTTATTTGAGAAACATTTAATTGGGGACCTCGTTAGGTTATTCGTACAGTTGGTTATATTCTCCACGGTTCATCGCACAGGGTGTCAGAAAATTATACGTCGTGGACACCGTGACGCGATTCTACACCCCTGATTTAGTCGTAAATGACGTAAGGAACCCCCCGCAAAATTCACCTCGAACGTGAAAAACAAGGTCGAAAGAAAACTAAATTTTTTAGTCGGTACGCGATCAAATAAAATTTTTTTTGCTTTTTATTTGACCTTGTTTTCACGTTCAAGGTCAATGCAACGTTTCATCGATAATTGTCCAAAGCACGGGTCCGGCCAGGGACAATTATCCGCCAGGGACACTATTCTTTGACTTCTGCCGAACATAGAAAAGGACAACGAAGCTCGGGGGCCTCGGTCGCCCAAAAGTGTAAACATAACTGATCCAATAAAAAAAAACTTCTATATTCCTCATTATTTTTTATGGAACTTTGATCAACCAAGTTTTGTGTCACTGTATACCGCGCTGTAGTGCAAATAGTTTTAGGACAATTATAAGCCAGATACTTGAGACATTTGGGGGACTAGTCGGGAAGCTGTGCCATTCTCCGAAGACTTGCGTCGCCCGGGGAAGTTCGGATAATCGAGGTGCCATTAAATCGTGGATTGTACGCGCGAACGTGAACCGATTCGTGTCGAGTTTGGGCTGATTTTAATCGGAAAACCGCGACGAATGTGTAAATAACAAGTAACATTTATAATGTTCCAATGTTAAGCGGATACTCAAAATTCTAATCGATTTGACGTGTGTTCGACGTTGAGGGATGAAGTATTACGAATATTTTTGGGGGATGATTGAAGTCATTAGCAGATCGTCCGACAGAGACCACGAACCGCGGGTATAATTCGTTGCAAATTTGCGAACAACAGCGGTATAACGGGAAGAATAGCGGCCGGTAGTCGACGATACGCTTTTTTTCTCCTATCGAACTACTCGCATTCTCCTCGGTCGCGTCCCACCATAATTAAAAGCATAAAAAATGCGTTCCAGTCGGGTAGCAGATTCGGCTGGTTGGTGGTCCTGGACCCGGCATAGGTGTGGTCGGCCCTCTGGCTCGCCACCCTCGTCTTCGAGTGCTCATTTATAACGCTCACCTGGGAAACACAAAGGGACTTCTTTCATACTCGCGCTTTAATGTTTCCTCTTCCCGACGAATCGCGTCTAGCTGTCCTTTTTTGTCGTCACCCGCCCTCCCTCCTGCTCCACCTCTGCCACCACCACCTCCGCCAGCTTATTTTTTTACCTTCGCGCTCCTCCGTCTTATTGTTCCGACCGTCTATCTACAAGGTGTTTCGAGAAACTGCTCGGGGAACGCTCAAAACGATCAACATTTTTATAACGACAATGCTATTTTCAATCAACACCGTAAACTGCCTGACACTTTTCCGATTGAAACGAGTCCAAACACAACGCAATTCGGATCACGCTTGCTCGTTTGAACCACGATTTAGTAGAACCTCTATTATCCGAACTCGTGAAAGAAATTCAAAAACATGGACCGATCAGATGGATGAAACTCGTTTAAAGAATTTAAATGTACTGTCGTATTATTACCAAACACTGTGGACAATTTTTATTTTGCATAAAGATCCGCAATCCACCGGTGCATAGTTATTACTGCGTGATTTATTTAAAACAGGAGAAATTCGTGCGAAGCACGGAAAATATTCCCGAAATTACCACGCCAAAGCGAAGTCCCATTCTCCACGTTGTTCAGACATGTTTAACCGTTCATAATGTTACAACAAAAAAAAAATTTATTTAAACTAGTAGACTGTACTCACGGTGAAATCAGGAGAAATTCGAAACGCGAGAAGCATGCTGTTCGCTGCAGTTCGGATAGCGGAGGCCGATTCAAGCGTGGATCGAAGAGGCGAACGTGACCGAAACTGTACCGTCAAGAAATCGATATGATGATTTGGTTTTTATTTTTCTCAGCTCATGATCAGCTAGATCGTGATCCTGGCCCGCTGTGGCGGCGGTCCTGCGGAGGTATGCACGCGTATCAGGTGCAGGGCCGCGGACAAAGGAAACGCCCGTGGGCCTCGATCAGGTGGTCCTCGGAGCACGAGAGCGAGAGCTAGCTTGTGTCGGACATGGTCTTTCGCAAACCTCCAAATTGCCACTGCGGCTCATTATATTCGCGTCAGCGCGAACCGGTCGCATCGCGTGCAACGACGCTAGGTAGCTAGGCCAGCTTGATCTCTGGCTCCTCTTCCTTTTATTTCATCGTCTGGCCCGGGCCGCGTTTCGTGCCTACTTTCGTTTTCTTCTACTCTGTCTCTCACTCTCTCTTCTCTCTTCTAGAATAAATTGATTTTGAAATTCTTCAGGCCCCCCCCCCTCTCTCTAGCGTTACCGGATTACTGCGCTACCTGTTTATCCGAGGCTCGATCGCGCGATTAGGGACACGCCGTCGAACAACCGCGGCGCTTCTCGGGCCCGCGGGGATGCAACTGCGCCACCCTGTTCGCCGCGACGTGAGTCTGCAGCTCGGAATTTATGATGCGCCGAATATTCGGCAGATAGTCCTTTTACAGTTTCGCTGCCGGAAGCTTATCGACCCTCCGAGGTTTGCGGATGCTGTGTGGCTCGCGCTCGGGTTCGTTTCGGCAAGATATCCGAGGGAATCTCGTGAGACGAGCTGTGCTGTTCGAAATGGTTAAATACAACGCTCTAACAAAAAAATAATATTGCACTTGCGGCCCAATGGTAAAGCGCGTATGCGCAGTAATTTCTCGATAACTGATTCGTCTCTAATTATTTCTTAACGAGAACGGTGTGGACATATGCGCGACTCTTTCCCGATTAAAACGAGCCCTAGCGCGACATAGTTGCGGAATAACTGTCATTTCAGTACCAATCGTGTTGCGACTGTGCGAGTAATACTCGCTACCAGGGTCTCCACCGCTAGTACGTTCGTACTAGATCTAGTACCTTTTATAAATTTTTAGTGTTCCAGTACGTTCACCAACAGATCTAGTACTTTCGTGGTGCTTCCGAATAATAACTCACATGCGGAATCTCTCGCAGGATGTATTCCGCTCTGAAAGTTGTTCATAGGCGTTCCAGTAAACATATGAACCATGAATATAGGAATATATCCATGATATGAACACATACGAGAATTTTCGCCCGTGAATACATATGTGTGGATATATATATGTATATATTTATTCCTATATCCATGGGGTTTACTCATGTCTTGTTTCGCGGGAACCGAGCCGTCGTACGAACTAGGCCGTCGCGCGAAGTCTCGCAAACAGAATTATTATTTAGTATTATAATTAGACTAAAAAAACAGAATAAATTTGAGAATAAACTCCAGTTCAACTCGATTTCGCGTCTCATTATTTCACTTCACCTATAACGAACCCTGGTATTCTCTTGAGCAACAGACCATTGCGAAATCGGTCCGTTACAATTAAATAGTACTAATTTCTCTTAAAGTACTAATTTTATCTTAAAGTAGATGTTTACAAAAACTAAGAAAAAATGAAAAAAAAACAGAAAAGGTAGATAAAAAAATTTCTTTTAAATGTAGGATAAACTGTATGTGTATCCGTGAGTGACAGTTGACTCCCGTGAATAACAAACTTCTTTTTAAATAAAAGAATTTCGCGTTTGTAAAAAAACGATCGACCGAGTCTTCGTAGGCAACGGCGTACGGAGTGCTCTCAGTTTTCTGTTGAACAGCCTATCAAAAGTTTTAATAAAATATCGTTTAATCGTCCTCGGGACTTGTTTCCTCTTCCTTCCTCCTTTGCCCCCTCTACTTCACCAACTCTTTTTTCCTGATAACAGAATAAAATAGAATTTAGCAGTTTTATATTGAGTTTATCTAAAATATTAAGGTACATAGGCATATATGTATAGTATACAATGCCCCTAATTAGAATGAAACGTAAGGACTTTTTTTCAAATCTAGTACCTTTTTAAATGTTTACTTGTAGTCTCGATCGTATGATGATTAGTACAAAATTGATAATGCTCTCGGCGCAAGGTTCGATCAATATTTAATGTTTAAAGCAAATTTGCGAGTTTGCTATTTACATTTTCGACGTTTCGATCCTAATTTGGATCATTTTCACGAAAGATGAAAAAACCGCGTATGCTTTATAAAAGTTAAAAGATGGAAAAGAATATCGCGACAACGTGTTGTTGGTTTGTTGTCACACGTGTTGCTTTAAACATTAAATATTGATCGAACCTTGCGCCGAGAGCATTATCAATTTTGTACTAGTACCTTTTTCTTGCATATTCTAGTACGAAATATTTTTGCTCGGTGGAGACCCTGCACGCTACAGCCCGCGAACACCCGGAAAGTCAGAATTTCACTGAAACCGGCCTGCTGGACGATCGCCTCGGCTCCAGAATCGCGATAACAGGACGCCGATCGAGAGAACGGCCGGCCGATGGCTGCGAGTTGATTTCTAATAGAGGAGCGGTGGGAACGAGCGACATTGTCGCCGCGAAAAGGATCCACCCGGACAATGACTCGAACACAGATAAGCGGCCGCCCACGCGGATTCCCGGGCTAATGCCGGCCCCCGGATTCCCATCGACGAGGATTTCGAAGAGGACCGGGACATTCTGACGTCGATTCCGGGGCGATTCCCGTGCGCTGCGGGAGGGCGCCGCCGACTGCACCCCCACGACTGCGCCCCGTTCGTTCGTTCCCGAATAAGAGAACTCTCTCGCTGCGGAGATAACTATCGTGGATCGCGCGAAGGTAACACAGGGTATCGCGGCCACCGATCGGAATCGACGAATTTCGAGCAACCGATTCCTCGCGTGACTCCGATCCGAATCTGTCGATCTCGGATCGGAGCGATTCCATTCCCTTCCGGAGGACCTCGGAGAGCCCGCTGAAAGACGACTCCTATTGCCTTCGATCCGATCCGCTGTGCAACGAATGGGTGCAATAACTCGTTTTCGTTGTTTCTTTTTTTTTTTTAGGGCAATTTTCTGGAAAAAATTGTACGGGCGAAAATTTCGTTGGGGTCACCGGGTGATGAGGAATTTCGTTGCAGCGTGGCGACATGACGTTTGCGGTGATAATTCGGTTTCTAACGATCGTTTCGTGAACCTTTCAACGTCCGTGACGCTTTTCCGATTGAAACGAGTCCAAGCACGACGTCATCCGCCGTATATTTGCAGAGTAATTCGCGATTGCCGAACGGTTCGGATAGTGGAGGTTCCACCATTTCGTGGATTAAACGAGTACGCCTGGCCCGAATTGCGCCGTGTTGGGCATCGTTTTACTTGGCAGAGCGTCGTGAACACGTTGGTCGAGGTTGCACGAAGAAATAATTAACAACCAACAAGTTATGATACTAAATTAGCCTCACTGAACGAGCGACATTTCGGCAGAAGTTTCGCATATATCAAGGCGTTACTGTGATTTCTCAGTAACTTGCGATCGGCCGTTGTCAAGCCGACGAAACCACGGTTGTTACGGCAGTGTCGAGCCGTCCTCGCAGGTGGACGCGATCGATGTAAAGACAGAACGGTTGCAGCAGACGCGAGAAAGTAAAGTGATCGAGCCAACCGGAGGGAGATCCGGACAGCGCGCAGCAGCCTGCCCCGCTTATATTCAGGATAATCTTGCCGGGAGAAAATGGAATCGGGCCCAGGGACGGGTTCCGAATAAATGGATCTCGAGGAGCGTCGTCGAGGGTGGCTGGGTGACCTCGAAGATCGAATTAAACGATTCCTCGCGCCGGTCCTTTCTCTGGGGGGATGGAGCCGACGATGGCGAGCCGGCCTAGCGCGGAAATAAAAGGGGCTGAAGAACTTGAGTAGTTTCTTATCGGGGCGGAGGCATCTTCTTTTTCACGATTCCAGGATACACGCCCGGCGAGAAACAGTTTCGCCCGACGCAAGCGTTCCGACGGTCGAAACTCGAGTCACGCCGGCCGATCATCTCGATCATCGTTCACTTTTTCCACGGGTTTGCAGACTCTATTGAATATCACCGACGCACGCGCGACGTTTCTCCGGTTGAAACGAGTCCAAACACGACGCAATTAGGTTCGCATTTGTCCGTTTGATCCGCGATTTAGTGGCACCTCGATTATCCGAACCGTTCGCTCACCCAGCAACTAAATTGCGAATTGTTCTGCGAGTATACGTCGCACGGGGTCGCGCTCAGGCTCGTTCCAATCGGAAAAATGTCGCGAATGTGTCGGTGAGAAGCTTCTTTCCTCTCAGTATGATCACGGTGTTTGTATCGAGGCAGAAGATTATGCGTTCGGCGAGCCGGCAGAGCGGAATAAAACCGGTACGCAAGATCGCGAGCCACTTCTCGCGACCATTACGCGACCGAACGTGCGAGCCACGTGTTAAATCGTTCGGAGACCTATTTCAAAAACCAAAGAGAAAAACCGAGAGAAAAAATATTGAAAGCGCGTGTCGATCACGCGTTGACACGCAACCCGAATGGAAGACACGGCCGCGACGTACGAGAACCGATGTACGAATAAACCACGCCTCAATCCCGAGCAACAATTCGCAATTCTCGGCCCGCCGTTTCCAGGACAACGTCGTCGAGACGAAGGGAGGTGCGGGGGGAAAAAAAACGACGACGACGGAGGAGAATGCTCTCGCGCCGTAGAAATTAGGCGACGCGGACGGAGGCAACGGTACTGCTACGAAAAATATTTAAAGGGATCGGGTTGCATTATGAATGAACAAAGGGACGCGCAAGTGGATGCGCGTCTGGAAACGGAGAAGACGTAACGGACGACGGAAAAACTCGCCCCCGCTCCTCGTTTTAGAAAAAAAAAAGGAAACGGAAAAGAGGAAGGGAGAAAAAAAATGCTGCAAGTCGGAGGGAAACTGAGCGAAGACGTGGCCCGGGCGCAACATGTAAATGCATGGAAGAAATTATTCATGAAAGATGCCAAGCTCTCGGCGCAACGAGACGGAACGGGATTCACGAGACAGCCCGAACTAACGACGCCACGCGGCGGCGGCGCCATTTCGCGAAAGCCAGGGCCAAAATTCAATTCCCGAAGCACAGTGCGACCGTTACGGCCCTCCGTTATGCGAACACCTGTTATTCGAACGGCCCGTTCACGTCACGGTGTACGGAAGAGCATCGATTATCGAGTAGAGCTATTGTTCCACCCGATCATTTCGACAAATAACGGCATTTGTCGCTACATCGGTGTTTCCGGTGTACGTGAAACCTTTATCATCGCGCACGCGACATTCTTCCGATTAGAACGAGCCCAAACACGACCCGATTCGGATCGTATTTACCGGTTTAATCCACGATTTAGTAGAACCTCTATTATCCGAACCGCTCGGTCACTAAATTGTGAATTACTCCGCGAATGTACGTCCGATTGTGTCGTTCTTTGGCTCGTTTTAATCGAAAGAGTGTCGCGCGTGTGTCGATACCGGTGTAGTCGAGGAATTAATTGTAAATAAAAAAGTTTAGGCATCGCGTATTATCCGAAAATTGTGACGAACAGGTTCGTAGAAGTTTGTACAACGAAACGATTGGAAACAAGAAAGTTTTTGTGAGAAAAGAAAAATAAGAAAATGGATGGAGGGAGAAAGGGCAAGGGATGAGCAGAGACGCAGGAACGTTTCGAGGTTTAGCCGGGTTCGGGTCGGGGCCAATTTTAATGAGCCGATCCGTGGCTCGCAGGTTTTACCTCGAGGCGAGAGCCCGGCATTAATACCAGTAATCGAATAATCGAGGCGCTCGCGTGCGCTCGTCTTGCACATGTTAACGAGCTGCCGATTCGAACTACCGGCCATTTTCCTTTATATGGGTTTCGGCTCGGCCAGCCGGGGCCGATTTCACGGCTCTGTGTATCGTACACTCCGTGACAATACTATAAGACACTCCGCGAAAACCGTGTACACGCATCCGCGTTGCAGACCATCGATCTTTGTTCATCGGTTGCAACAAACGGGAGTCAGATAGATAGCCGGTTAAGTATTAACGTTTAACACTAAACCTACCAGTGCCGATCGAACGACCGGTTTTGTATTTTTCATTTTACAATTATTGAAATTATAAAATTATACGTGGGAATTGAATCGGTAATTTTTTTTAAGAAATTACAAAGTCATACGAGTGAAACGTGGAAATTGACTCGATAAATTTTTTTGAAGAAATTATAAAGTTATACAAGTTAAATTATATCGAGGTAAAAATTGCACAAAATTTAAATAAATAGAGCCTCGTCGTTTTTTATAAGCTGAAACATTTTAATCCTTTACATATTATTTTATGATTTAATCGTTTTAAATTATAAAGTTAAACGAGTTATACATGGAAATTGAATCGATACATTTTTTTATGAAATCACAAAGTTATACGAGTTAAACATGGAAATTGAATCGATAAATTTTTTTTAAGAAATTATAAAGTTATACAAGTTAAATTATATCGAGATAAAAATTGCATAAAATCTAAATAAATGGAGCCTCGTCGTTTTTTATAAGCTGAAACATCTTAATCGCTTTCAGCGCTCAGTAAATTTATTATATAATTATTATAAAACCATTCAAATTGTTTTTAAAAATTGTCCATAAATATATTGGCCCAGTCACTTAACAATACTACGTTTCACTCGCAATCTACTGTTTCCTTGGTATGGATATTGTACACGAATAGAAGGGGAAATTTTTCGCAGTAGACACGTTTGGTGTAGCCGTCTTATGGTGTTGCCATGGAGTGTATACCGACTCTTAAAGCCTCTCGAGTTTCACTAGAGGAGAGGACTAACCGGCCTAGCCCGGCAGACATCAGCTGTGCGCATGCAAATTACAGCTCGACGATGCAACGCCCGTCCATATGGTGATCGACTATTATCCGCACGCTCGCTCCTTGACGTTTTCGTGGCCGGTCTCGCAAGATTAGTCTCTTGTCTTCATCAACGATACTATTATTTTTCGTCGCGGGACCGAGCCAAGCCGGAGCGGCTCCACAATGCGCCAGGCCAGAGAGCCTGGGATCGACGCTCTAGTTCAACGTGCTACGTTGGCCATCGATTTCGTGGAGTAATGAAAAAATTTCTGTAAATCAACATTCAGATATAGTTCGGCAACGTGTTCGTGGCGTTTTCCCGATTAAAACGACACCCAACACGACGCCATTCGCGACATGTTCACACGAACCTCGATTAACCGAACGGACAGAAACATTTTTTCTATTTTCAAAAACAGAGAAAATATTTAGGTGGCCTGTCTTCAGCGAAACACCCTGTACACGGATCCTTCAGAGAATTCGGGCGCCATCCGGTTCGGATAATCGAGGCTCCGCTAAATCGTGGATTACGCGGGTAAATACGATTCGAAGTGTATCGTGCTTGGGCTCATTTTAATCGGAAAAATGTCGCGGACTCGTCCGTGAATACTCCATTCGAAAATAATTGAAAGAAAAAAGCAAGTTTTAACAATGTACAGTGAATCACAAGTACGCTGACCAGTCGTTTTTCCTAGACCGTGAACTTTCGGAATCGCGCGCTACGTCGGGCGGGAAAACTGTGTAATTTAAACGAGCAACCACACGAAATTCCACGGGCAAGCAAATGGCTGTCGGGACGGCCCCGAGGAGCAGCCACGCAGCTGCTAGACTATCGTCCCTGTTCTTACCGTTAATCCGCTTCTCGATCAAAGTAATTCCTGCCGCGGAGCCCCCTTCCCTCCCCGCCCTCCTCACCCGCGAACGCCACTAAACGACACACTTACGCGGAAAGATTCCGCACAATGAACATTCGAGCCGATCGTTCCGATGTCGTACGCTTAATCGACCGTTCTCGGAGGAGAGCCTCGAGAAAATCGTGAGAGAATGAGAGAGAGAGAGAGGAGGAACCTTGAGCGGCGAAACTGCTCGTGGAACGCGCCGTGAACCGATGTCACCTGTATTTCCGGGGCTTTTCGAGATATTAAATTTCGCGAGATGCGCGCGTCCCGGAAGACTTCGGGGAATAGCGGGAAGCGACAATGGAGCTAGAAAAAGATTGCTTCGAAAAACGCCGCGCCGGGGATTAGGAGTTGAGTGCATCGTGCTTCCGGTCTGCGTTTCTCTCTCTCTTTTTCTCTTTCTCTGCTCAAACAATGCCTTAAGAAGTGAGCCGGGGAATAGGAGAGCGCCGTCTCTCTCTCTCTCTTCGTCCAAACAATGTCATCGGGCGAGGTCACGTGACGTAATTCAGCCGAAACGATTGCGAGTTCCGCGACGGTGCATCGCGCTTTAATGATCCCCGTACGTGCACCACTTGCGAGACAACCGACACGACGGGACGATTCGGTTCGCCGACCATTCTCGAGAATGCGCGGACAATCTTTTTTTTTTTTATTCACCGTGAACGATGTTAATTGTTGAGTTAGCGCGGGCCGTTCGGTCAACGCGCGAACCCATCGTCACCGGTAAAACGACCGGATCCAGATGTTTTATTTTCCACGATTATCGAAATTGTAAAGGTACCTTTGCGGTGAACGAGTAAACAGGACGAGTCGCCTAACTCGAACATCTTCGTTGTTTTCGAAGATACGTAAAATGTCTGAGTGGCAACGTGAACGGTCCAGTGAGGCCCGTATAAAAATATTTGTTTTCTTTTTTAGAAATTTGAACAGTCATCATTTCTTTTAAAAATGGGATCACCCTTTTTTAACATCCACGACGATAGTCCGTTTCGTTAGGAGTTCGGTGACTACAATTGCTCAAAATCATTCGAGGTCCCGTTTGAAAAACAGAGGTGATCTTGAGATCTCGAGAAAGAAACAGAATAACATAGAAACAAACATTTTTATGGCATCGTACGAGCCCCATTGAACCATTGAACTGTGATTATTCAAGGTCTGGGTTAGGTCACAGTCGGAGTTCCGTTTAAAGAATGGAGGTGACCTTGAGATCTCTGAAAAAGAAATGACATAAAAAACATTGTCCTTAAGACATTCGATGTATCTATGAAACTAAGCAAAAACATTTGAGGCGGAAACGTTAGGTGACCCACCGTGCACAGGGTTGTACATTTTTGTTCTACACGTTGAATCAACAAATTCTCACTTATAACGTCACATTTTAAAGAAATACATATTACAACATAAAAATACGTGAAAATAGTAAATGGTTGAACGTTCACCCTGAGCAACGTATGTCACAGATCACGACCTGGCCCCCACCCTGCCTTCCCCAGCGACGCAATTCCCCCACCCACGTCCGTCTCGGTCACGTGACGCGTTCACGCGTTGAGATAACTGTTCACGCGTTGGACAAATTGGCCAACGAATTTCCAAGGAAAATTGATTCCCATCTAATTTTTCAGAATCCTCGGCGTCGTTCCTCATCCTCACGCTGGTCCTCGACCATTGTCCCTGCGGAGATACGGATCGGCGCTAATGTCAGCTTTATGGGTCAGAGTTTGTCCACGGTGGGCACGTAGCGGTAATGTTTGCGCAGAATCTCAAAATCGAGGGAGGACAAAAAGCGAAGGTGGACGTGGAGTCGACCGATGTCGCAGGAAGCCACGGCCGTCGTCTTTCAGCGCCGGAGATTCATAAGCTTCTGAGAAGCGCGCGGAGTACTGCGGACTATTCAAACACCCTCCACTCGCGATCGTTATCAGCGAGGCGCGGAGATCTTATCGCCGCTGATCATCGCGCGACGATTACGCGTCACCGGTTGTCCGCGCGCTAACTGTACCCGAAGGTGCGAAAATCCCTCTCTCCCCGTCCCATTGTTTTTTCCTAGTTAACCCATTGTTTCGTTAGGCCATTGTTATTCCGGAGGCCATTGTCCCGCTTCGACGCCTGTTTCCGAAGAGCTACCCGCGACTTTTTCACGGCAGGGGAATTTTTGTTCGATCGCTGACGTTCCACGCTGACTGAAGCGTCTTCGTAGAACTCTCGCCGGAGGACGTGTGCATCGATCGCGGAATGATTGCGGGCCTGTTAAATTGTATGCATTTAGAATTTTGTGTGAGTGCGAAAGAAAAGTCTTCTCTGCCGCTGTCCCTTATACTGAGAACCTGGTTCTCCCATTTTCTGTTTTTGACTACACTGTAAAGACCTCTGTAAAGAGTGTGGTTCTCCGAGGACAGACTTCGAGGTTCGATCACAGTCAGTTGAACCGAAGCGCTTGAGCGAGAAGCTCCTCTTGTATTCACTTCTGTAATAAACTCTATTTTCTGTTTTTCTCTGATTCACGTACTACGGATTGTCAGCATTAGCTTATTTCATAACCTACAGGATTTCAACAGGGCCGACAAGTATTTATTCGGAGACATTGTCCCCTCCCCCACCCGCCGTCCCAAAAAATGATGTTCCCCTGATTTCGTCGTCGGTTCGTCCAGAGGTCGCGCTTACGAATTTTTATCTCGGAAACCGCGACTCCGAGTCGATTACCTCTTTTTTTATCATAATCGGGAAAGTATACCGAACCATAACCACAATTTTTTATAATCGAAAATTTATAAAAGAACTTAGATCACAGAATAATTCCGATTTTGCGAAATTCTCGAGGAATTCGAATTTGAATTTTTAACCCTTTGCACTCCGTTCTCCCGTCTGAGGGGACACCGTCATTCTAGCGTATCAGGGACTGCACATACTTGGAGTTCAGACGGTTTGAAATCGCTATAGCTACCCGGGCGCTGTCTCTAGCGTCTTCAACCGAACTTTCTGAAGCTTGCGGACGCAATATTTTCCTGAGCTAGCGCACCGGCCATAGATCTTTACTCGCTGCTGTGCATGGCAGAAAAAAAAAGGTTTTTAGGGTCTCCACAGTTTTCACGGCAAATTATCGATACCTACGGGGCATGGGCCCCGCGAGGGACCAAGAAGCTTGACAGTATGACACCAGGAAACCAATACCAATCCAATTACAAAACTTTTTTATTTTTAATTAGATTTTTATAAAACTTTCTGGTATTTTTCTGATTAAAATGATATTAAACACGATATCATTTCAACTGTATTTAGTGGTTAAACTAATTTTGTAAAGAACATTTAGTCCGACACAACTGGCAAGCAGTTTAACATAGAGTCTTAAAAAATTGTGTATAAATTTCAACGTCCGTCGCCATAACAGGTGGGGAATCCGCCGGCAAGAAACTTTTTTTAAACGTTATAACAAACGAAATAATAATTTATTACTACTTTAACAAAAACAAAAGAATATCATCTGACAATTTGTACGGTGTAACGATTCGTCAAACAACTCGAGTCAACACTCGTTCTGTGCAAAATGTTGTGGATGACACACTGTGCCTCTTTCCTCCGGCCATCTCAAGTTCGGAAAAGAAGGTGCCAAGTACGGAGAAAAGTCTGAGCGTCAAGTATGAATTAGAGAGTAGACACCGCCAGACAAGTATGCGCAAACCTCAACAGGGACTTCGATATGTATTCCATAATTTTTGTTAGTTTTTCTTTTAAGCCGCCGCTCGTACGCGAGACAATGCATAAAAGCGGAGATCTCGAGCTTCGAAACGAGCCGGAGCGACTTCTCGCAACGAGGTTACAGCAGCTCGGGTTCGGATAAGGGAGGCTGCGCATTATCGTGGATCACGCAGGCACACGTGCTCCGAACGGCGCCGTGTTCGGCCTCGTTCCAATCGGCGAGGGGTCGCGCGTGTGCCGGCGAACGTTCCGCGAAAGAATAATTCAGAGCAAACGAGTAACGTCACCGAACGGGTGTACAAATATCTCGCGTCCGTTCGGCGAATCGTTTTTCCAGAACGGTGAACTGTCCTCGCGAAGGGAATTTCCGCTTCAGCCTCGAGATCCGCTATCGAAATCGTGGAGACCGGTCTCGAGTCTGGTGCAAACGGTCCCCGAGCGCGACTAAGCCCCGGAGCGCTCGGCAAAGAAGATAACGCTCGTCGGCGCAGACCAGGGAACCGTGTCAGGCGAACAGAAACTGTCAAACGATAATTTTCCACGTGTTCAAACAAAGGCGACGGCATTCCCGAGTACATCGGGACCTCCCCTCCCTTCGGCCCCGCCCCCCTGACGGTTGTATCGGCGGTCCTGAGGGGGCGCGCGAGGATCAACAGGCAATTTCGGAGAGCGGAAGCCCGGCCCGGCGTCGCGAAAGGCAGACACCGGCGATGCCGTTGCTATTCGAAATCGGCAATCAGCCGCGATCGCTCTCGCACGCCCTTTCGTCGGTTCATTCGCAGCTACTGCTGTCGATGATACGGCACCGCAAAGTCATCCGGCGCTGCTATACACCCGGGGCGAGAAACGTCGCATGGCTCAGCGGTTTTCGGGGCTGCCCGGGAGCCCGCTGGCTCGCCGACCCGAACAAAGAGGACTCCCCGAAGGTAAACACTCGCGTCGGTGTATCTACACCGTGTAAAGAAATTATTACGTCGCGGCTACCATCGGACGATTCTACGTCCTCGATCTGGTCGGGATTCAACTAAGGACGGCGTCGCGTAATTGATCTCGACCTCGAATCTCACGGTCAAAAGGTCAACAATTTTTCTGTCGAGCTGCGAGTTCGATTTCATGATATTTTATATTTACAATGCGGTGATGTATACAGGATCTGACATTTGCACCTTGTTGTTTTTAAAAGATACTTATCCTGTTTTTTGGAGATCTCAATGTCACCTCTGTTTTTTTAAATGAGATCACCCTGTTTTCAACACTTTATATGTGACCTTGAAGGACTTTGAACAATTACAGTCACTGGATTTCTAATGAAACAGACTATCATCGTGGGTGTTTAAAAAAGGGTGATCCCGTTTAAGAAGAAACGAAGATGACCGTTGAGATTTCTGAAAAAAAATTAACAAAGATAATTTTTCTGGCGTCGTGTGACATTTTACGTATCTATGAAAACAAAGACATTTGTGGTGCAAACGTTAGGTGACAGAAGACCACTGGAAAATTGGCAATCGACCGGTGGGTGTCCGCTATCAGACCCAAGGAGACCCCTAAGCTACCCTAATCAATCGCGGCAGTCAATCACGGAATGTTACGGTACATACTTCTCCATAACCGACGGGCAACGAGACATTCAATTACACGGGCCCTGTTAATTTTCACGGGCGCATGTTGGCAAGAGCTTTGACAGATCGGTCTGCCGAGAGAGGTTGAACAAGGTGGACGTCCGGTTTTGCTCCTTGACTCCGGTTGACTGGCCTCGCGGCTTCAGCTCGTGGCTTCAGCCGGTGGCGTGCAACATGTCGCGTGCAGGCACGTGCTCCGCAATGTATAATCTGACCCGTGGCCGAAGGCAGTCTGCAGGTTCGATGTATGTATACATACATGTACCGGAGACTGTCGGCTCTTGGGTTATTCTCCGAGAGGAAAGTTTGCGAAAAAAGAACGAGCGACGCGACGGCCCCCCCCCCCCAAGCCAGAACTTTCTGGTCCGCCTCTGAAATTTTGCGAACTCTTAGGCAGGTTCGATCATTTTTTCTTTTTTTTTTATATGAAAGTCTCGAGACAACTTTCCCAGACTGACTGTCGCGAGCCGAGGATTGTTTTCGGACATGGTGTGGACTGGTCGATGTTTACAGTGTTTTATCGATAACTGTCCAAAACACGGGTCCGGCCAATGACAATTATCCGCCAGGTATAAGGACAGAAAAGGACAACGAAGCCCCAGTTACAAACGGCAGACGACCACACAAGCGCCACTGAAGCTTCAGCACGGATCTCCACATTGTTGCGCAGAGATTGTTACTCTGCCAATGATCTCGATGCCATTACTATCGACGCGTCATCGTCGAAACCTCGGCCCGCGAGATTCGTCAAATGCGTTTCTCAGGCGAGAAACGCCGCGTTTATCGGAAAAATTATTGCGCAGAGCGCTCGCGGAAGGGAAATTACGCGAATATTGCGCTCTGTTAATAAGTGGCCGATGGTTGATTAGCTGTAAATTATAATGGCGCTCGCGCTCTATTTGCACGACGACGAAGCCCCGGTCTAGCGTGCGATAAAATACGGGAAATTGTTACATAGTGGCAATTATTAACGGCGAATTTATCGCTCGATGAACCTAAGATATTTCCGCGAGGATCGCCGTGAGAATATCCGAATTTATGTAACACGGGATTCTATGAAATTATTGAAAAGTTCAGGATTTATAAATTATTCGAACATCTCGCCGGCATATTGCCGACACTTTTCCGATTAAAACGAGCCCAAGCACGACATCGTGCGACGCGCGCTTCCAGAGTAATTCGCGATTCCATGGATGGGTGACTGAACAGTTCGGATAATCGAGGTTCCATTCAATCGCGGATTAAACAAGTATGTCTGATCGGAATCGCGTCGTGTTTAGGCTCGTTTTAATCGGCAGAGTGCCGCGAATATGCTGCTAAACGAGTCGCCGAAGTATCATCGGGAACAAGCAACAATTATCATCGTTAATGACGAACCTTCGTCCTGCGAGGTGTCAAGCGCGTCTCTCGAATAATCGTAACTCACCGTCCCTGTCATTCCGCTTTTATCCAGTTTCTCGATACGACTGTATCTCGCACGTTCCATCGAACGATACGCGTCCCGATAAAGCCCGCCTAATTACTTGGGTCACGACATTCCGCGCGCGATCCTGTTCGCAGGTACGTTTCCTTGGAACGCGTCGCAGCCGCTCGTGGAAAACAAACGTGAAATTGTCGATCGGTCTCTTTTTTTCTCACGTTCTCGACCCTTCCCGTTGACAAACGGCCATCGACCACGTCACGCGAAAAAGAGAGAGACCGCCTCTCGTTTCAGCGGAAAATAAACATTACTCTAATGTTCCGGCTTAATAATGAAATTTCAAAGCTATCGATCGCGACGCGCTCGACACGCTCGACGCGGAGCATGTAACGCTCGCTCACGCGACCCGTACGCCAGATCGGATGACACAGAAACGTCAACGTGTCTGGCATCCTTCAATTTTTTCTATAATGGCGCGGAAACCTAACGTTACGCGACGCGCTCAGACGCTGTCGCGCGACCCCGGCATTATTTCGTAAGTGAAACGCGTGAAAAATTGCGAACGCGATCGACGAGCGACCTACTATCCTATACGCCGCGGTAGCTCGGTCCTGGGCACGCACGGGTGGGGCCCCTCCAGCGCTCGCTTCCCCCCTCTCTTCCTCGCGCAACTTCGTCTCGAAAATGGCTGCCGCGCCCGTACAGATATTCGGCCGAAATTTCAGCGAACGCTGCTCGAACGTCCAGCGATACGATGCGGTAAATTGACGTTCCAAGGAAAGACGATGTTACATGGAAAAAAAATTGTTGAACCATTCCTACTTGCAAATTCTTATTATCATTATTATTATTTTATCATAAACATAAATTTTCCACCGTGCCCTAGTCGACCCCCAAATCCTTTTAACTTCGAGGTAGGAAAACGCAATGTTATGCGTGAAAAAAAATTTTTTTCCGAACCATCACTACTTCTCCCACCTGGAGAATAGATTTAGGGGTCGACGAGTACGAAGGCACGGCCGAAACGATTGGTCGGGCAGGGCCTAAGATCGAGCGTCGGCCGGTGCCAGTTTGATGGCTCCTGGGCCAGCGATGCGCTGTTTCCCCGGTTGTTTTCTTTTTTTTTTTTCGTTTCTTTCGTGCGGTGGTGTTCCTGGCTCGAGCCACGGCGAAAGCGCGTGCCAGCAGGCTGCGGGAAAACGATTAGTTTTTAATTTGCTTCGGGGCCGATTCGATCGCGTGAAATTGCGGCCCGGGAAGGGCTCTCTCGTTCGTTCCCCGCCGGTTTCGCTTCGGATTTTTGGCGGGTCTCGGCCTCCCGTTCTCTTCTCCTCGATTTTTTTGTCTTTTTTGTTATTTTCACATCGACGTTTACCTGGGCCTGCACCGAGGCGCGGCAGAACGAGCGGTCGGATATCCTGAAATTGCCGGCGCGCTTTCACCTCGCTGGTTTTTAGCGGCGTCTTTCGGTGCCGGGTCTCGCGCCATCATTTCGGCGTTCGCGGAACCTTGAAAGATCGATTAGTCCCGAGACACCGGGCAGAGGATACATTGTGCCGCGGGCGGCGCTGCGCCGATTGAAATCATCCCGCACGATTATTTACACGGGTTCTTGTACTTACCGCACGAAATTCAATGAGCGCCGCGCGCGGTCTTTCGCGCGGCCGACCGGTAAATCACTCGTCACTCGACCACCGGTTTTCGTGGACGATGAGAATCACCAGTCTCGGATGTTTACCGATTTGTACGATGGATCGCGTCGCTGCACATTAGTCCGCTGTTTATACGCGAGACAATCTGGCCCGCTGCGCACATCCGTTTTTCTATCGACGACCGTGCGGTAACGGAATTTGCGGTTCGGTCGAAAACCGTCCACTTGCGTTCGTTTAACACGCGGCGACTGCGATTTTCACTGCGTTCTCGACTGCTATCGAGGATGAAGGTGTCCCCAAAAAAAGCATAGAGTACTTGCCTATATTGTGTAACTATTGTATAAATTTTTATTTTATTTATTGTATAAATATTGTTCCAAACGGAGAAGTATTAGGCGCATCCTTTCATCGATTCGAGATTTACACGAGGTACATTCGCTATCTCCTTTGCTGGTTCAACCCCTTGCCTTACAATATCGTGTGAAACACGCGATGAAGATTCTGAACCGAGTCTAACGAATATGAATGTTATTAATTTCCGTTACACCGAAATAAAATTCTATGTTGGTTTTGTTACAGCTATTGGAGAACATACAGTGGATCCAAGAAGTATTTCAACACTAAATATCCGATTCTCGAAAAATTGGCAACATTTAAATGTAATAATTTCGTAAAAAATGACCACACGATCGTAAAATTTGACTCATTTTAAAGCTAAAAGCCTCTACTTTCAAAATCCAACGTTCATTTTATTTCAAGGTCTTTTTTCATGGCGTAGCGAGCGAGAAACTGAAGACGCGGTTTCTTATTGAAAATTTTACACATTCAAACGTCTGTGACGACTTTGAAAAATTTTTTTTGCGACTGAAACCAACATAGGTTTCAAGGTTGAAGCTTCCTCTTTACAACAACACCTTAAAAATTGATGTACGATCTTTTTATGCAACAAAAATGAGGAACAAGTTCGGTCGTGTATAGCCCCCTTGGTGTAACTTATACTAGTGTAAAGTTGACAGTACAGCTCTCATTCGAAGCTCGATGAAACGGTTAAAAAAAATCGTACATCAATTTTTAAGGTGTCGTTGTAAAGAGGAAGCTTCGATCTTGAAACCTACGTTCGTTTCAGTCGCAAGAAAAATTTTTCAAAGTCTTCACAGACGTTCGAATGTGTAACATTTTCAATAAGAAACGCGTCTTCAGTTTCTCGCTCGCTGCTTCATGAAAAAAGATCTTGGAATAAAATGAACGATGGATTTTGAAAGCCTTTACTCTCAGCTTTAAAATGAGTCAAATTTTATGATCGTGTGGTCATTTTTTACAAAATTATTACATTTAAATGTTGGCAATTTTTCGAGGATCGAAAAAATTTTACTGAACTCTCGAGCTTCAAAATGAGCCGAAGCACGTGATCCTGCGAGCTTTATCTACGAAGTTACAGCGGATCAAAGATCTCAGTTCGGATAAGCGAGGTTCCACAATACCGCGTATTAAACGCGATACGCTGATCCGAACCGCGTCGTGCTTGGGCTCGTTCTAATCGGCAGAACGTCGCGGATCTAACGATGAAAATTGCACGAAAAAAAAATTATAAAACAAAAATAATTATAAATAAAACGTGATTTTAACGGATTGTCTTCTCGATACGCTCCGAACTATGCGGTGTTTGGACTCGTTTCAATCGGGAAATCGTCGCGAATCGGTCGATAACAGTTTCCCAAAGATAAACTGAATTATTTGCAAATTTTTCCGTTGTTCTCGTATCGTTTCGATGCACACCGGTTATGACCGGCCCTGTACAATAATCGTAGCACTCGTCACACTGGTTTCCCCGGTTAAAAGATCCGGAAACGAACAACGCCCGGACCCCGACCGGCAAGACTTTCCCGTAGGATAGCTATGAAAACAGCCGCGGCGCGCCGCGCCGGTGAAATTGCGATTTCACCGCGGTGTGTACATCGCATCGGCGACGATGCACACGCGATGCGCACGCGATGCACGCGACGCACGGTGTGCCTGTTGCGGTCCGTTAATTACAAATTACTACAATCGATACCGCCGCGCCGTTTGAATTGCAAGTTCTCCGCGTGCATTTTCATGGACTGCTATGTCAAAGTGAACGCGGCCGGTGTACGTAGAGCGACAGAAGGAAGAAGAGCTGCGAGAGAGAGAGCAAGAGAGAGAGAGAGAGAGAGGCTGTTATTTGTCTCGTGTCAACCGCAAAGGCGCAGGCTTTCCTTATTAAGAAATAGGGAGCTATACAGCTTTCCCGGCGTTAATTGTGTTAAATTGTATACACGGTGTCCCGCAGATTTCCCTAGGAAGTTCGCCGATGCATTATGCCGCGAAAAGTGGGGCTGAAATGTCCTGTAACCAAATGAGGATTTATGCCTCCGCGACGTTACGACGCCGTTGAACGAAAATTAGAGACCGCCGGGTTCGGACTTCTCGCTTTCCTTCCAAAAACCTGCGAGAAAAATTCTCAATTATGTCACTCCTCTAGTGTTTTACAGTTAGTATTAACACCGCTGAAATATACAGGATGGTCCGTTTAAATAAAGCCTAAATATCTCTTCATATTGCTGTGATGCAAGAAATATTTGTTACGCAATGCTTGGTGTCAATGGACCCAAATATTTGGTAATATTTCTTTCCCGAGGTCAGTTTTTTCGGAGTTATCGTCGGTGTTTTTTTTTTTTTTAAATACAGTCGGAAATGTATAATAACGTGACCTTGAAATGACCTTGATCTTCGAAAATTAAAGCGGACACACCAGGAAAGATAATCTTAAGAACTAAATGAAATTTGCAAAGTTAATGCATTAAAAACATTTGTTATGTCGTCACAAATAAAGGAGATATTTAGATGGCCACATTTATAACCACCCTGTATAACCGTTGCTCGTCACCGGAATCTTCCGAACGTTCAAATAAAATACTAGTTTGTTCTTTGAACAGTGCTTCTTTTTATCTCCAATTTGTTTATGACACGTGCACTGACATATTGGCGTTTTCCGTTTGAAATCTGGCGTCCAAGCGTGACGTAATTAGCTGTTTAAGCCACGACATGGTGGAACCTCGATTATCCGAACTGCTTGATGGAACACGAATTTTTCTTATTTGTAGTTGGAAAAAATATTGTTCCTCTAAGGAAAAGTTTTCACGATTATTATGAATTTCTTGTTGAGATCGTCACGCCAATGTAAGGGGGCGGAGTCGAAAGTGGCGGCGCGTGCCGAGCGTACCTGTGTCGCCACCTGTCGGCAGTTGTTGCACACTCCGCCTTCCCCGGGCTAACGACAATAGCAACAACACGAGAGCGTGCCGGAGTGAACATCAACTGTTCGTTGTACGGTTTACGTTGCGGTTTCTGCCTTCCTACGCCACCGCCGCCACCACCATTATTTCAACCCCATATACATTGCTCTATGTTGTAATTCCCTGACCTTCCGCCTCTTTCGTCTCCGTTTAAACAAACAACCGAGCTGTTCTTCGGCCGCTGCTGCTGCACCGTGACGCGGAATGGCGTCTTCATTGTCTCCGAACAATTTATTCTCACCCCGAATTACTTTCTTTCGTTCGAGAAATCTAAATGAACAAAATCACGTGCGAGACTGATTTTTGTTCGAATCAAATTCTCCGGCTCGGATGATACAAATAAATTAGAAAAAAAGGAAACTCGCGCGGCCGTGTTAAAAAGAAAAAAAAATAAGAATTTTACGACGACTTTAAATTCTTTACGCCGCGATTACTTAGTCTTTTATCACTCGCATCTCAATTTGAACAAACGATCGTGGCTGTTCTCGGAGCACTGGAGAAATTGCACCGTAAGATGGCGCATGATTAACATTGTGGAGTTTACTTACTTCAATCATTTTTTCTTTGCTGGGAAAATATGAAGCGAGGAAGAACGATTTTTTTTTTTTTTCGTTTTTCAAATTAAGATAGTCTGGCTTTTATCGATATTTTCTAAAATTAAACGTTTCTGATCTAACGTTATTCACCCCACCAAACAAATACAAATGAAAATGAATTAAAAAATTGAAGTGAATAATGTTTTCATTAACTTTCTTTTACTCTGCTCCATACACGAAACTAATTACCGGAACACGTTGCATAGTAATCACGCTAATGAGCACGAGGTAGTTGAAAATATGATAATGCGCGGTAATACCTAAACGCACATACAATATAGTTTATTTTCCTATCCGAAAATGTGTTAATTAGCTATCTAAATTTCTATCGTGCTATTGTATCGTAGATAGCACGGTCAATTTACGCACAATAAAATCATCAATTTATTATAATTAATGGGAGTTCAATGTGAACGCCTGTCAAAGATAAATTATTGCGTGCCCGTCGCCATTTTCTTCTCGTCTGAGACAATGAATAATTCCATAGCATATAAATGTAACACGACAAAATGGAGACGAGCAGAATATTTATTGGAATACTCGATTCACATTTTATTAACAAGGAACGCCGGCGTTTACTTTGAAAAAGATTAAATTTGCATTAATTTTATAATTCCGAGAGAAATCGCCGATCGAATTTTGTTGAAATTGACATGTAACGATAGCAGGGAAAATAAGTAGTTAAACGTGTAAACGTTCCGAATCGTAAAAAAGTCTTTAGCTGATTCCACTATTATCCCCGAAGTCGCTTCGAAATTCCGCTTAAAGCTGAATTGAACTTTAAATTTTGATGTTGCCCATAAGGGTTTGCGACTGCGCGTTAAATCAAACTTTAAACACCGTTTGAAAGTTTACTGCCATCAATCCCAGGTAGATACCCCAGCCTCCAATTATATATTACGAATGAAATGTAATTTCACGGGGAGTACTATAAAACATCGACTACTCGTAGGGAGATACCATTTCTCCGTACACGAAAATTTTATAGTTAAGGGGGAGGGGAAAGGCTTCTTGCCTCTGTCGATCGTTTCCCTCCTTGAATAACGCTCGATGGTACATTTTGCGAAACGATTATTAACAAAGTAATCGCCGAAACTGTCGCCGCGCTGCACGGAATTACTAAAAAAATAATAATAAAGCAATTGTGACTGAGAGTACCTCGATCACGTCCTATAGCAGTGTCATTTATATGATTCGCGAAGAATTAAGTTCTTTATTCCACTAAAACATATTGTTTGCAAAGCCAAGTATTAAAACCTGCGAATTTATCTTCCAGTTTTTAAACGATTGCAAACTTCAATTCCAGCGGTGATTAGATTCTGTAATCGCATACACACTATGTAATGTATAATTGTTAAAGCCGAAATAAACCTACAACACGTTTCAGTGGCTCAATAAAAATAATAATAATAATAAGAGAATAATAATTTATTCAGATTTCATAGGATTTTTATAACGTGCACTCGAATAAAATTCCGAAAAATTTCTCGAAAATATATTTCCACGACCTCGCGAATTGTAAAAAGCGAAAATCGGTCGTTTTCGAAAAATCAATTTCTCGAAAATGTTTTGAAAAACCCCAGGGTTCCACGGCCATAAAATAAGAGAAAAATCAGAAATAATGGTGCCGGTCTCTCGGATCGCAGATTGCAGCTACGCAAACGAAGGAAACGGTCCCGGCCACCTGGAGGATGTCGTCGCGTGCCATTACGAGTCCCGTTGGTAAACGTTTAACGAAGATATCCTTGGAGCACGTGTCAGGACGTGGTTCTCTATAGGTACAGCAATAATGGCCCCTTTAGACTCTGACCTCCTTCTCTCTCTCTCTCTCTCTGCTCGTAGCCACTCGATCCTCCCCCGCTTGTGTTTATGCTGGAGGGCACAGAGAGACGGTGTGTGTACAGACTGCTCCTTGCCAGGATCGGAGCCTAGCGTTTCCTGCGGGGGCACGCGACTCGGTGGCCAGCTGCTTCCTGTCTGCCGTTCTTCCTCCTCCTGTTTCTCGTTTTTTTCTCTCTCCTCTTTCTATCGTGCTGTTCCACCGGTTCCCGCGACACTGTCCTCCTACGTTCGCAGACTGTCCCTATCTACGCCCCCTTCTCCCATGGTCCCGCCATCTTCGCGATCGGATACCTTGCTAAACTCGTGAAAATTCGAATTTTTATAAAAATTCTGCTCGGTTTCACTGCCGCGCCGTTTTCCTGTTTAAAACGAGCCCAACGACACGGTTCCGATCACAATTGGTCGTTTAACACTAAACCTACCCCGAGCACTAAAAGCTATACAAATGTTTTGGCTTGGAAAAATCACAAGGATCTGTTTATTTAGATTTTGTGCATTTTTTTCTAACACAATACGCGTTTGGACAAAGAAATTTATCCAATCAATCAACTTCATATTTATTTATAATTGTAAAATTATCCGGACTAAACAGATACGTTCAAATTGCAGGACTGTAGTACCGGTTTCAATGTTTATCGTGAAATAAACGTAAATTCGGATAGTCGAGAGTTCATTTGTCATTAACTGTATCATACGTACCGATATTTTTACGGAATTTACCGACATGTTCGCGACACTTTCCCGATTGAAACGATCCAGTGGAGCCTCCTTTATCCGAACTGTGCAGATAAACGCTCAAGCTTTAGAAACACCGTACGGTTGATTTGAGACACATTCTTCCATTGGTACTTTTGTTACTGACTTTTGAACAGAAATACATCAAATGAATCTTACACGTTGAATTTTATTTATACCATTCTTCTGGGTTGAAGGTCATTTGAAGGTCACATTGTGTTACATGCACGAATTCGTTATTTTGTCAGCTACAACATTACGTTAACGAAAATCTATCATTCCATTTAAAAAAACATCGATTACCTTGAAATCTCATAAAAATTAACTTGAAAATTTTTTTCCCTTACACCGTTATACGTGGCCCTTCAAACAGTGTAACTTTGTCCTACGAAGTTTTTTGGTACAACGAAAAGTAACGGAGATATTTAGGTGTCCTGCTTTATCGAATTCACCCTGTATAGAGGGCGAGGCGATCGAGCCGGTAAGCCGAGGACAAAAGTTGTTGTGCACGCAGGCTTTGTCTTCGCGGACAACGGGAGAGCGGTGTCGCGGCTTCGGATCCGAGTGGATTGAGCTCGTTTTCGGCGGAGTCACCCCGTAGAAGGGAGGACGGCGACGGGACGCGACGCGAGAAACGAAAACGACGGTCTCTCTACAGCATCGGGCGCCGCTGTTGGCCGAATAAAGCACTCGAACAAACAATACGGCTTCACCCCAGATGCTTCCGGTCTCTTATTTCACCGGATAGCCGCCGCAGGAACACGTGCCCCATTTCCTTCTTCTGCCTTTCCACTTCCTCCTCTTCCTCCTCCTCCTCGTCCTTCTCGATGGAGATCTCCTCCCTCTGTCCAGCTTCCTCGATGCATCCGATAATTTGATAGCGACCGGTGGAAGGGAGAGCGGGGCGAGGGGGACGATGAAAAATTCCCCTTGGCCTCTTCATAACGCTTCCTGTTGCATTCTTGCATCGATTGTCCAGGCTCAACCCGTCCCCCGAGAGTCCGGTCGCGTGCCTCGCGACCGTCGCACGATTTTTCTAATGGAATTGTTCGCGTCGCCTGGTCGGCGGCGCGTGAAATTTATTGGTGCAACGATGTACGCGTCTTCGCGGTTCGGTATTTTTTCCCGGGGCTGCTTTACCGCGAAGAAATTATTTAACAGATATTAACGTGTACAGGCCCGTACATAAGTCGCCGGGCACTTATTCGTATTCGGATTAGACAAGTTTTTGTTGGTAAGGGAACTGCATATTATGAAATAGAAAATGGTACTTGCCAATTTTTTCGAATGCGTAGCACGTGTAAATTGTACGTCAAATATCTGACCAAAATATTTTGTTTTCTAAATTTTTTAATTTAATTGAATTTAATTTTAATCTATTTCAATTCAAAAATTAAAATTGAAAATTTAAGCTTTCATTTTGCGTACACTTCTCTTATTCTAGCCAATCGTTCCACGATTTCTCAATGTGTTTTTTCAACTTTTTTTTTTTAATTTTGCAAATTGATCGTACAATAATTGCATTTATCGCACAAAAGCTACGTGTAATCAAAATAAAACAATCAAGCTGGAAACTTTTATTCTTACCATTCTGTTGAAAATAAGTGTCCAGTGAGTTATGGACGGGGGCATATAAGTTTTTCATCTTTCACTGATGCTAAAATGATACCAAACACGACGCCGTTTGCGTCGCATTCCTTGCCTCGACTATTAATAGAGATTGGATCTGTTAGTAGTAGCCGTTCTGTTATCCGGACACTCGGGTCCCAAAATAAGAGAAAAATTGTCCACTCGGAGAAAACATGGAAGACCACTTCTTTGAATACAGTGGACACTGTTAGGCGTCACCTTTGCGAGGCAAAGACGGCCAACAAAAGGGAAAGAAAGAAAACAGCAGAGAAAGGCTCGCAAGGGGCTACTAATACGCAACCCTTTGCAGCGTCCAGGTGGTTTCGCATGCTGTCGGTAACGAGACACCGGGGCGGGTTCGAGAGGGAGAGAAAACAGCGAAGAAAGAGAAGCAGGCGGAGAAAATGCGAAAGAGCTGCGTGTACGCGCAACCTGCCCGCTCTTTCGCACCCGCGACAGATGTTTCCCTGGTTTCGGAAGCGGAGAACCCGACAACTATACTTACCGTGCATCCTCCGGCTGGAATGCGTCGGAATTTCTGCCCTGAATTTTTATACTGGGTGCTCGACAAGTCCAACAACTTCGTCGAGGCGAAATGATTTCCGTGAATGCGACGAAAGTTGTTTACTTCCGTAAATGCGACGAAAGTGGATACGTTCAGCAATAACAAATTGAAACAAATAAACCATACAGGATGTCCCGTAAATGTTCTATCACTCCGACGCAGGTGATTCCTGACGTCATTTGAAGCAACTTTTCCCTATGCGAAAATGTTGTACGTCGCTCCGTTCAGGAGTTATTAACGAAAATCACCGCGCTGGGCGGGGTCTATCGCCGGGGCGGGGCCCGTTCACCGTAGCCGCGCTGTGATTGGTCCGCGTTTTTCGTTAATAACTCCCCAACCAAGCCGCGGAGAACATTCTCGCGAAGGAAAAAGTTGCTTGAAATAACCTCGGGAATAACATCCACCGAGGTACAACAATTTCGGGAATGTTATAAATCATTCGTTGCCGACGGTGTAACAATTTAAATGAATAGTCGTGTTGTTACCAGGCTAAAGCGGAGCGCCGTTCCACCGTCAGAACGCGTAAGCTCCATTATCCTCGAGACTTAATAATTCAGACATTGTAGGCTCTAATACAGTTTGAAAGTGACCGGCAACTTTTTAAGCTGAAAACACATAATCGAGTCCCCGGCGAAGTTCTGCTAATTAGCTTCGAAGCGCGCGCGGTCAGGCGCCGCGCCGCGTGTGAATATAAAACGGCCAATTACAGAACTCTTTTCCGCAGATTTCCTGGAAACGATCGGGGCCTTCGTCGAGCTGCCTTCGACGCTGCCAACGCTGGGCGGTGTCTTGATTCTCGCTTTTTCCGCAAACACACACACGAAATCAGGAGTGTGTCCGTCCGTTCGTAATAAATACGATTGTTTGATTCCGTCTCGGATTCAATCCAGAGTTTGTCCAGAGTATACCTGGTCGCGGAGGAGTAAGATATTCATTGGGGGACTTTCGAAAGCACATTTAACTTGCAGAAGCTTTTTCCGAGGATCGCGGGGGAGGAATACTTGGAGAACTGGCTGCTGGCGATGCTCAGGTAAAATGTTCGGTGTTTTGTACCGGAGAAATCGCGTGGAGGGTCCATCGAAGGTGTTTCCAACTCCATTAGAGGCGGCAGCTGGGCCACGGAGGGTCGGAGGTGTTATCCTTGCACCCTTTAAACTCCGGCGACCGGCTGCACCCTTTCACCTTCTCCCGAGGGATACGTGTCCCGCCGATTGATCTATGGATCCGAGCTACTCCCACCGATCGATCCAGATTTAAAAAAAAAAATATATCCATTTCATATTCTCTGAACGTTCTCATTATTCACGTAGGGACTTACGTAATCCGGAATATTTTAATATTTCGTTTGTTGTTTTATTCTCCAGTAAAACAATTCTCCTGAACGAAAAGCGAGCTAAAATCGCCCGTTTCGTTAGACTTCCAATCATACCCGTTCCCTCGGGCCAATTTTTACGTGGAATAAATCCAGAAAGGTGGACGCTCGTCGCGCCGCGCCAGCGTGAAAGTGGCGCGAAAGAATGCCTCCATCACGTGGGAAAACTCGGCGCGCAATCGATCTTGTAATCAAGGGAACGCGGGTAAAAAGAAAGAGGTGGCGGCTGGTTTGCGACAATATGCCAATATGGCAATAAAGCCAACACCCCCGCCGCCGCTCCTCTCGCTCCCCCTTCCACCCCCCCACTCCCAACCGGCCTTTCGATATAAACAGGGCGGGGTACAATGTCGGCGCAAAAGTGCCGACAGATGGGTTTCTCTCCTCTCTTTCCTCCTTTTTATCGGAACAGCCCCTCACCGCCGGGAATTCTCCGGAGTACATGCGAGACTCCCACGAAACCACCCACAACGTTCTCTTTCATGGAATTTCATCGTTTTTCGTTAGTTTCCCGGCGCGCACGGGGGCTGCCGCCCGCCGCCGCCCCTGAATATCCTCGTCGACGGAGAGCGAGAACACATGTGCCCCGGGACGGGGATATCGACGTTTCTTTTTTTGTCCTTTCTTTTTTCGGACCGCGAGCGGGCCGGAAAAATAACAGCACGCTAAAGCGAAATAATTGCTGATTCCGGCGTGATCGCGTCCGCGATGACGGATACGCGCGGTTATGCGCACATCTGCGACCGATTTCGACAGTTTAAATTGCGCTTTATGGAACTTCAACTCTATCTCATTGTATTGAATTTTATTGGGTTCTCTATTTTAGTCTGTTTCGTTTTATTTTGATTCAATTTATTCCGTTTGGTTCGATTCCAGTCGATTACGTGTTCGAATTGTTTGATTTTGTTCGATTCTATTCGATTTCATGCGATTTCAATCGATTTTATAGGATTGTAATCGATTATATTATTATTATTATTATTATTTTATTATTAACGGACCGAAGCCCTCTTACATAAATGTTTACATAATAGAAAAAAGAATTTACCTACAATAACAAAGAAGGTACATGCACAAAAACGTACATACTACGTAATTGTTTTTTAAAAGTGTGTAAACACCCACTAAAAGAATCAATATGATTATAAAGGGTGTTAGATTCTGTAATAATGCGATTTATTGGATTAATTAATCCATATGTAGATCTGGACTTAAGTGTTTGAAATCCTGCTCTAGATCTCAATACACGTTCAAATCGATTTTATTCGATTTCAATCGATTTTATTTAATCATGTTCAATTTTAATCGATTACATTCAATTTTATTCGATTCTATTCGACCTAACTCGATCCCAATCGATTTCATACGATTCCAGTCGATCTTGTCGGACCAATCCAGAGCGTAATCTCGAATCCGCCCGAAATCTCTTCAGCGTCTGGACACGAGGAACCCGTGTCCGGTGGTTGTTTCGGCGAGGAAGACGCAAAGCCGGTTACACAGCGGATAAAGTATGAGCACGCGGCGCGGAAAACGGCTCATCGTGGCAACGCACGGCAAGCGACACAAGGTGCCGCAGCACCGGTGCGGCGCGGTGTGGTTCTTTTCCCCGTTCTTTTACCTAGCTCGGGGAAATTGTCCGTCAGCCAACAGAGAACCCTTTTGTCGAGTGGTCCAGGGCAGCATTCGCGACAGCGTAAACAGCTGCGACTGCCATTTCAATAACAACAACTAGCCCGGTCAAGATAGGATTTTGGTGGCGGTCCTCGTTTCCCTTTGATCGGACCCCGAAAACCCCGCTCGAAGAATAAATTTTCGCGTCCCCTCCCCTCCCTCCCTTCCTCGACCGCTCTATCCCGCTCCACCGGCCTTACCGGATCCCCTGCCCTATGCAGCTGTTTCGCGAACGAATCTGCATACAGCGTCTTTTAAGTCTCTCGGCTAACTCGGTGGTTTCGCTCTCTCGTCCGTCCGACGGCAAACGCGCTGCGTCTGACAGGCCGGTGAATGGGAAAACGCGTTATAGGCGCTTTCGAGAATGAAATTCGTATCGCTAATCGCGGTTCTATCGGCTATCGACGGCCGAAGTGGATTTTCCAGGTGTTGTTCCATCTATCTTAAAAACCTTCGTCTAAAATGTCTCCTGATCTCGGTGTCGACGTAGATCTCCGACTGCGTTCAGAAATTATTTCATTAGCAAAACGAATTAAGCGATCGTTAACCATTAACGAAACTCTCACCGATATGTCCCTAACATCGCAGCAATTTGTCTATATTGAAAACCTGTATTTTATCTTTGTTAATAAGAATTATTGTTTTTTTTTATTATTAATAGATAAATATAATTACAAGCCGCAAATCCGTATGGTTAACTCAGTAACTTTCTAAAATACTTATTTTTGTTTGAACATTTTGAATTTTTTAAATAAGACACATTTTTGTTATATCACTAAAATAAAATTCATCGATTCAAAAATCAAGGATTACACTTGTTCAATCATTCATTATTAAAACGATTTTTCAGACGATGTTTCAAAAAAGATGTTTCGTACAAAAAGTAATCGGTAATCAGTCTTCTACTTTCAATATAAAAAATTCAAAGAAAAAAATCTTTTCTCAATAAAAATATTCAGGTCACCTGGATCATTTGTTCGTCACATATCATTTTTCATTCAATAACGTTACAGCTGACGCCAAGACGAATCCAACGAGCTGTTTAATGTGGTCTCCAACGTTTGATATAATGCTGAAATAGACGTGAACAGCTAATTCGTGATTCTGGCCCACTGTGCGCAGCGGCGGTTCGCAGAGATAAGACACAAAGGCGCGACAGAGAACGCCTTAAAAACGTTCCGGAGACCTCGGGAAATGGGTAGCCGAGACAGGTAGCGTCTCAATGCACACACACAGAGAGAAGGAGTGAGTGAGAGAGAGAGAGAGAGAGAGGCCACGTATATACATAGATTGCGGATCCCCCGCAGCGTCGTATCCCGGGTAATCCCTGAAACGACGCTGGGAGCACGCACCGCATTCTACATGGATATTCTCACGATTCCTTGGTCGCCTTCGGGTCGAACGAGGTTCCATTCTTGTGTACACCCATCCATTCGAGACCTCGATCGTGTGTCCCCGCGTTCGCCTAGCTCAGGTGTATTCCGATTCTCTGTTTGCTTCCTCTCTCTCTCTCTCTCTCTCTTTCTCTCTCTCTCTCTCTCTCTCTCTCTCTGTGTTGCCCTCTATTGCTCGGCTTTGCCTGGGGGCCACGGAACGACTGGCAGCGACATCAGGTAGTCCTTCAGGATTCGCACGAGACACCCTGAATAGCCGGACGACGTCTCGGAAATTTACAAACCAACCCCCGCAAATACGATTGTCCGGCGACCCCTGTAAACCTATAATGGGCCAAGTGTCCGTGATTGGAAATAAGTTAAACTGATTTTCCAGTTTTCGGAAAGCAGATTTTCGGATACGGGATCTTGTGAACCTGGATCACACAATGGACGGTGTTCCTGCGTGTATTTAGGGTTTTCTTTTTCCTTTAAATTATTTATTTATACCGTTCGCGTCAACGGCAAGCTGATCAGCGACTCCGATAGAATTTATACGGATATTTGGAGTACACACAGTATTTTGTTGAACTGAAGATAATGAAAATTAGTGTCCCATCATTTTTTCATAAATATGCTCGGTACTATTAATGATAAGAGAATGTTTATTATTGATTCAAAATATTTCAAAAATTTTTGCATGTACAGGGTGAGTCACCTAACGTTTGCATCTGAAATATCTTTGTTGTTTCCAAAGATACATCAGTTTAAAATATTTATTTTTGTTTTTTTTTCTTACAAATCTCAAGGTCATCTTCATTTTTTTTTTTGAACAACCAAACGATAGTCTCTTTCTAATTAGTCAAGACCATTCAAGGTTACAGTCAGAGTTTTGAAAGGGGTTGGAGGGGGTTTAAAAAAATGGAGGTGACCTCCAGACCTCTTAAAAAAAATAACAAAAACTAATATTTTTATCGTGTGAACCTCATCGAACCATTCGACTTTGGCCTGAAAGTGTTTGAGGTGCAAACGTTAAACGACTCACCGTGTACGTCTCGTTTCGGGAGGCTTTAATTATTCGACAGTTTGTAATTAGATTTTTTTTAAAGTTCGCGGAGCGTAGCCGGTGCGCGTCGTTAAAAAGTAAAAATTCGAACGAGCGTACGTACGTTCGTGGATACGTACGCGCCCGAAATGTATTTATTTTCTGTTTGTAAAACCCCGGAGCTGCACTGTCGTCGCTCGGACTCGTTCTAAATTGCAGCCGGAGAAGCGCGGCCGAGAGATTTTCGCATTTGTACGCGAACTGACTACGGGTTGTTTCGCGGTACGAATCGATCAGCGAGCAATTATCGCTCGAACGAGTGGGCACTTACCGCCGCCTCGTTAACCCGTAATTATCGGTGGGCGGTAAAAGTTTCATTGCCATTAAAATCATTGTTTTTTTCCTCCCTCGTATACTGTCCCTCTGTTTCCGCGGTGTGCCGCTTCCCTCGTGTACATATGTATACATATGTATGTATACTGTGCGCCCGACGTAACGATGTGCCCGAGTTCGATCCTTCGAACGTGTGCACTTCGCTTGAAATACGAAATAAACATTAAAAAAGAAACAGATAAAAACGTATTTATTTATTTAGATCCGAAGACAATTCTTTTAGAATTTTAAGAAATTCTCGCGGTAATACAGTCGCATGTACAGTGACTCCCATTAATATTCGGACGCTGTTAAAAAAATTACTTTTTTGATATTCCACCACACGATTTCAACTTTTTCGAGAAGTCAGAGCAATTAGTTTGATATGTCGAGATATTTTTTAAAAAATTGCAATTCGTCGGAATTGTAGTGAAAATATTAAAAGTTGCAATTTACAACTTTTTATGTTCTATATTGAAAATTTAAAAAATACGTTTCGTAGATATGTGTCAATTATATGTATCGTAAAAGTTTCATCGAAATCGGTTGATGCCGGAAAAAACGACAGGCCTTGAAAGATGCAGAAATCGTGAAAAACTGCAACTTTTACCATCTTTAAACGTTTGTAGCTCCTTGCGACGTTGACCGATTTCGATGAAATTTTCGGAATATATTTAATCGATACAGATCTTCGAAACGTGTTTTCTAAATTTTCAATATAAGCCCGAATAAAAATGTTGGAAAATACAATCTTTAGTGTTTTCTCTGCAATTCCGACCAATTGCAATTTTTTTCAAAAATTCTTTCCGCGTTACGAACCGGTTGTTTTAATTTTTTTTAAATATCCAAATCGTATGGTGTGATATTGAAAAAGCTATCGTCTTTTTAAGAGTATCCGAATATTAGTGGGAGTCACTGTAAATACAAGGAATTATTCGATACCCGTTTCATTTTTTCAAAAAATTGTGATTATTTATAGACATTCTAATTATTATTTCATGAATCCAGTATATCGGTGACAATTTTCCGATTGAAACGATACTCAGCACGATACAGAACGGAGCTTATTCGCGATTGGAACCTCGTTTACGAGCCGAGATACTGAATTAGTTGTAACACCGTAGAAAAAAAGGAGAATTTTTCGTAGACCCTCAACGATTGACGTATTCAGTAGAATTGACCCGTTCGGATAACCGAGGTTCTACTAAATAAGATCCAAACCGTATCGTGTTTGGTATCATTTTAACCGGGAAAGTGTAACGAATATGCCAAACGAAGGTTTCATATGAGAATTGTAATAAGGGTTTTATTCACTGGATTAGTTATTAAGATCTCTGGATTGAAGGTCAGCAATTTTTGTCGGTAAACGGTCGAGGGGGGCACGGTGGTTGCAGAGGAACGAGTAGCCGGTGAGTGGGCGTGCATAGAGATACTAAATGAGGGAAGAATAGGAAAGTGGTAGTCCCCTTGTGTTCAGGTTTAACGACGGTAGGCGTGGAAGGAGCGAGCCGCCTTTGTCCTCAGCGCCGGGGCGAAATGATGTCGAGCGGGCCCAAAATCACTCGGTAATTGGCAAGCTGTTTGTTTTGTCGCAGCCCGCGCCGCGCCGACAACAGATGGCCCCTGGTTCAGCTCTCTTGCCTCGGAGGGACCTTATTACGATTTCCTATTACCAGTCGACCGGCTAAAATCGATTTGACCGCGCTTTCCGAGTGAATTGCAAGGTGGAGAGGCCACTTTCGGCCTCGGCGACGACCTGCCGTGTCGTAAGGAAACGGAACAAGACTGTAACACGTTAAATAGAGACGTTTCTCGGCGACGCACCGTCTGCACCAGTTCTTCGAACGGGAACCGAACCTCACGACCAGGTTTATGCAAGAGGAAAATTCTTGAAAAACGTTCGAGTCGAATTATTATTATTTATTTAAGAATTTCTGATTTTCTAATTTTATCGATTTTACACGATTTTCATAAAAAATCTGCAGAAAAAAGTGCAGAACTCGAAGTAGATGTTTTCCAGAATTTTGAAAATGAATAATTTCCTCACGATTTTCAGAAAATTCTAAAATCTATGAAAATTTGAAATTGCCTCGTATCTTATAATTTTCATTGGCTCGTAATAAAAAATTACGAGGTTCTAACGAAAGACGAAGTGTAAAGAAATTGGCGTCAAATTATTGTTCCTTGTTTAAGAATTTCCGCGATGAAAATACTACGTTCTTTTAATTCTCTCATTAATAATTTGTCTAAATATCAAAATATATAGATAAAAATATCTATTGATATATAAATATCAATTGATAAAAATCTATTGCTCCTTCAAAGATTCGACCGATTCGTACAAAATGCAGAACTTGAAGTAGTTATTTTCGAGAATTTTGAAAATGAAAATTTCCTCAGGATTTTTATAAAATTCTAAAATCTGAAGTAATTCCACCCCTGTACACGCGTAAATTTAAAATTGCCTGGTATCTTATAATTTTCTTTGGCTCGTAATAAAAAAAATTACGAGTTCCGCTTGAACTTTCAAACAGGAAAGTTATATTGCTGCTGGTGTACATTTTAGTAATCATTAAAAATAACGCAGGCATCCTTGTATTGTTAGCAGCTTTAAAGATCAAACACCTGCGCGGACTATAAAAAGTGCGACAGCAAGATTTAAAAGTCGAGCATCTGCAAACTAATAAGAGAGAAAAAGAGTGGCCCAAGAAAGTTTCGTAACTGTCGTCAGTTGGCGACACGGTGCAGTCTTTCCCCGTGATTACTTCCATCAACCACCCGGAAGATGGCAGCACCTGCTGAACCAGAGGTCGCGGGAATATCTTGCGCCTGCTTCAAATTTAAATTGTGGCGCCGCTGAGTACGCGCGAAATTCGAATATCATTAAATACTAGATTCGTACGGTCAAATCTATTTTTACAGGTAATATTAAATATATCTAATAAACAACGTATCAACACACTGATCAAACACATTTAACAAGTAATGTATTAAACTATTAACGGATTGTTTAAATGAATTTAAGAGAGTAACGCAACGATAAGATATATTTAATAAACAATATTCTACAGCTCTCTCCAAAGGGATAAGTCACTGTCACCGTTAATTAGCCGTCACGGTCGGAACGAACGACAAGATGTCCACTGCCGAGACGCAGCTATCGCCGCCAAATTAATTGGACAAGTCGAGAAATTAAAGACCTTGATAAGCGAACAAAAAGGGGAACATCGTGGAAAAACGATAGCAGTTCGTGGAACTAGAAAACTTCGGGCAGACCGATGTTCCCTATCTCGAAAATCCTGTGTCCCCTAGATCGGGACACGTCTTGTTTCGGCTGTCCCCTAATTAGAAGTCGCCCGGGCTTTTAAGTTCCAAATGAAGTTTGACTGAAGCCGATCGAGCACACGATAACATAGAGGTAGCATTTCTTAATTTCACGGTCTATTCGACTTCTAGGCTGCGCACAGGGCGAACCTTCCGATCCCTATTTTAGGGCTCGGTGGTGTCTGGGTGGTCAGGGACCTTTGCCGAAGAGCCAGGGAGAAGTCAACGATCCCGATACCATCGATCTCCATAGATAAGGTCTATTTAAAAATGCTTTTAACTAGACTAGACGTAATCACCCTTAATTGCTGAATCTTGTCACTCAACGGGAGCCACCATTTTATTTTAGCTGTCGCTAATGAACCTTTGATTTCGATACTGAAAAATGTTTTACGATGTTCGGTGATACAATCGTTGTTAGATTGCAGTGTCGATTAATTAAATTGATATTGAGATTTTTTTTCGAGAAAACATGAGTCAAGTGGAAATTTATTTCCACGCATAAATGTATTATTGATAAATTCTGGATAAAGATATTATTAGTAAATTCTGAATATTTTGAAAAATCGGTTTTTCATCCGTCTGGACGTCCAACGTGACTGAGATTCTGCTTTGTAAATGTCGAATAAAAATTCCAAAATCGATCCTCCGCGGTCCAAATAATTCGTCCGCTCGTTGAATCCTCCGAATTTGCAAAACTCCTCTTTCTCTTCCAGTTCGCAGAAAATATTGCCAGAACTTGGCCGGCGCCCGACAGAAGTAACTCGCCTGCGACATATTTAGCAGCCCGCTTTGATATTCGTTACGAACTGGGAATTGCGCACAATGAAAATTTTCACTTGCAAATTTCTTTAGGAATTCGCCGGCCAGTTTCCCCATAGTCGACGCTGCGGATTTCCATTTCCGCAGTTTCCTGGGAGGAAATACATTTTCCTGCGAATTACATCGCCTTCGCGAGATGTACCTTCGAGTAATCCAATTTTTACGAGCTATTTCGGTTGTAAATAGTTCTATCAGTTGCTCTTGCGCCGGGCAACCTTTTACGCTAACAAAGTGACATTGTTCTAAGTCGATTACGAGTCAATCTAAGCGTATTAATAGACTGTGCAAAAAGGAAATTGCATTAATCATAAAAATTCACGTATAGTTTACTATTTGTTTAACGATAAATCTATTGTTTTTAACAATCTGTTTGTGGAGTCGTAATCAACGTATTCGTGACACTTTACGAGTTAAAACGAGCCTAAACACGACACGATTCGGATTATATTTGCCTGTGTAATCCACGATTTCGTAGAGCCTCTATTATCCGAACCGAGATCACTGCAGCGCTACAACTTCGAAGAAAATAATCGTAGGATGTCCCACGTGGGCTCATTTTGAAGCTCGAAACCTCCACTATCGACGTACCTAAATTACATTTCCGTTTCGAGTGAAACTTCGATTATCCGAGCCGAGATCCTCGATCCGTCACAGCTCTGTAGAAAAAAGTCGTAGAACGTTCCATTCGGGCTCATTTTAAAGCTCGAAACCTCTACTGTCAACGTATACATATACACGGTTCACAGTCATTCGATGATCCGAGAGCTAATTGGCGGAACAGGATTGCACGAACACCGGACTTTTCGCCGGTATCGAATTCCCCACTAATTAGCTTTAATTGATCCGTCAAAGGGGCGCCGCCGTACGGAAGTAAATTGGTGGAGGTAACGCGAATCGGTAGATAAAGCAGAATCAAAATTGCAGATTGTTGTCGCTTAAATCGCGTTAGCAGCAGCAGCAACAACAGCAACAGTCGAGTTTCGACAGCGGCAGAAGTTAATTCCCGTTCCCCGTAAACGAAACGCGTTCCCCATAACCACCGAGTGAAAGGCCCGACAGTAACGAGCAGCTCGGTAAACGGTGTACGATCTCGTTCGTATCATCGTCCGATTGTGGATATCATCCTGAACAGTCAGAGAGAGAGAGAGAGAGAGAGAGAGAGAGAGAGATAGCAAAAACACACTCGAACCTCGGACTGCAGCGATAACAGTCCGGTGGCATCCGCTTATATTTCAGGAAAATCAACGATTCGTTAATAATGCACGGTCGGTTCCGGGCCAGCTGGAACAGACAAAGGCTCATAAATGAACCAAAAGCGTTCCACAGTTTAAATCACCGGTCGGGTGGATAGAAACGCATATCCTCTCTCTCTCTCTCTCTCTTTCTCTCCCTCTCTCTCTCTCTCTCTTTGCAGTGAACGCGAGTATATTCGTCGACCGCGATCACGGGTTGGAGAGAGGACGCTCAAAGAGATCGAGGCGCGGCCGAGAATGGAGATTTAAGGGTCCGACGTGTGGGTGGCGACTGCAGGGTTTCTCTGCTCGACGACGTCGTCGTCTTCGTCGTCGTCGTCGTCGTTGTCGCACAATCGTTACATTCGCCGCCAACGTGACGCCCCTGCGCTTGTTCCAACCTGTCCCCTTCTGAAAACGTTGCACACCCCGAAGACCCCTTACACGCGTGCCATTCACAAGGTGTGCTCGAAAAGTTGTACGGTACGCGCGAGAAGCGACACGAGGGGATCCCTCGAACGCCGTTCGCTGGCCTCTTGGTTCGCTCGAGTTTTGACGGGTACGACGACCGGGCTGCTCCGGAACTGTGTATCGTCGGTTCGGATAGTCGAGGTTTGCGACCAGAATGTAATCCAGGCATGATAAGAGCAGAGGTCTCAAGCTGTAAAATGAGCACACGTAGAATATTCTACACAGGGTTACAGGGGATCAAAGATCTCGATTCGGACAGTCGAGGTTCGCGACAAGAGTATAATCTATGTATGTTAAGAGTAGAAGTTTCAAGCTGTAAAATGAGCCCACGTGGAACGTTCTCCGATTCTTTTACACAGGATTACAGAGAATCGAAGGTCTCGGTTCGGATAGTCGAGGTTCGCGACAAGAGTATAATCCATGTATGTCAAGAATAGAAGTCTCAAACTGTATAATGAGTCAAAGTGGAACGTTCTCCGATTCTTTTACACAGAGTTACAGAGAATCGAAGGTCCCGGTTCGGATAGTAGAGGTTCCACTAAATCGTCGATTGCGCAGGCAAATGAGCTTCGAACTGTGTCGTGTTGGGTATCGTTTTACTCGGAAAGACGTCACCAATGCACAGGCGAAGGGTTCGGAATCGAATGATTAACCGCGAAACAATTTTATAGGCGAATTAGTATTAACAATTCCAAAGGCGGCTTTCGAATCCAAATATGTGCAACGTCGGTAATAAAATAATTCCAGGCAAAGGTCCCCGGAACTTTTCGAACACATCTTGTACATTATTCGGCCCTGACTCCGAATCTAATATTATGAATCACGAGCCCTGTCCAGGCCGTGCATAATGGGGTCGTAGGTCGGCACCGCCTCGCGCGGAATTCTTCGTCGCTGTTCTTCCGATCCGCAGGATCACCGATGGAACAAAGGCTTTCCAGGACCTTTTTGCGAGCGGACGGATTTTCATAATGGGTAATAACGTTCTTGCTAGTTACACTTAATTTATAGATGCGGCACCCGACGCGACGGTCTAGCGCGCTCGCGATGCTCGGGATCGCGGCCGAGGATTACGACGTGCAAAAACGTACAGCGTTCTGAATAATTCCGCGGCTGGATCGCGAAATGATGCCGGGCCGAGGATCCCGAGAGCGCGGAGAAATATTTTCTCACCCAAGTGGGTCTCTCCTTTCTCTCCCGAAGTTGTTTTCTTCGGAAATTTTACAAGTTCGAGAAATTTTATTGTGTAATGATTAGACAGCGGATTTTATGTTTTTACGGCAAAAATGAGTAGGCGTAATTTGCTTTAAAAAGTTATATCATTTTCAACCTATTAAACATATTAAGAAAGAAAATGTATTTCACCCCAGTTCGTTGCATTTCAGGTAAAAAAAAACTTTATTTTGCATAAAGATCCGCTGTCTAGTAATGATAAATTATTTTAATTATACATTTTGGATAATTATTTACAAACAGTTGCTAGCCTCCGATTTTGACGAAATATTTTTAGTTTTCGAGATACATATTCGCAAAAATCTATTGTTAGTACTGAATCGAATTGTTCTTAATCGTGCACGCTCCTATGTGAAAAAGAAAAAGTCGTTGAAAATGTAAAAATCTATAACGTATTTAAATTTCATGAAAATCATATTTTGTAACGATAAATTTATCTCCATGCAAAATTTTTTCGTCGATTTGCGAGAAACAGAAGCTGCATAGTTTAATAATTTTAATGAATTACGAAAAATATAATCTTGATTAAAATCTGATTATCATGTAAGAGACAATATGATTTTTTAACATTTCTCATTTCACATTCTACTTCGATGTCCCGTAGAATCGTGATTTAATATAGAACGATAGCAGCGCATGCTTACTAGCACTTCGGCTAGAACAATGGAACATAATCGATGTCGCGCGCGTCTTGTAAAGGTCACTCGAAGGTCGGCATACTGCACACGAACAATACACGTTTATCCGTGGCTGTATATACTCGTCCTTTTTCGTCACCTATAGTATATCAAAAGTAAATAAAATGCAAATTTATTTTCATATTTGTTCCTTGCGTATACTCCGTTGTATTGTTAGCAACAAACTGTTTTAGGTCTCAGATCGCCGAGTACGTACACTCGAATATATCCTTCATTGCCTCGATCTGCTGTATCTATTATTGCAATACTCTCAAATTGAGAGGGAGGTGGGGTCTCGTATAATCTTCGGAGATCGACTTCGCCGAGTTTGTCCATGCGACCAGGAAATCAAGATTGCGCGAGTCAATGTACAGGGTGTCTCGATTATCCGCTCATAGTACTGTGTTTTACAGAACTTTTACTCGATTATCCTCATTATCCAATGATTCTTCTTCTCGCTCTGCATAATGTTTGCGTTACACTCCCCCCCAAGCTGCACCAGTGTCGCGCAATGGTCGCGAGGGGCGTCCGAAAGAGTCAAAGCAGGAGAAAACAGTCCCAAAGCTTCGGTAAATAAGTCCGCTCGCGGCTGAGCGACAGCGGCGGGATTTATCGTCGAGATTTTCGAGCAAGAGGGAGACGGGGCATAACGAGAGACACGCGGTGCGAGGGGCGGAGAGAGCCGAGGAACGAGGAGAGGCGAGAGAGACGAGAGTCGAGAATTTTCTTAAATTGCACTTTGTAGCTCCTGAGAGACCTTACACAGGGATTTCGACGCCCACGGCGAGGGATAACGAGGCTGAACCTGAAGAAACCCGGCTTCCCACCCCACCCGTGGCCACCCCCGCGGAGGTGAGACACACATCGGTGGGGTCCTTCCATGGTAGGCCCACGGGGACATAATTGATATCCGGCGGGAGCAAACGAGAGAAGAATGGACCCGACAGAGACTCCTCTCGAACCCGGAGAGAGGAAAAAAATTACCTTACGCGGTCCAAGAAGAAGAAGAAGAAGAAGAAGAAGTAGAAGGTGGAAGAAGAAGGGACGAGACGATCGAGGGGACACCGAAAACGAAGAAGGACCACCGAGATCGCGTCGAGAATCGCCGACTTGCCGAAACTCCAAAGGCCACCTAAGCGCCGACTATGCTTTTCCGTCTCCCGCTCCCCCCTTTCACCGTCTCTCTTGGTTTCTTGTAGTATTAGATCTCCTATCTTCCCGGCCTACGTCGAGGTCCCCGGTCCTCTTTAATGGACGGTTTACCGCTCCGCAAACATCCACTGACCCACCACCTCCGACCGGACTAATTGCTAATCGCAGTTCACCAAATGATCCTCCCGCTCCTGCGAAACCCCCGGGAGGACCAATCCGTTGCCACTCCATCGGCCTCTTATGTCTCATTTACCGAGCCGAGACATCGTCCGCGAAAACGCTGCGACTCCGATGGTCGAGATTGATATGCAACGTAATGTGGTAAATAATACAACGATATTGGTTTCGTGAACGAGCGATCAACTAACGCAAACCTAGCGGTGCATCGCAACTGTGTCCCATCTGCTTTGGATCAATATTTAATGATTTTCACGAAGCTTTTGACACTGTAATCTAAGTGAGAAGCTTTCAGCGTTGGGCTGCAAAGGAAATCTATTGGCATGGCTGGAAAGTTTCCTTACTAACCGTTTTCAAATTACACGTAGTTTATACTTAGATTATACGTGTACGTGCTCCGTCAGGTGCATCTCAAGATTCTTACCAATAAAAATATTTATTTTCGTTATTTTTCTCTCTCTTTTTTTTAGAAATCTCTTTTCTTAGAGATCACCCCTTTTTTAACGACGATAGCCTCCTTCGTTAGGAATTCGGCGACTTACCCAAGGTCATTCAAGGTAACAAAGATGAAAAAATACACCTTCAGATCTCTGAACAAAAAACAAAATAAATATTTTTATGGCGTCGTGTGGGCCTCGCTTGACCACTTGCCCTTAAGACGTTTAACTTTAAAAACAGTAACAATATTTGAGGCTCAAACGTCAGGTCACCCAGCCTGTATACAATAATTAGTAATTTTCAGTGATAACTAACCTGCGGATCTTCATGCACTTACAACAAAAATTGAGTAGACGAAATTGTTGAAAAACGCTAAAAATTGAAGATTTCTCCTCTGTTGAAATCATTAACGGAATAAATCGCGTTCGATTTAGTTTCTATTACTTGCAATCGATGCAGAGAACTTTTATTTTCCATAAAGATCCGCAGTCTAGCGACGACACTTTCTTCGACAATGATTTTCTCTCGATATTGTTGTCGTCGAGTGCCTCGCAGTTCTCCGTTTCAAACGATACCAAACACAGTTTCGATCGCGTTCGTCGGTTCGATCCACGATTCAGCGCGCAACCTCCGCTATCCGAACTGGCCGTTGATCACTCGGCCGACGATACATAAATTTTTCTCGTTGAAACTCGAATGTTGGAGCAGATATTTCTCGGAATTCCCCGGCCAGACGGAAAAATGTCCACGAAGACCGGAGCTTCAACAAACAAATCACGCGAACTCGCACGATTATTCTCCCTGGGGGTCGGCGGTTCTTAATCAGCTCGGCGGAGCAGCGAAGAAACGAACGAGCGGGACAAAATAATTGGTGATAATTGGGAAATTTCGCGTTTTTCCATTGGAATCGCAGAAACCCTATGCGCCGCGGTGATATACAGTGTGTATAGGCGGTCACGGCTCCACCGTGGAACGAGATTATCACGTTCATTCGTGGCCGTGCAAAATGATAAGTATGCAGAGGGGTATATCGTGCAACGCGGACGAGAGAGAGAGAGTAATAAAGAGAATAGAACAGAGAGAGAGAGGGAGAGAGGGAGTGGGGGTCGCATGCCACGGAAATCCTGGTTTCCGTCGTTCGATCCCCGCCGACCGTAAATCATACTACCGTGGGGAGAATGCTTGCGATTCCAAGCTCCTGAATAATTGCGTCTACCTTTAACCACCTGCGGGTTTAATCCTATCATCCTGTGTCGTCTCTTACGGCGAAAGAACTGAATTCCTGGTATTCAACCGTGGATAACAAACCACGAAGAAAACGGGCTAGGCGAGCGCGAGGGGGTTCGCTTCTCAGCCTGTGGGCAGCGGCGGCGATCGCCATCGCCGAGGTCGTTCGTCATGCGCCACCCTAATCCATTGTCTCGCTACTTTCCTACACGGCGTTCAAACAGTCCGCGGTATCGTTACGCGCGAGCTGACCGTAGCTCTTCAACTAGTTAACCCCTTGCCGTATATTTTAACCAGTCAGACCCCGTGATGAGGATTTTAAACAAACACTAACAAATCTGAATGTTACGCGTTTCTTTTTAGATTAAATGAAATTTAATTTGTTTGTAATCAATATTTCAGCATTAAAATCAATGTAGCAATACGAAAAATATATGTATTCTTTCCTCTTCTACGACATTTCTGGGGATGAAGACCCCTTTTAATCACTGTGACCGTAAAGAAAATGGTACGGCAAGGGGTACACACGCGACGTAGATCCCATCCTCTATTTTGATGAATAAAAGTGTTCCCCGTTTCTCGAAAAAATTTATAAACAGAACCGTTCCTCGCGGTTAACACGCTCACTGCCAACTACGAGACGTCTCGTAGTGATTTCTTTTTGGTACTGTAAATCCATTTTAGTACTATATCCGCAACGAAATGTTATTGTTATTACTTTATTAGTATTTATTATTTTGCGAAAATCTATGTGTTTTCCTTAAAATGAGATCGTGACGCCCAGGTCGAAACGCTCTAAACTTGACTGGCGTTTGAAAATTTCTCGAACATTTAAATTTTTACACAGACCGACGCGGAGATACCGCATGAAAATGTAAAGGAATTGTCGATGGAAAAAATTTAGCCGATGTCCCGCCGTGCGACCACCGGCAAGTTCGGATAACAGAGGCTCGACTGAATCGTGGATTAAACGGGTAAATGCGATCCGAATTTGGTCGTGTTCGGTGTCATTTTAAACAGAAAAGCGTCGCGTCCGCGACAGCGAAGGTTCCGTAAACAAATAATTCGAAGCAAAGAAGTTCCATCAAAGGGAAACCAATCGAAATTTCCCTGAATTGTTTTTTCTTCGGAATATTTCCGAGCGACATTTTCCGTGCCGATATAGAGGAATTTAGAGCACGTTCGGTAGTCGTTCGAGCATAATCAAAAACACAAAGGGGGCCGAGATAATTTTCGAGCGCACTCGCGAGTGGCACGATCTCCGCGGAATGTCAATACCAGGAGCGGCGGCTCCCTTTACACGTCGTTTAACCTGCGATTCGAATGATTTCGATTTGTACGCAGACAATTTTCTGCCACTCAACGTCAGACCTGCTTAACCGTAACGGAAAGGAGGCGGTGGCGAAACCGCCGAAAACTTGTCAGCGGGTTTCGGACGCGAACAAAGGGCCGCGCGCGGTGTGCCTTTAAACGGCGAGATTATCGTTGTCCCGATATTTATCTAGCAGTTTTGCTGCTCGCTCAAAACTGCCTCCGCCTACGAACCACCGTCCCAGTTCCGTGGAAAAGCGGGATCCCGCATTTTCCCCGATTGACAAATAAAACGGACAATGGACAGCGGCCTCGGACTTGCCCGTCCAGCGGAATAAGTCTATTTAACTGTCGCGAACCTTTGCTAGCAGCTTTTCGCGATACAGATCTCGATACACATTTTGAGGGACGCTCGAGAGGCTCGAGGTTGAGTCGAGTGTCGTTGGACAGATGCAAATTTTGGGCACTTATAGGGAAAGGGAAAGTTCAATACGGTGGAAAAAATGAAAAATTTTAAGCGGTTCAAAAATAATTTTTTTTTTGATAAATTGTCCACTAATTTTTCATCATGCTTTGTAGGACGTAAGATCCGGGGGAAATTGATTTGCCCTATCTGTGGAACTATTTATGTGCTAAACAATTTGATAAAATTGATATATATAAATAAGTTATAATTTATATATATATATAAAGAGCGTAGGCGCTACTTCCATCGTTCAAATTCGCGCGCCATGCGAATCTTTGCTCTGTCGGTAACGACGGATGCGACACGATAATAGTAATTATGCCATGGACTTTAAATAAACCATAAACAAGATATAAAAGTAGGCTAATCAGTCAATATATTTTTTCATCGATCCACGAACGAGATATAAAAATGGACTAATTACCATGCGAGGTAATTACAATCTGCAATACCGACAGAGCTAAAAATCAGATTGTCTCTCACGCCATCTACCCGAATAGAACGGTCAACTGCTGAACTACGTAAGACCGCAGCACAGTAAGTTACCTAGCCAGAGAGGATAGATTCGACAACGTTGTCGACTTTCAAAACACAACGTTGCCAATTGAGGAGTTCGAAAAATGTTTTGTACAAAACTTTTATCTGTACTGATCCACTCCACTATTATTGTTCGATGTATACCGTGTGTAGGCTTGTTTTAATCGGGGGATCGTTTCCAATCGATTGTGGACGTGAATAGCTGATTTAATATTAAGCATAACATCATTTTGTTGGGCTGAATTAGTTCATCCGCAGCATGCAGATAGATTTTGTTCGGTTCGGTTAGCTTTGTACTCGCAGAGATTTTAAGAAGACCTGCAACAATCGTGAGTCATTGCGAGGTTCTGCATGTTGTCACTTACCACATTGACGAAATCCTGGAACGTCACCGCTTGGACACGCGACTCCTTCGCCCTGGCGAGCAGAATGTCTCGTTTATTCGGCGGTATCTCGGCCTTCCATTCGGGACTTTTCAGAGCCGCCAAAAAATCTTCCACTGGTATCTCGCCAAAACCCTCCGGATCAAACTGGAAAACAAGAATCGGTGAAGCTCCGCACTCCACGCGCCTCAGCGAATCTTTCGGCACTGAGTACCGCAACAAGGGAATACGTTCACGTACCTTGTCAAATAGCATTCGCCATTTCTGCAATCAAATAAAGATAGACAAACGATTATTTACCAAACTGGACGAGCCCGCGATAGTTTCAATGTGTACCGTCTATTTCTCTGATGGCAAATTGATTAGGTAAATGGTTGCTTACGTCGTTGAGAAGCTCCCGCCTGTACTCGGACTCGTCGATGTCGATTTCGGACGCGAGATCCGTGTGATCGGTGACATAGCCATCGTAGTGGGCACTGTTCGCCTCGCTGCGTGCATATTCTTCCTCCTCCTCGACGGCACCGGCGATGGTCGGTATCGAAGCACCGCTTGCCAGTAGCATTACCACGTGTGGCACGAGGTCACCGGATGAATCTCCTCATTCCACCCACTTTCGTCCGTTTCCTGAAACACCAGGGCCATTCCCGTTATTATCAATGGCTGCCATAGTCATATAATGAAGAATTTTTGGGTTCAAGGTCGACCGAAGGTCATCGCATTATAGGTCATTGAATTTGTCTGTTCGGTGCCTAAAGTAAACTTTAGAAAGATATACAGGGTGATCGTTTAGAAATAAACAGACTCAAGGTTACCTTGACACTTCTGAAAATGTGAGGTATCGAAAAACCAAAATTTCCCTCCTTCTCTGTGTTCCCTTGTTGCTTTTGTTTGCCATAGTATTCGTGAAATATTTACTATTATTGAGCCACGTTGAACACTTTGTACAGTGCACGTAGGTATACCTACAGACGTATATGCTGAAGGTGTGCATTGAAAAGAAATTGTTCCCTCCGGAGAGCGCGACTGCCCTTAGATTTTCGAAGCTCTTGAAATCACCCTTACGTCTGAGTCGGCGATAGATCGATGGCCTTGAAAATGTCTGTACTTCACGCCAGTATTTCTGCGAACTATGCAGTATAATACGTTGGTGCGACGGTGCCGTTTCCATGGCGATGCATCGCCGATAGAACCGGGTACAGAGACTAGTCATCCAAGTATACATAGCTGTCTCATAGGTATGTAGATACAAGCACAAGGAGCATCCAAACTTTAACCCTAACCCCCTGCCCCACCAAAAATTCATTTGACCCTGAATTTGCACACCTGAAAAATTCAGATAATCTTGCTTTTCTATTAATATACATGATGGTTCACTTTAATTTTTAAACATCAAGGTCATTCGAAGGTCATGTTATTAGACATATCTGAATGTATTTTCCGATCAGCGACTCCCCGATGACCTTGACAACTTCGAGAAAAAAAATGATCTTGGGAAAGAAATATCCTTGCCAGATATTTTGGTCCATTGACACCATGCACATTGCGTAACAAATATTTCTTGCATCACAATAACCTGAAGAGATATTTGGGTGGCCTTACTTAAAAAAAATCACCCTGTATAAAATTCGACGAGTCTAGACCCGAGCCACTAACAATTACAGGTTGAGAGGCACTGACACGTGGTCGCAGAAGCCGGTCACGTGCTAATAAGTGGTACTGGGGAAGAGGGAAGAATGTATTGTCTTCGAATATACCTAAAAGCGCCCAGTAATGGTATTACGGTTCCGCAGGGTGAAATATTACATGCGTACATAGACGATACGTATACATGTATAAAGCATCAACACCTTCGTCATATAAATTGCAGTGCAAGTGCTGCGTGTCATTTCGTCCCCGTCTATTTCGAGTTACAATAACATTTACTAATTTTGCATAATTTATTATTAAATAAATGTTCACGTCGTCGCCCCGGGATGACCCCTTGGCAAGGATTCCCGAAACCATAACCGCGATGCAACCGAGGCGTTCGCGCGGCCACCCCTACGTGCAGTCACTTTCCCTTTCCCCACCCGGCGCGGCGGTTCCTTTACATCAGCGTTCATTCGTTGCCCTCGGTTTCGGCACAACGTCACCGAAACTGCACCCCCTGCCCTTCGAATAGACCAACCAACCAACCCCACAAAGTCACCCCCTGTCCTGACGCACGCTTGGTGACTGCTATCCTCCCCCCCTCTCTCTCTCTCTCGCTCTCTTTCTCTCTGTTTATCTATCCTCCCTTCTCTCTGTCTCTCTCAATGTACCACCTCGTTTATCTATCCCCCTCCCGCGCCATCTTCCAAGCACAATTACGTCTCGTGCAAGCACAGACCCGTTCATACGAGACGCTAAGGTCGTCGACCTTGAAGAACCGTTCCGACCACGACGACGACGACCAGGACGATGCCCGGTGTCTTCTTACAACCCACGTCTTGGTGTTAGATTACCGGGGCCACCCCCTCATCGCGAAGCACGCCAGGTTTACATTTCGTTCACCCTGGTAACTGCTTAGCTACCCGGCCGTGCCACCTTGTAATTTACAGAAACAAACGCCGGTTTTAATTGGCCGGTTCTGATAAGTTCCCCCATCCGCGCAGCCCCCTCTACTAGCTGTGTTTTATCAACAGGATTGTTTCTGGGTCGCTATTGTGCGAACAGGACAAACAGTTTTTACGAACGCGAGAGCCCTTATCGCTTTGACCGAGTTCGCTGTTTACACAGGCTGGTCAATATGTCACCGAGTTTGCCGGATGCAGCCTGGGACATTGTCGACGACGCGGGCGGGCTACCCTGATAGCGGACTCAATGTTCGCGGTTAAAGACATTTCCAGGCGAAGGACTGTGCTGATCTTCGAGGAGCAGTCCGTGCTGGAACTCCATCAGGGGCTACCAGTTGGCAATCAGCGTTTTAATCTTTTCTGTGATCTTGGCGAGTTTGGGTCGATGATTAGGGTGCAAGATTAGATGGTGCAAGAATTTGCTTTGTTTACACCGTAGCTACAGTAACCCTTTCTACCTCGGAGCTAGCTCGGACCCCTTTTCCAAAGGTTGCTCCTAGCTACCCTTTCGGTGAACTCTGTTCTCGATCCATCTTGGAGTAATCCCCAAACTTCCCAAGTATTGAGAAACAATTGTTCCCACCAGCCCCTAACCCAGTAGAAACTGAACTGACCTAAGATGAATCCGTCCTTATCTTCATTGCAAGAAGCAAAGTTTCTGCAGGAACACATGTGCCATAGACGGTGTAGACTAGAAATCGAGGACTGACATAATCGTGAGAGTCGTGCACACGCGACCTAGCTCGTTAAAGCCACCAAACCGGTAATTTTCCATGCGGAGGACCTGATATCTCGAATCTGATGGACGCGGTCAGCCCAAATAGAACGAAAGTTTGCCAAAAAGGTTAGCCCTAACAAGGGGAGATCGCCGATCGGATAAGCGGTTTTTGGACGAAACCGGGTACACGTGTAGGGGATGGCCTAAACAAACCTAGCAGCGTCAGGTGACAACTTGGCTGCACCAACGAAAAAAAAACCTGATGGTCCCGTGACAGAAAAAAAGGACACCCAGAGGGAACAGGTGTAGCCGATTGCTGAGTCGCAAGTCGACGTAAACATTTACCTTTTCGAGCGTGGATTCGGAGACTCGGCGGCGGCTACCCGTGAGTGACCATCCACGAACGGCGGTGAGCAACTGTCACTTAACGACGACAGTAACACCATAATCTCGCGAGAACGTTGGGTCACAGTAGACACAGACGTGAGCAGCGTCTACGTCGACCGAAGGCACAGAAAACTTTCATTACAAGGACGAATTGCTCCAACACCAACACGAACAATAACAACAACAACAACAACAACACTGGTCCCCGATGGTTTTCCCGCCAGTGTTCAAAAAATCGCGATGCACCGATAAAACAGTTTCGAAATCGATCGTGGATCGCTGGCCGACTTTCGAGCCTTTGTTACACCATTACTCTCCAAGAACGGGGAACAATATACGAATCGTCCGGCACGTTCACGGTCAAAGTATCGCTTTCCACAGGGTGGAGGAGTTGCCGAGGCCGGATGGCGAGGGATATCGTCGATGCGATTTGAACCGGCACAATGGCGGTCGGACGGCGTTTTTGACAGGCAGCGTGGACGTAGTGGCGGCACCGTGAGATCATCCTAATCTCGCCTGGGCACCGTCGTGCAGCATCGGACGCGGAAAATCGGCGATTTTTCACGGTTGTCCCCGTGTCGCCACAACAAAACAAGCCCAGTGCCGTAGCTGCGGTGGAAGGGCGCCCCGGGATACACGGGGAACTGCGGCAACGTGCGCAATGCGCGTTCGATCGATAATACAGGTTTTCGACCAATGGGCGATCGGGCTAGAGCCGGGGACACGCGAGGAACACGTGGAAACGTGAAAACGCGGCCGCGATTTAATATTATTGGCGATATAGCCGATGTTGTCGGCGGGAAACGCGTTACACGACTGCCGAAGCACTTTGCCACCCTCATGGGCTCCCCTTCCACCCCCTATCTCTCTCTCTCTCTCTCCTCTCCCCCCCCCCTCCAACACACACACACCCCCGATCCCTCCCTCGACCGCCCCCGTTCGCCACCCCCTCGATTCGTTTCACCCCAGACTCGTTCGTTCAACCCCAACGTTCAAGAATACGTAAGGCCGATGCAAGCATCGTTATTGACACAAGACGAATCCTGATAGAAACTTGTCCGTACGGTCCACACTCCCGTGAATGTCTCAGGTGTGGACTAGCATTATCGAGCCAGGACTAAAACTGCTGCTCCTTTTAATGATCGCGTGCTGCTTAAAATAACATTACGTAATGCTATCGATGAGAAAGGCATTTGTGGAAAATGCTCAGCGTCAGGCTTCTGAAATTTTTTCAATTATATTAAAGAATCGTTTGGATTTTTTTTTTTGGCTAGCTATGTATATATAGGAGTTAGCGAAACACATTATTTACTATAATATAATATAATATAATCTTGAAATTCTACCAGGAATTTCTTAACTTACTGTTGACAATTTTTTCGACTTGTTCTCGATATGGTTAGCTCCTGAGAGCTAATGAGGTTAGAGGGTGTTCTCATTCTTCTCGACTTTCTGCAATGTTATTTCTGTAAAAAATAATATTTTATATTGGACACTATAAATAAATAACATCGTAAATTGTTAACGCTAGAACGACCGAATAATAAATGCGATTAATCGCTTTGCAAGACGAATCTGCATCCACTCGGAGTTCGTACAATTGTTGTAACATTTGATTCAATGAAGAAGCTAATTTTCTGATGAATTTTGTATCATTTGTATAATTGTCGAAGAAAACATTAGGGAACCAGTCATTTTCGTTCGGTGGTTCTAGAGTATTCATTGCAGTTTTTACATAACCTCGTTGGATCGATAGCTATTATTGCTATAAACGAGATAGAGAGTTTATAACAGACAAATGTAGTACGAAGTTATGATGAATATCGATGACTTTTGACTTCCATGGTCCCACGGTGACCTAAATTTGTAGCAATACAAAACCTGTGCACCCTAGGCGTGGAGTTTTGGGTAAATTGACTACGAAAGTCGAGTAGAGATGAAATAATAGACGCAGCTGCAAAGGGTAAATCATCGTAATAGGGAAAGGAGCTGAAATCTCTATTAAAATCTCTATACCTAGAATCGTGTCAAACCTGCAATAACCATTGTATAAAAATATATCTTAAACAAAAAACGTATCGACAACAACTAAAAAGACAAATCTTCTTTCACTCCATTATTTTAAATCGTACCTGCCTTAGTTATCCTATATGGTTTTCTACTTATGCGTTACAAACATTTCTGGAATATACATATAAATACATACCTTATTTCGATCGAAGAGAATGTTCGAAAAAAATACGATAAACTTTTATTAATCGCGAGCAGAAAATTCGCTACTTGTCGCGAATTTATTTTTACCGCTATTTACAATGTTGGGTTGAGCATAGATGGCGCGACGGGCGGTTGTCAACGTTACCCGTTACCCCTTTGGCCGATGACATCCATGATGGAAGAGGAGGTTAGGAATAGAATGAAGAGCCGTAACGCGAAGATGTCATATTTACACGACTGGAGACAAGCGTTGCGGGCACCACACGTATACAGAGTTGCGAACAGCACGTTTCGCATTCAGAACCAATATGTAGCACTAATTTTCCTATTGTTATCTGTTCCAATGTTCCTAATCTGTTTTCCATTATTGCATAGAATAATTAGTTCCCCGAGTCAAGTGTCAGAACAGTGCCGCTATTACAAGTACAATAATACGTATCCTTTGTCGCCTCCTGCTATGACACCGCAAGGCATCACCTACAGAATAGCCATAGTAAGTGATCTTGATCATGACTCAAAAATCTTGGATAAAAAAAATACATGGCACAGTCTTATGAAAACTGGAAGTCTCATGTGGAATCCTAGCACCTCCGTCATCTCCATTGTTTGGGATGACAAGACTCAAATGTTGACAACGTCTTTGACTATGAAAGGCCGTGGTATGGAGTTGTCAGAATTGGTCACCTTCGATGGACGTTTGTTGTCTTTCGATGACCGTACCGGAGTAATATATGCCATCGAGGGAGAGGAAGCTTACCCTTGGATTATACTAATGAACGGCAATGGGAAGAACACTAAAGGTATATTCGGTTTTTGATTTGAATAATTTTCATTCAAGGGACTATTTCAAAAGACCATGTCGAATAGTGCTAAGCAGTGTTGTTGCCTTGTTTTCTGAAAATTATTTTCACAGTTGTTCACACTACCGATTGATCGTAGCAACCAAATGCCGTAGCATTATTTGACATGAAATCCGAGCAGTGGGATTGCCCTGCGTGGCGCTAAAACAATTCAGTTTTGATTAGTGCATTATTTACTGGTTTTAAGTGCTAATGTTACATGTGCTAAATTATCGACAGGATTTAAATCCGAATGGGCAACTGTTAAAGATGAACATTTATACGTTGGCAGCATGGGAAAGGAATGGACTTCTTCGACAGGAGAGTTCGAGAACAATGACCCTCTTTGGGTAAAAGTAGTGTCCCCTCGCGGCGAAGTATCCTCTTTAAATTGGATCGCGAATTACAAACGACTGAGGCAAGCGATCAACATTGAATTTCCAGGTAATTGTTTCTCTCAAATACAGCATTCTCGTGTTCTTACGAGTATAAACATTGTTTGTCGATATTGTACAGGTTACATGATTCATGAATCAGGGATTTGGAGCAACATACACAAAAGTTGGTTCTTCTTGCCAAGACGATGTTCTCGCGAACGTTATAACGATGACACAGATGAGAGAATGAGTTGTAACGTTCTGTTAACAGTGGACGAGAATTTCGTTGACGTTAAGGTTCCATCCAATTTTGATATTATTCAATTGTTCGTGAAATGCAATAGTCTTTATGGAACAATATATTTACAGGTTACCGAAATTGGTAGTTTAGTGCCAATAAGAGGCTTCTCGAGTTTCAAATTCTTGCCAGGTTCGCAAGATTCAATTATCGTCGCACTGAAGACTGAAGAATATCTAGGTCAAACTGCCACCTACATTACGGCATTCACAATTAAAGGTGTTATAATAATGCCGGACACTAAGGTGATAGATAAGAAATTCGAAGGTCTAGAATTTGTATAGACAACATTCCACGTAGGAATATCACTTGTAATAAAAACGATTATTTATATATTGTATTTATAATTATTCGATTTACTAGTTGACTATTGTTACAGAACATCACGGGAAAAGACTTGCTATCTTTTACACACTGACTATACATAATTGCGTACGATTAACTAGTAATAAGATTTTATATATAAATTAAATATAAAATATCTTTAATTGGTACGTAGGTAATAATTTATTTTACATAGTTCCATACTGCTCTGAATTGGTGATAAGCAACAAAAAAATAAATTATTTAGGTATTCTATAGGACAGAATATTTTTAAGAGTTCCTCTAGAGTTAAACAGTGATTCGTATACGTACATCGATCCATAATTCCCCGAATCCGGTGAATTGGATCAACACCGTTTATGGGCATTGCACCTCGAACAAGATTCGCCACCTCAGTTTATCGTTGAGTTGGTGCAATACCGTCGGCGCACCTATTTGCTACATTGTTCCATCGAATCTATACATAGAATACATACATAGTTACCAAAGATAAATAGCTTTCTTGTAACACCAATTCTAGTCGATATTTTTTCTAATAAATGATTTTATTCTTGTAATTCGTTTCTTTCAATTTATTCGCAAATTCAATGAGAATTCGGAGCATCCGAAGATTTTCATTAAAAAAAATTGCCAAGTACTACTCGGCGACAGTCAACCGAGGCGAACTATCGAAATTAAAATGCAACTTGCGGTAAACATACGGCTGCCACGGTCCACGCTGTAAAATCAATAATATATATATGCATGTAGATACATCTATATATATATATATATGTACACGTACATCTGAAAACCCGAGGTGGTGGCAGCAGCATTGCGCTACGCCGAGAGGATTTAGTCAATTCGTGGCATCATAGTGAGCGGGCACCCTCTCGATACACGAATTCAAACCGACCCGGACACCGAGCATCCTTTTCTTCATTTCTAATCGTAAACATTCCCTCGTTAACGAGCCTTGATCCTCCTCGATGGTGTCTGGGACCACCAAAAGAAGAAAAAAAGAAAACACGTGACTCTGTCCAGGCGGTAGAAAGACGTTAACAATAAAAAAAAAACAAAGTTGCGGGAAGAGAAGTGTCGTCACCGGAAGAAAAAATCGAAGGGTTGTCGGTCACGAGCCGAATGAGCCTGCATTACATAATATTGGCTACTTTCTTCGTAGAACGTTGCGGTTAATATCCGTCGAAAGTGGTTTTGTCTGGTCACCGGTGGGGGAGACCAGTCCCCCGATAAACAAGACTTTCCTGTTCGTTTGCGGTTCGTTTTTCCGGATGACGGCTGATGTCTTCACCGGCATTGTCGCTCTATCGTGTGCCGCAAAACCATTGTCTCTGGATGATCGCTCGCACCCCGCTATGATGACACCGCGGCGAAGCTGACACCGCTCCGAGAATCGGGCGCCGTGGTCGTTAACCGCTGAAAAACACTCTGTCATAAGTCCGACCTATTCGAGCTTGTACCGCGAGGCTCGTCGTCGGTTTCTGTCGATGGCCAGAGACGGCCACCTGACGCACCCTCACGTGGCAATCGGTACAACGCGGAAGACAGTGTCTCTTTCGGTGTTCCAATCGAGCTCGCGTGATCAATTGTAATCGCGATACGCCATGGCTAAAAAATCGGAGGACGTGCAGGAATGGAGGATCGCCAGAGAAGGGATCTCGTTGTTCTTGAATAACAAGACCGAAGAGGCGAAGGCTCTGTTTAGCAAATACCCTAACAGCTTTCATGTACGGGCCAGCCGTTGCTTCGTCTCGTTTATGGTATGAAATTTTCTGTTCTTCGGAGCAGGTTGCTTCGCGTTTTTTTTTTTTGGATTTCGTTCGGGGGATGATGTCGGGCGGAGGGGGGGCTTCAAGGTCATGGAAACTGCAGACGTTCGGTCTGTATAGGGTGCTGCATGTAATTTTGTTCATTGCGTCGCGTGGAAAGTGTTTTATAATTTGTTGCTTTGTTTTTTTTTTTTGAAATTTTGAGTTTCAGATTTTTGTGATAATATTTTGAAATGTAATATTATTTATACATTACAGAGGAAACAGAAAAACGTTGCGTTTTTCCATAATTCGTTGTGAAAATGTAACATGTATGTATGTGTACAGGGTGTTCCAGAAGTCACCGGACCATTTGGATTTGTTTATAAAAGAGTAAATCAAAATGACTTTTCGGTCACTTCGTATACCTACGCGTGTACTGTTATGGAAATGTATATCGTATATTTTTGATCATGCTGGGATGTATTGTTTTACGTGACTACCATGGCTTTTGTTCGCGTGAAACATTAAAGGAAGGCCTGCATCGCGTGCCACCGTAGGCGGTATTGACTAAGGAGCTATTTAAATGTCTGTCCTGATGACGTCTTTACATTGAAAATATAGGCCACTTCGGTATTGTGGTTGTATAGCTATCGTATTGTTTATAAATATCCGTAATTTATTCCTGACAAGATCATTTTTCTTCTTCAATTTTCGTTTCTAATTTTAGAAAGAAGCAGACACACTAAGAAACTTATGTTAAACAACTTTTAAAATGTTAACTAACAAACTCCTCATACGGCTATTTGACACACTTACTATAAATTTATCCGCTGGTATTTTTATTCATTCTAAGCTATTTTTTCGTATTAATATTATAATTTATATTTTATATAGGTAATCTTATTATACAAATCAAGATCAAAGATCGAAAGATTTCACGTAATTTTAAACCAACAGATTGCGATTCGATGACATGAAATCAATAATTTTTAGAATGCATTAATGACATTCGAGGATGGTTATCTCGACGCAGCCATACAACTGTTGAAAAGCATGGAAAGGGAGTGCGCTATGGACATAGGATGGCTCAAGTCGATGAAGAGTCAAGTCTTCAGAACGGAGGAAACAGGAGTAATTATATATTTATAATTATATTGTTTATCTTGAAGTAGCTGATTCATTTTTATTCATTTTAAATGAAAATATATATACAGGATGTCTCAAAACTCCTTCATCACCCTGAAATTGGCGGTTCCTGAGGTCATTTGAAGCGACACTTTCCGTTTGCAAAATGTTCTCCGCGACTACGTTTAGGAGTTATCAACGAAAAACACGGACCAATCAGAGCGCGGCTACAGCGGTCGGACTCCGGCTCGTCCAATGGCAACGCGACGCTCGGCGGGACCTGTCGCCGAGCGGGAATCCGTTCACTATAGCTGCGCTCTGATTGTTTAAACGAAGCCCCGGCGGACATTTTGCAAAAGGAAAATGACCTCAGGAATCGCCCATTTCAGGGTGTCGAAGGAGTTTCGAGACACCCTGTATAAATATATATAATAATAATATATAATAAATATAAAATATTGATCATTGCAGACGGATTACGTGAACAGACTGGAGAGCCTAATAGTCCTAGCAGACTCGATGTTTTGCAGAGCAATACTGACGTTGCTGCAACAAGAGCTGACCGGTTATGTTCGCGGTGGTTGGACGTTACGTAAGGCATGGAAGGTCTATCAGTATGCACATTCGCAAATCTGGCAACTGTATCAGCACACGTTCGGCAGGAAGCCCTCCGGTATGCCATACATAGTTCGCATCCGCCATTGTTCTACGCTCGAGTGTTCTTAATTTCTCTGACGGTGCATCCTCTCGATGCAGTTTCTTCGTCGAGAGGATCATCTACAGCAGGCCCGGGGAACAGATGTTGCTGCATCTCCTCTTCGCTTGGTCTGCAAGTCAGTCCCCACCACGGCCACTCCGACTCTTCCCCTAGCGGCTAAGCCGGCTATAAGGCCATGATCACAGTGGACCCGACTTCGACCGACGTCCGACTTCGGCGCACACGCACGAGCGTTTTTAATGCCTCGGGAGGCATGTGTTGGTGCCGCAGTGGTCCGAAATCGGACGAAACAGTCGGGGTCTACGGTAGCCGAACCTTTTCAAGTGCTTCGAGAGAGGTTTCAATAGGACCTAACCCATGGGACAACCGAAGTCGGACGATGGTCGGAGGAAAATCGCATCATTTTGTTTTTTCGTCCGACGCGTCGGACGCGTACACGTTCTATAGTAGAATCCGACATGGGGCCACTGCGAGAACATCGGCCGAAGAAGTCGGTCGTACCGGCCACCCACACATGTCTCCCGAAGCATTCAAAACGCTCGTGCGTGTGCGCCGAAGTCGGACGTCGGACGAAGTCGGGTCCACTGTGATCTTAGCCTAAGGCTTAGAACCAGACCAAGCGAAGAGGAGATGCAGCAACATCTGTTCCGCGGACCAACCGCGCCCGGGCCTGATCTACAGCAGAGCCGAGGAACTTACCCGTCGTCGCTGCGCGACCCCCACCATTAATTTTCTGGTCTCCCACTCTTCAGCACCAGTCCCAGCTTGACTCTATTTCCAGAGGTGACGGGGAACCGCGGGCCGCACGCTATTTCTTTCACGGGATACCAGTCGAATGGTGGGGGGGCGTTAGGTACTGAGAACAGGGGAAGAAACAGGGCCCACGGGCCGCCAGTTCCCCGGCTCTGATCTACAGAAATCAATTTTCCTGTTTAAATTAATTTTTGGGAAATTTTCAATTCTTATTTTCATTTTTCAATTTTTCAGCGGGCGGTCACACGAGATGCAGCACACCGTCCTCTATCGATTCTACGTATTCTCTGCATAGCCCGTACAGCCAAGGATCATCAGAATTGTCCATATCGTCGTGCAACGATTCGGCGAACACCCTAACGCCGGTGTCTTCGCCGTCGAGCCTGAGGAGCACATTGTCAATGCTCTTCTCCCTCACTGGCTTCACTTATGAACAGCAGACTCCGTAATTATCATCTTGTTTTATTTCTTTTTTTTTGTTTTTATATAATTTTCAATACCACTGTGTTCTGGTGAAATGAATAAAAATAAAATTCTGTTGGCAGATTCGTGGCACCAGCGGAGGTTTCCCGATTGATGTCAGCGGTAAACTTCGGTTACGGTATTTACCAGTTATGTGTCAGCTTGTTACCGCCGTCTTTGGTGAAAGTGAGCCATCTTCTTGGCTTCAAGGGTGACAGAGAAGCGAGTCTCGCTGCCTTGGAAAATGCACGTCTCAGCGAGGACATGCGAGCTCCTTTGGCAACGTAAGACCTTCTGCATGTCGTTTTAATAAAACAGGAACTGTCATGCTCGAATCGAGCTATCAATCAACTTCAGAGACCTTGGGGGAGCTGCCAATATTACTTGTCAAAATCGTCCTACGAAACGAGCTCACTGAATAGTTAATGATTCTTATTAAATCGTCCATATTTATTTGGATCGTTTTGCTTGAAATATAAAAGAGATATTATTGAACATATCAAATATTAATGAAAATATCAAATGGATTTTATATGTACATACTTCTTTCTGCGTAAAATTTTACATAAAATATATTGTATTGTATATTTATGTTAATTACACTCATACGCGACGAACTCAAATTTGCTTATTGCAGTTTGTCGTTGCTCTGGTACCACACAATCGTACGTCCATTTTTCGGTCTTGACGGAAACAACCTAAGAGCTGGCGTGAACGCTGTGAAACAATTAATTGTAGAGTGCCATCCTGAATTTAGCGAGTCCGCGTTGTTCCTCTTCTTCGCAGGCCGAATCGAAAGACTCGAGGTAACGGCTCGTTGTTTGTCAACATTGGGTTAGCGACTAAGCGATTGCAGCTTTTAAATAAGGATCTATCGACAAAACCCGCAATCATTTAGTCACCAGCCTCATATGTTACTAGTATCTTGTTATTAATTTGTCGGAGAATATCGAACCTGAAACATTAAAACGTCGATTTTGAAACTTTTTTTCATGAATTTGGTTTTCTGCACACAGTAATACGTGTATAGTGATTAAAATGTAAAATGATTAATGAAATTTTTAGTCGAACGTTGCCGGTGCTCTCGAGGCCTATAAAAAGGCCGTCGAGGTCTCGAATCAGAGAGAGGTGAAGCTACTATGTCTACACGAAATGGCATGGTGTTACCTAATCCGTTTCAACTATGACAAAGCTTATCCGTCGTTGTCGCGATTATGCTACGAGTCCAGATGGTCGAAGAGCTTGTATGCTTACTTGGGAGCAGGTAAAAAAAAAGTTTATAATCAACAGTGAAATTTTATCACGATGAAATAACTGAATTTTATGAAATTATTGCGACACAGATTAAATTATAACAATAATGATCTGTACAAAATGGGTCTAATTCGTGTCTGCGCTGATACTATTGAAAATATTTAATTGATTAAACTATTTCCCGGCAAAGCGAGAACATTTAGTCCATTATTTTTATTAATTCGATGAATTAATTTGTATTCGCAGTATGCTGCGGGGCAATCGGTAATTTAGACGACCTAGACATAACTTATCAGAAGATTCGTTATTTCGCGAAGGGAAGGAACCGGGAGACGCAATTAGGGTTGTTCATCCAGCGCCGTTCGCCTAAGCTCGTGGACCAAGAAACCGGGCAACCGTACACAGTGCTGTACTACAGATTACTCGTGTACGAACTGCTTTACTTGTGGAATGCTATGCCGTCCTGCACTCCGGACTCGTTACGAAAAGTGCTTCTGGGTAATCAGAATTTCTAATTACATTTTTCAATTGTTATTATTTTTTTTTATATATATTATGCTGAATTTCATTTATATTATGCTGAAATAATTGATCTGACAAAGTGCTGATTTGTTGCCAGAATGCAAGGGTAACAGGTCCGACGAACCTATGGTTGGGCTAGCCGATCTAATCGAGGGTGCAGCTCACTCCTATCTTGGAGACAAGGAGGCATCAATCGAGAGTTTTCGGAATTGCCTGAGACGACGAAGTCCGTCCAATGATTTGTTCGATCAACATATTAGCGCATTTGCGCTTTACGAGCTTGGTAGCGCGCTTTGCTTCACTAACGTGAGTATGTTTAATAACGATATTTAATAAAAATTGCAATTGTCAATGTCCTATGAAATCGAAGAATGAAAATTGTTTGAAATCCCAGCCGTCAAATGTTTATTCGCTTTTCAGAACGTCGAGGAAGGAAGAACAGTCCTGTTGAAAGCCCTGAACGACTACACAGACTACGATTTCGAGAGTCTGCTCAGCGTACGAATACGTAGCACTTTAAGAAGATTCAATGACGATTAATGAACGTTCAATGACTACGTCACACCCTGTACATAGCGAAACTTATATAGTATCCTCACGCTAATCAATAAAGAAAAATACTGGCTATTCGTCGCTATTAAATTAACCGTTTAACAATAGAACTAACACATACGTCCAAGTAACTGTTTCCAAATTTGATAACATGTAATAATTAGTTTAATAATATTTGGCGAAATATAAATTCAATAAATTTATGCCTTTGGACAAACGAGTAAACTCCGAATGATTTAAAGGATTAGTCCCGTTTAAATGCTCCGATATTTTCAGGTGTACAATAAACAATTATCAAACAAATAACATGATTTTAGGATAATGGAAAAATTGTGCGGCCGTAAATTCTTCCCTTTTTAGTAAAAAAGAATAATTCTCGTTGTTCTGTGACTAATAATAATTTTTATAACATGTTTCATTTTCAGTATGGTTATATGTATGTATAATAGTTATCTGCAATCTGGCTAGAGATCGATTAAACCGGAAGTTAGGCGTTTATCGGTGAACCTAACAAAACCGTCAAATTTGACAAAGCCGAGAGAGAAACAACGTTAATAATTAATAAGGTCCTTAAACATTCTGATTATGAGGACGATCCGATGAGCGTGAGAAACACGCATTGCTGCGCCAATGGAGGAACCTGTCCAGCTGTTATACTAAATTCCTCTCGTCCATCCCCTTGGTACTGTAAACTCATCAAACCGTTCGTATTTTGCGTGATTACGTCGTTATTAGGTACGTCTCACTCGTGATTGAACAATTAAACATTGGACACGTTACCCTCTAACGATCCTCTATCAGATCACACTAATTATCCCGGTATCTCGATCACTATACTGTTCAAACATTTCTTTTAACCTGATAGATTATGCTTGTTTCTTATTTTTTTTACATCATTCATCATCTATACAGTTTCTTTTCATCTACTTTTTACATAATTCATTTACACAGATTTTTAATTTATTTTTTACATAATTCATTTGTAAAGTTCTTTTATTCACATCATTCATTTATATAGTTTTCTTTTCATTTAACTTTTACATGATTCACATAAAATCTGCAGTCTGTAATTCTGACGAATATTTGTTTGAGGATTAAATTTATTTGAAAAATAATCGCCATACTTAATAAATGTAAACGCAACATTTCAGCAATGTCCGTGTCCCATATCTGCGACAAATACTCCGCGAGCACCACGTTCAAAGTGATCAGATCGGATCTGGTGAACCTGAGAGCTCATTTGAATACCCTATCGGTAATTAGTATACCGTTGTTTACGCATAATTGTAAACTTCCGAAATTTTTCAAGCGATCTTTGCTCAGATGGAAGTGCAGAACGTGATGGAAACGCGCGACGACGTGAAGAGTAAATTGAAAGAAGTTGGATACGTGATCCCGAAAATGGCGGAGGCCATTTTGTATTTGAGGAACGAGATCTCCGAAGGTAAAATAATACATTAGATTCCGGTTAGCATAATTTGTTAATGTCTCCAACAAAATATTAGACTGTCCGCTAACTGTTCGATTTTTCATAGTTAGTCTCGTTAAACGTTTGTTTTTCTAAATAAAGCCTGTTTATTTATCGTGTAATTTGTCTGTCCTAACTTGTTTGATGTTTTACAAAATTAAGTTCGACGACTATCAACGAAATTATGTTTGGCTACGCTGTATAATTACCGTAAATTGTCGATTAATTTCAAACAGGCATGGACATGCACATGAAGGCACTGTTGAAGGCCATGTCCCCAGAAATGGTGAAGGATTTGGTAAGGACCGAATTGCAGACGTACGACGCTGACAAAACTGGTAGAACGGACTACGCCCTTCAAAGCTTAGGTTTCTCTACCATAATGAAACCAACCATAACTATAATGGCTGCTATAAGACCACTAAATGCTGGTTAAACAAATTTAATTATTACATTTTTCAATATTCAGGAGGCGTCATCCTCTCTACGAGAAACACGGAAACCTATTCAGCTGGTGCTCCGGTGTTGAAACTCTTCGGAATCCCGCTTTGTCAACAACAGAACACGCCCCAAACTATAATTCAGGTTGTTAGAAACTGCATTTCTGCTTGTGACAAAATTTATTCATTTACAATAATCATTTTATGAAACTTTTACCGACTTATCGGTTTCCGATTGAAACGAGTCGAAGCACGATATCGCTCGACGTATATGTATAAAATTTAAAATTGATCAAGAAAATTTTATTACTATTAATATAAAAATTATTTCGTAGGAAAATTTAATATCGTTGGGGGTAATATTGAAGTTTTTATGGAAAATTTTTTTTTTAATGTGTTCACTGCGTAATTCACGATTCGATAGCTAGGTAACCGAGCGGTTCGGATAATAGAGGTTCTATTAAATCGTGGATTACACAGGCAATTATAGTCCGAACGGTATCGTGTTCGGGCTCGTTTTAATCGAAAAAATGTCACAAGTATTCTCGCGAATTGTTTCAAAGACTGGCGTTCTACCGGGCGAGTGTTGGGCGTTCAAAGGCAGCACTGGAAACGTTGTCGTACAGTTACTGGGCTCTGTATTCGTTTCTGGAGTCAGTCTGGAGCATATTCCGGAATTTATATCGCCCACAGGAGAAACAAGCACTGCTCCGAGGGATTTCTCCCTTTGGGTAAAGTTTTCTATAAACGAAAAACTAAACGACCAATAATCCAGCAATTCCATTCGTTGTTAGGGGCTGGATTGTGTGGATGATACGCATCCCTTCTTCTTCGGCGAATTCATGTACGACAACACTGGCCAGCCCATACAATATTTTGAGATTCAGGTAAATTCTAACGATACGCCATTTTCATTGTTTCTAAAAATTATTTTTCAAAAGAGTCACTGTTGAACATTCTAATACATAGTTTCTCGTTTACAGAAAGTACCGAAAAAGCCGTACAAAATAGTCGAACTGAAGGTTCACACGAACAGTGGTAACAACGAGTACACTTGCATCTATCGTATACGGATCCACGGTACCCTAAGTCAAGAAAAGAACCTAGAAATTTCAGCATGATCTTCGCGACCGAGAAAATTGTTTGGCTGCATAGGAATTCCAATATGGTGTCTACGTAGTATAATATCAATAATATCATATCAATTTCAATAGTATTTACGTGCGTATGTATTATGTATACTTTATCGTATAGTAAATAAAGTCCTATATAATTTGATAACGTACATCTTGTCAGAATTATAAAACATGCCAATTCGAAGATAGCGTCCACTTATGTAAACTTTACTGTAAGAAATATCGAATAAGCGAATGCCCGAGAGTGGCCAGCATGCGGCTCGAGAGCGCGACGCGTACCCTTCTCGGGGAAAACCCATGGGGGTGTAGCGATCATGCTGTCAGGTAGCGATCATGCTGTCAACGGGAAGTACTTATGACTAGAAGTTAGCTGAGCGGTCACTCTTCAAGCGACGCTCACTGTGTAAAGACCTTTTCCTCGGAATAAATCGTACTCTTTGGCGGACGGCTTCACCGTGAATACGTGTTTTAATCCAGCACCCGCTCCGATCGTCCTTTCCAAGTAATATACATATTGTTGCCTAAAGGTCCATTTATACTATCAGCACAGACACGTTCCGTATCCGTATCGGCACCGTTCCGTTTCAGACAGTAGTATTTCTACTATCCGCAAAGACACGTTCCGTTCAAATTTTAATATCTTGTAGTCTTTAGTGACCTATAAACGAATCTCGAAGGATTTTGACGGCTTCACCGTCAATACTGGTTTTAATTCAACACTCGCATCAGCCACCTTTTTTCCGAGTATTATCTTAGGCTGCACTGTACCTTGCGTAAACAGAAATTTTTGCCTTTTTCTCATGTAATCCTATAGATTTTGGCGAGAAAATGCAAAAGTCCAAGTTTTAATCTTAGGATCTACAAACATTTGACTCATGATTTTCAGCCTAGTCTGAACAGAGTCAGAACGAATGCATATTACTATTCGCACCGGCACCAACCGCTAAAGTATTCTTTGCGAGAATGTTGGACGGTGAGACCGGTGCCGATACGAGCCGGTGCCGTTCCGATACGGATAGTATAAACACTTGTACCTAAATGCATTGAAGAATATTTGTCTGATCGGACACGCTCCGTGTCTGTGCTGATAGTATAAATGAACCTGTCGGAACGGTGCCGATACGGGCCGGTGCCGTTCCGATACGGATAGTATAAACACTTGTACCTAAATGCATTGAAGAATATTTGTCTGATCGGATACGGAACGTGTCTGTGCTGATAGTATAAATGGACCTTAATTCGGAGGCACTCCGCGTCGTAGACAGGCGCGTCACACTTCGCGGCATCGCGCTCTCCCGTTTATTGAACATTTAACACACAACGAGACAATACAACAAATAATAGTTAACGATGTTATAGCGACGTTTTCTAGACGATCTTCTCCGTGTGATAGTTCGATCGCAACTCTCAACTGTCGGCTCGTCAACAGCTTTCGCGACAACCCCTCTGGCACTCTTTTATTTCCTTAAGGGTTGTCCACCTCGGGCAATTCTGCATTACGGCTACTTCATAGTGACCAGCCACCGTAACAATATGTTCATCTCGTAAATCAAATAATTTTCCGATGCTTTAAATTTGAATATTCACACTCGTTCACGCAATATTCGCTGACTGCAGGTCGATCCTTGATCAGGCAACAAAGCACACAATGCCACGGTCTCCAGATAATAATTATTCCCCAGCAATCTTGCGAGTTAAGTAGCACTGACACGCACGATAGCCCCGAGAAGAATAACGCATGAATCGTTTCGCCGAAACAGTTAAGGAAACAAGAAGCTGAAGGGGAGAACGCGTCACGACTTGGATTGCAAAGAGCGTTTTGACATTTCCCTGGTGATCGACCGTATAACCACATAAGATTGTCCTGCTGAATAAAATATAACGGTGTAATTGAACGAATTATCATAATGTGTAGCGTAGTATAATCGGTAGAAAATTATGGTTCCACCATATGGCTGAATAAAGTATAACGATAAAGTGAAATTGGACGATGGCCGACACTGTACTGTCGCAGACGATTCCACGTTTCGTGTAAGATGGACGTGTTCCAAGAGAATTACAAAATCTACTATAATCTTATGTGCATCCTTGGGCTCTCACCCTACGACCACTCTACTCGCGCTAGTATCAAGCGAATCTTCATCCCTACGTTTATGTTAGCCTGCGTGATCAACCAGGTGACTCGACTCGATGGTATACATATTAGAGTGTCATATAAGTTTCTTTCGCACCCCACTAGGAATTACTTCAACTAGCTATGTTTATATAAACATGCAGGATTATCTCTTAGCCGTCTATAGCATAGATTTCAGTAGTCTCAGATCTCTGGTAAAGTTTCGTTGGTGACACAGTGTCTTTTGTTACGCTACATTGCTTTAAAATTCATTTCGTATCAAAAAAAAGGGAAAGAAACTTGTGGGACAGCCTAATACATACACATATTTCTTTCGTCCTAGACGCCGCGGCCGAGTTTTCTTCATTTAACGCTAAACCTACCGAGCACTAAAAGCGATAAAAGTGTTCTAGCTTACAAAAATGACAAGGCTCAACTTATTTACATTTTATGCGTTTTTTAATACAATGTATATGTATGCTTGGATAAAAAAAATTTATCGAATCAATATCCACGTAAGTAACTTCATAATTTCAATAATTGTAAAATGAAAAATATAAAGCTGATCATCCGACCGGCAGTGGTAGGTTTAGTGTTAAGAATAACTTACGTGAACCGTTGAAAAAATTTAATTATACACGGTAATGTTGCGGTTCTAACGCAGTCAAATATTTTTTGTTACACATTTTATGCGAAAAATTGTTTTAAATAACAGTGTCTTCAACAATGACTGTGATATAGTTTATTAAAAATTATTTTGTTGAAGCGTTTATTGTAATAAAGGTATGCGGAGAATCTGAATAAATTCGATCTTGCCATTTTTCTAAGGGAAGTTATTTTAACATTGGTTTGTCGGCGATCAGTACATGCACGTTATGTTAAAAGCGAAATCAATATTTTACAGGTATCGTCATTAAGGAATATAGAGCCGACGTTGAACGATATAATTGTGCTTTTGTCAGGCACCATTCCGATATCGATGTTTTGTTTACGATACATCTCGTTCCTCTACACGTTTCCAACCGTAAGTACAAAAGCAGATAATTCATGTTAATTTGCAATTGGTTGATCCCCGCCAGAATTTCTTTTCGCGTGGCTTCAGGTGAAATACATGCTTGACAATTTGCAACACGACTTGAGCACACTGAAGGATCCCCTCGAGGTGCAGATGCTGCTGAAGGATTCGATATTGGCGAAACAAGTGGTCGCTGTATACCTCGGTAAAAGAAAATACAAAACGAATACATAATTATATAAATAATGAGACATCAATAATATAAAATGTTGGATTTCAGCTCTAACGTCTCTAGGATCGATTCTGCTGTTTGGAATTTTAGTGGCGCCTATGCTTATGCAATCGAACGCGTATCTTCGATGTCTACGGTTACTAGGATATTTTTATAGTGAGAGAAACTTGTATAGTAGAGTAACTTCTGTACACGTTTTCATGACAACGATTTACGGTCAGCTGACTTTTATATGCACCGAAGGCGCGCTCACTATTATTTCCAGTTATGCGAGCGGACTGTTGCATATCGCTAGGTACGAAAAAAAAGATAGTGCTTTGTAATAGTTAATGTTACGAACTTGCCGATAATGTTATTAACGGTAGCTTATTTATTTTGGTATGACTAGATAAAATTCGATTGATTTTTTATTATGATTTCCTTCAGATATAACAATCTTGAATAGATGTATAACTGGCCTGTCCAACTGGTGGTCCGCGAGCCACGGGCCCGTTCCCCCCACTTCTTCCGCTAAGATGGGCGGTGACGTTCCACCACTATGTGTGACTGATAGTGGGGAAACGGAGCGACTGATGGTGAGGACAGGCCTGTTGCGCAAATTGTGTCGCTCACTTGCCAAATCGATTAACTCCATAAAACAGAAAATGGAAAAATGTGATGGAATAATATACATTGTTTTTTTAAAATTACCTTTAAAATGGGGGTCGGTGCTCGACGGATCCTCCTTTTCCGCGGCGGACAAACTTGCCCATCGCTGCATTACTGCAATGATTTACATTAGAGTACGAAGTGAATCAGTATGGCTTCTGAACAAATCATTTATTATTCGACGACCGAAAACATTTTGTTGTTTAATGGTGTTAATCTGTATTATTTGGGGAATTTGTTATAAATAAAAAAAGTTATGATTAAACCAAGTGCTTTGAGATTCAAATTTAAAATATTTCAAAAAGTAGAGTTAGTCGATTTGGCCTGCAAACGGCGCAATTAGCAATGTGCGAATTTTTTTATGTTAACCATTAGATTTTGGGCACAGAACTTGTAAATCTACAAGAACAGATTGTATTCTTTCGGATAAATTAATTGCTGAAAATAGAATTACTAAATTTCACTATTTTTTGATAAAAAAAATCTCTTTGAAAATTTTAAATTTCAATAGTTTTACTTCAGTTACCGAATAAAAAATGCAGTCTCCGAAACAGTGAGCTTGGGTGGTACGAAGCCGCTAAACATTCGTCCAGCCGTGGACATGCATCGGCAAGCTATCAGGTTGGTACTCTTAAATATCATTCAGACATCCCGATGTACACAATTATCGGCGTCTATATCATTATATTTTTTATTGCGTGTGCTATACTCGGAAGGCAAGTTACAAACTACACGAATGGAGTAATGATGACGACATTGCTAATAGTAGTCCTAGCTATCGTCTCGTTTGGTATTACCGCATTCCGCGTAAGTTTCATTCAAATATTGAAGAAAAACGTCGGAGAAAATCATAAATGAACCACTAATTTAAGGATCCGAACATTTGCAGAATAAGAGCTCGAACTATTGAACATTTCTTGTATCATCTGTTTAATTTATAAGAACCTTTTTATTGACAAATCAATGATTATGTCTTTCTCTGTGCGCGCCAGCTTCTTATGGGGATCACCGTGGTGAAAGAAATTGGCAACACGCTGCTTGGCTTTCAACTGGTTATGGCGCACCTGGCGCTCATATTCGGAAACAACTATAGCGGGCAAATAGTAATGGACACTAGTGTGAATTTCATCTATGAAACGTAAGTTCAAAGTACCATTTTAACATCGAAAAAAGCGATTTTTTATTTCTTATTTTTAAATATGTTTTTCAAGAAAAATTCATGAACAACACTTATATCTATACAGCGATACTGTAACGATATAAATGATGTAGCTCTTAATCTCCAATCCGATTTTTTACAACCCGGATATGTAGCATTTTACCATTGTAATTTATTTTAATTCCTGATTTAAATTTTGAAATATAATTTACATCACGATGATGAATAGATATGACACGTTATGGTACCATCTACCACCGAAGATGCAAAAAATGATGCTATTTATGATGATAAAGACGCAGACCCAGGTCGAGATTAGTTTTGCCCGTTTGTTCATCCTATGTTTCGAAGGCTTTTCTATGGTAATTAATCGCTCTCCTACCAATCGACACTTCAATTACGGAGTCTGTGTCCATTCTGTATCCAATTCAACTTTTCGGCTTCGGATTCTTAAAAAGAAATGATATTTTTGAAAGACTCATTTTTCAGAACATTTTTGGAGTGGACCCAGGCTAAGATGATGTTTTGAAAATCGTCTTCCAATGGATAACAGTGAACCTTGGACTGTTTCAGATGATGAGCACGTCTTTTTCGTATTTTACTCTTCTCTGCTCGGTCCACTAGAGCCTTTGAGATATTATGTGGCCAACTCTTACGTTTCATAATTAGTGAATCATCGATGATCGCTCAAAACCAGTATCCGATGTCTACGCAAGTAATATGTTCAAGAACTCCCAAATTGTATAAATCCATGCTGTTAAAAATATAATACAGTAGTTACAAAAAGAAATTCCATTTATTAATAATAACGGTGACCTACCCAGGTAGCACCGTACGTCCACGGGACGTCCGTTTTATGTACCGTTTACGTGGAAGGTGGAAAAAGGGTGGAGCATTGTTAATGGAATATAACTCTGAAGGGAATAATTAACAATAACGTAACCTACAGTATTTTTAAATTTTCATAATTTTTTATTTTTTCGTAAATGTCTTATAATAGTAATAGAAATAATGCCAGGTATGTCCCACGAACGCTGAAATAACGTCCGTATGTCCCAGATGTGTCGCAGAAAAATTCCACATACGTCCCAGGGACGTCCCAGATAGTTCCGCACAGGACGTCCTATGTACGTTACACTTTGTAACACGGACATCATTCGGACATTTCTGGGATGTATACCGGACATATATCGGACAAATCTCGGACATACGGACATGATTCGTACGTCCCTGGGACATGCGGAGGTCCGACTACGGACGCACTTAGGACATCCATCGGACATCCGAGTGCTACCTGGGTACGACATCCATCGGACATCCGAGTGCTACCTGGGTACGACATCCATCGGACATCCGAGTGCTACCTGGGTAGGACATCCATCGGACATCCGAGTGCTACCTGGGTAGGACATCCATCGGACATCCGAGTGCTACCTGGGTTGATCAGTAGGCGATCCGCGACTCTTTTCCGACTGCTCGCTAAGACTCGACTCTTTTTTCTCTTTCTCCCCGGACCCTGCGGGGCTTCGGTAAAATGTGCGCTGCGCCGCGCTAGGAATCGTATGCGCGCTAACTCTAGATTTCGAATCACGCGGTCGAAGCTTCGGTAACGTGAAATTCGGAGGAACGTGTCGGCCGATGCTTTGGAATCGGTGGGAAGGGCACCGATTTCTTATTGCAGATCGTCGACGCGACCGTAGACACGATGTCATCGATGACGCGTTAGATGAAAATCCAATCGGCATGACATTTTACGATTCTGGCTACGGTGTGGATGGGAAGGTGGGAATGTCTTCTGGTAAGAGGACTGTGTTAGACCTCGCGGCACTTACCCCAGAATTTGTAACATGCTGATTGTTGTTTGACCTTTGTACAGGCAACAAAGCGCACAATACACAGTCTCCGGTAATACCAAGTGCCCAGTAGTGTTCTAAGATCGATTTTATATAGAGAAGAATAATGCATGAATCGTCTCACCGGAAAATTAAGGAAACAAGAAAAAGAAGGGGAGAACGCGTCACGACTTGGATTGCAAAGAGCGTTTTGGCATTTCCCTGGTGATCGATCGTATAACTACATAAGATTGTCCTGCTGAATAAAATATAACGGTGTAATTGAACGATTTGTCATAATGTGTAGCGTAGTATAATCGGTAGAAAATTATGGTTTCACCATATGGCTGAATAAAGTATAACGATAAAGTGAAATTGGACGATGGCCGACACTGTATTGTCGCAGTCGATTTCACGTTTCGAGTAAGATGGACGTGTTTCAAGAGAACTACAAGATCTATTATTTTCTTATGTGTCTCCTTGGACTCTCGCCCTACGACCACTCCATCTGCGCTAGAATCAAGCGGATCTTCTTCTCCACACTTATGGTCAGCTGTGTGATCAACCAGGTGGCTCGATTCGGTCATGTACATTATACATTGTATTAGGGTGTCCTATAAGTTTCTGTCGCACAACACTAGGAATCACTTTAACTAGATATGTTTATATAAACATCCAGGGTTATCCCTTAGCCGTCTATAGCATAGATTTCAGTAGTCTCAGAGCTCTTGTAAAGTACGTTTCGTTGGTGACACAATGTCTTTTCAAACTTTTTTTCTACACCGTTCAATATGGACAGCCAAAGGAAGCATTTGCGGCATGTTACGCTACATTGTTTTAAAATTCATTTCGTATCAAAAAAAAGGGAAAGCAAATTGTGGGACACCCTGATACATACAAATATTTCTTTCGTCCTAGACATCGCGTCCGAGTTTTCTTCATTTAACGTTAAACCTATCGAGCACTAAAAGCGGTAAAAGTGTTCTAGCTTACAAAAATGACAAGGCTCAACTTATTTAGATTTTATGCGTTTTTTATTACAATGTATATGTATGCTTGGATAAAAAAAATTTATCGAATCAATATCCACGTAAGTAACTTCATAAATTCAATAATTGTAAAATGAAAAATATAAACCTGGTCATGTGACCGGCAGTGGTAGGTATAGTGTTCAGAATAACTTACGTGAACCGTTGAAAAAATTTAATTATACACAGGTATGGCCTGCTAATTCTTTGAGTACGTAATGCTGCGGTTCTAACGCGGTCAAATAACTTTCTGTTACACATTTTATGTGGAACAATTTTTTATGTAAAAATGACTTCAACAACGACTGTGATATTGTTTATTACAAATTATTTTGTTGAAGCGTTTATTGTAATAAAGGTATGCGGAGAATCTGAATAAATTCGATATTTTCATTTTTCTAAGGGAAGTTATTTTAACATTGGTTTGTCAGCGATTACTACATGCTCGTTATGTCAAAAGCGAATGAAATATTTTACAGATATTGACATTAAGGAATATAGAGCCGACGTTGAACGATGTAATTCTACTTTTGTCAAACGTCATTCCGATAATGATGTTTTGTTTACGGTACATCTCGTTCATCTACACGTTTCCAACCGTAAGTACAGAAACAAATAATTCATTTTAGTTTGCAATTGATTGGTGCACGCCAGAATTTCTTTTCGCGTGGCTTCAGGTGAAATACATGCTTGACAATTTGCAACACGACTTGCTCACACTGGAGGATCCCCTCGAGGTGCAGATACTGCTGAAGGATTCAATACTGGCGAAGCAGATTGTCATGGTATACGCCGGTAAAAGAATAATGCAAAATGAATATAGAATAAAATAAATAATGAAACAACAATAATATAACAACATTTTGGATTCCAGCTCTAATTACTACAGGCACGACTTTGCTGTTTGTAATATTACTGGTGCCTACGCTTATGCAATCGGACGCGCAACTTCGATGTCTGCGGTTACTAGGATGTTTTTACAATGAAAGAAGCTTGTATACTAGTCTCATTTGTTTACACCTGTTCATGACAATTAGTTATGGTTTGATGACGTTTGCATGCACCGAAGGCACGCTCACTATTACTTCAAGTTATGCCAGCGGACTGTTGCATATCGCTAGGTGCGTGGAAAAAATAGTGTTTTCTAGTAGTTAATGTTACTAACTTGCCGATAATGTTATTAACGGTAGCCTATTTGTTACCCATTAACAACTTTTATTATGTTTTGGTATGACTAGATGAAATTCGATTGGGTTTTTATTATGCTTTGTCCGCGAGCCATTGGCCCGTTCCCCCACTTCTTCCACTAAAGTGGGAGGTGACGTTCCCCCACTATTTGTCAGAAGTGCTTGATAGTGGGGAAACGGAGCGACTGATGGTGGGGACAGGCCTGCTGCGCAAATTGATTCGATCACTTGCCAAATCGGTTAACTCCATAAAACAGAAAGTGGAGAAATGTGGTCAAATAATATATTGTTTTTCAAAATTACTTTTAAAATGGGGGTCGGAGCTCGACGGATCCTCCTTTTCCCATCCTTTTCCCTCCTTTGCCCATCACTGCATTACTGCAATGATTTACATTAGAGTACGAAGTGAATCAGTATGGCTTCTGAACAAATCATTTATTATTCGACGACCGAAAAAATTTTGTTGTTTAATGGTGTTAATCTGTATTATTTGGGGAATTTGTTATAAATAAAAAAAGTTATAACTGAACCAAGTGCTTTGAGATTTAAATTTAAAATATTTCAAAAAGTGGAGTTAGTCGATTTGGCCTGCAAACGGCGCAATTAGCAATGTGCGAATTAGATTTTGGGCACAGCGCTTGTAAATTTAAAACAACAGATTGTTTTCTTCCGTATAAATTGATTGCAGAAAATGCAATTACTAAATATCACTATTTTTTTATTAAAAAAATCTTTTCGAAAATTTTAAATTTCAATACTTTTGCTTCAGTTATCGAATAAAAAATGCAGTCGCCGAAACAGTGAGCTTGGGTGGTACGAAGCCGCTAAACATTATTCCAGCCGTGGACATGCATCGGCAAGCTATCAAGTTGGTACCCTTAAATATCATTCAAACATCAGGATATACATAATTATCGGCGTTTGAATCATTGTATTTTTTATTGCGTTTGTTATACTCGGAAGACAAGTTACAAACTACACGGATGGAGTAATGATGTCGTCATTGCTAGTAGTACTCCTAGCTGTCGTCTCGTTCGGTGTCAACTCATTCCGCGTAAGTTTCATTAAAATATTGAAGAACACCGGAGAAAATCATAAATTGACTACTACTTATACGATTGATTATACTGCCATATATCTACTACTAAGAGAGAATAAGGGCTCGGATTATTGAACGTTTCTTGTACCATCTGTTTAATTTATAAGAACCTACTAATTGACAAATAAGTGATTATGTTTTTCTCTATGCGCGCCAGCTTCTTATGGGCATCACCGTGGTGAAAAAGACTGACAACACGTTGTTTGGCTTACAAGTGGTTATGGCGCACCTGGCACTCATATTCGGAAACAACTATAGTGGGCAAATAGTAATAGACAGTAGTATAAATATCATCCATGTAACGTAAGTTCAAAATACCATTTTAACGTCTAAAAAAGCGATTTTTAATTTTTTTCTTTTCAATATTTTTGTCTAGAAAAATTCATGTACAACACTTATATCTATACACTGATACTGTAAAGATATAAATGATGTGGCTCTTAATCTCCAATCCGATTTTTTACAACCCGGATATGTACCATTTTATCATTATGACTTATTCTAATTCCTGATTTAAATTTTGAAATATAATGTACATGACGATGATGAATAGATATGACACGTTATGGTACCGTCTGCCTCCGAATATGCAAAAACTGATACTATTCATGATGATGAAGGCGCAGACCCAGCTCGAGATTAGTTTTGCTCATTTGTTCACGCCATGTTTCGAAGGCTTTTCCATGGTAATTAATCGCTCTTCTACCAATCGACGCTTCAATTACGGCGACTGTGTCCATTCTGTATCCAATTCAACTTTTCGGCTTCGGATTCTTAAAAAGAAATGATATTTTTGGAAGACTCATTTTTGAGAACATTTTTTAGAATGGACCCAGGCTAAAATGATGTTTTGAAAAATGTCTTCTGATGGATAACAGTGAACATCGGACTGTTTCAGATGATGAGCACGTCTTTTTCGTATTTTACTCTTCTCTGTTCGGTCCACTAGAGCCTTTGGAATATTGTGTGGCCAGCTCGTACGATTCACAATTAATTAATCATCGATGATCGCTCAAAACCAGTATCCGATGTCTACTCAAGTAATGTGTCAAACAACTTTCATATTGTATAAATTCATGCTGTGAGAAATATAATACAGAAGTTACAAAAGGAAATTCCATTTATTAATTTAAGGCATTTAAGCTGGTACAGCCTATGTCTCGTCTGTGCTGCTATATCTGGCGCAAAGAATGCATATTATTCATTTTTTTTTTTGTGTATCACGTAAACGAAATGAATGATTGTTACATGATCAACAAGTTGCTACGGCAAAGTGGATTGTACATTGATGCTAATGGCATATGCATGAATCTTGTAATATTTCAATTCAATTTTTACGACGGTATTTGGTCGTTCGATTTTCATCTTCGATACACGCCAACTGAATACGCGGATACGCTGTGTACTTTACAACTTACAGCATTCATATCTCATTATAAATTTTATTCTTGTATCAACTGTGCGATTTCTTATCTATACATCTAACATAATACATACAAATTAATAAAGAACATTCAATTCTCCGGTATTCGTAGCATAAACTAATCCCTGTCCAGGTTGTGGCAGCCATCTGATGCAGTTCAGACTCGGTTTATTAGGCTCGGTATAGCTGTACCATATTTCTCGAATAGACGCCATAATATGTGTGTTATTACCCATGTAACGGCACGATGGATTAATATATCTATAAGGTGTTTGTTTCTCAAGTTGGTCCTTATTGTCTATTAATCGATAAATGTGAGCCATGTAATTAGAATTCGGCGTGTTGTAATTTCTCGCAACACCCACCACAAGATGCTGCTGCGTTGGCGAAAATGAAACTGAAACTGCAGACTCGCACTTTATATCCGTGGCATAAATTCTTTTTCCTAAAGTCTCCCATTGCAAACTGTACACTGCTGAAAAATTATTAGAGATTAATAGGAAGTTAATTATAAAATTGTCTGCATATCTTCACAGATCTAGTAACGTATTTATAGAAGTGCTGTTTTACATAAATCATTTACCTATTGTAGTGTCTTTAAATATACGCGCCGGGGTCATGGCCGTTAACAATTTTCCATCGGAAGAAATATCTATAGTGGCATCATTACGAATGTCGCATTTTGGGACTACAATATTCTTCCTGCCTGAAACAAACCAGCGTTGAAAATAGATGTAGAATCGTGATTAATTATATGCAACACGAGCATACTTACAGTCCGTAATATCAGGTGTTTCTCCGTTAGAAAAGTCCCATGCTTGTACACGATACCATTGAACTGCATGGAGATTAGGTCTGAATGTAGATACGTAACCATCTGGTACATCTAAAAAGTATTTCATCGTACACAGAAATTATGTCAGTACTGTTAACAGTTGCACGTTGTGCATTATAATTAATGTGTCTTCGTAAATCCAAGTTTCTGCATTTAGAAAGTTGTACACCATTCCAAAACATTTGATATCTATTAAACAATAATTTTACTGCCTTGAAGATGAATGAGTAATTTAATTAATTCTCCATACTTTTTGTTGGTAATAGCATTAGTCGTTATGTTTACCTTCGTTGATGTTCGCATCGAGCCTAATATGTACAAGTGAACGAGACGTAGAAAAAGAAGATTCCGTTTGATTCCGCATTCGCATTTGTGAAGTATTTGTAATGCCTGTAACCAGCTTTTTTCCTAAATTGTCAAATGCTACATATCTGAAACCGACAACATATAATGAAGTAATTATCAGTATAGCGATAATATAATCTTCCAACAGAAAAGACTAAACATATTTATTTAGCAACTTATAATTTAGTGTAGCTCTCACCTTACTTTTTGACAGTCGGTTGTAGTTCTTGCTATGTCATAGGGTTCAGCTGTAGTCCAATCCCAAAAATATATTTTATTACATGTTGCAATGACAAGTAACCTTTGGGTTGGGTGAAAAGCAAGTGAAGCTATGACTGTTTCATTTTCTGTTTCCCAAATTTGACAACCATTCTATGCAATGAAGTATATTGTAAATGATAAATTATCCCAGTACTTCATTAATACGGCTATATTGTTCAAATTAATCCTTCTAATATCTCAAAAAAAGCTCAAGTCATTTGGTCCGATTATAAAAAAGTTATTGGTTTTTAAACGGTGTCCACTTAATTTTGTCTCCGACCATATGTTGTTCCAATTATTTATAAATATACAAAGTTTTCTTGTACCACAAGTAGGTTCTTTCTTATAGAAATGATATAAATGGAACTGTAGCATAAAAATTTTTTTTTATAAATATGAAACGAACAATCAAGAAATACTAACATTTACATCCCAAACACGAACTTGACCACCTAAACAACCGGAAGCCAAGATTTGACTGGAAGAAGGATGAAATGCGATGCACCATGGAGTACGTGGATGACCAACAAGTGTTTTAATATGTTTTCCAGTCGTAACTTCGGTAATATAGATATTATGGTTCCCATGGGTGGATGCCATTTTGGTCCTAAAATGAAATTTTACATTTACAGTGGAATTTGATAATTCTTCAAATTGTTATGTATAAAATTAACGATAGTTCTTACCCGTCAGGACTGGAAACCATTAAAAATGTTGCCTTAGGAACACCAGGCAGATTGTATTTCTATAAAAAATTGGTGACAGCAAAATTAATTTCATACCGATATTCAAATGAATTTTGGAACACTTACCAGCTTGTTGTACATTTTCAAAAGAAGAAGTGTTTCAGCTATAAAGTCTACCTGTGCACGAGATTTATGTACCGTGCACAATCCAAAATCTCTGTGCATTAAATAGCGCAAGATGTTTTGCGACTGATCGTAATGAAATAGTGACAATCTTTCTTGCATCTGTCTTAAGTATTTAGTATACATATCCTATAATATATTTTCATATATAATTAATAATTGTTACAAGCAAAAGATACTACTAAATATTCAGAACTATATAAGCCTATAATTTATTTGCATTCCTTATCTACTGTTTATTTTTATTGGAAGCATTAATTAAATATGATTAAATATTGTTTTAATTCAATTCTCAATGTATTAGATATATCATTGTTCGAAAATCAAATCTCACCGGTCGAAAGTTAGTAACAACTCATGTTACCTACCGATGTTTTCAAGTGAAATTTTCGACGTGAAAAAATGAACATCCGACGTTGATTGGCTTGGCTTCAGAAGATCCTCAACAAAACGGTTTCAATTTGAAAATCATCCTATTCATCATTGAATAACAATAAACATTTCCCTTGTGTTGAAAAACAAACACTAAATGACATAAACATCATAAACGATGCCGGGCATAATCGATACTTAAATAAATAGGGATTACTGAAGCTGCGAGTGTTTGCAGATGAAGCTTATGAATCTCAGTAACGATAATTAATTGTCCATGTACAGTAATGTTTGGATAAAGGGTAAATGGTTATAAATCATGAAATTATGATACAGAAGAATCGATTAAAGTGAAAGAGGTATCTAAATAGTTGTGTCTCGCTTGGTCTCGCTCTACCCTTCCCCTTCCACGACACTTCCCCATGCTTCCGAGAAGAGCGGCTGGTCACGTGACGCGTTTCGTCTCTGTCGTGTATGTGTCACAATGTCACGTGACTAATCCGTTACTTGCAGAGAGAAGGTATGTAACTTTTCCCACTCGATTCGAGTCAATTCCCCTAATCTGGTAACACTGGAAAGAGGTACCCAGGTACCCCTCGAAAAGATCGAAAAATCGATCGAGCAAACTATACACGGTGTCTCGTCAGATATTACCATATCTGATTCACCTAATTATTATTACCCACAGCGAGAAATGTTAAAAAAAAAAACTAATAACACTATAATATTAAAATTTGGCTGGCTGGTCGTTGAGTTGCGCTACTTAAATTTTAAAATTTTTCGGCCGCCTGGCTTGTTGTTGAGTTATACTACTGAATTTTCGCCTAATACAAAATTCAATTTTCGAGATTTTTAAAAATTCCCGGCTGATTAAAACAAGTTTTTATTTTCTGAATGATTTTGTAACGAAACACTAAAATATGTACAATTTTTATTTTCTAAACAGCACAAGCTTATGCATTTATAATAAGTACAGTTCTTCTATCTTACTTTCTTTCATTTATAGCTCTCGCACAGAATAAAATCAGTCGCGAATCTCCTTGTACTCGCAACTACAAAAAATATGGTGAGTCTAGAATCTAGACTTTAGATAAAGAAATGAAAATGAGAAAGTTAACGAACACGTAGGTACACAATATTTAATAGTGATATTTTCAATGTTCTAAAAATAAGAATTGAGGAACAATTAACAAATTTTAGTGTACTAAGTAATCGAGTACAATATAATAACTATATATGTATTACAAAGCTTGTGGTTGCAATTCAATCAACTCAAAACAAATAACTATAAGGATAAAGAAATATAAAGAACAAAAATTTTACGCTTAACTAAAACTTTCACTATTTCTTCGTTACTACAATCAAAATAGTATTTCTTTATTTTTACATTATAAATTTAAATTATTTTCGCCTATAAGTTCTTCTATGTTAGTTTTTTCCAATGTACAATTATAATATGCATACTCTCATTTAAAACATAATTCATTTTTTCATAGGAAACGAATTATACTATTAAAAATATAAATCATTTAATGATCCAAAATACGTAGATTTCCGGAGACTATTTTGTTTTCTAAAATTGTGCCCGATGGAAGATCTATGCGTTCTCCATGATTCGCAATGATGATAACTGTTCCTTTCAGAGCCACGCCTTTGCCAAACGTAACGTCACCTGACACTGTCAAGTGATCCAACTCCAAAAGATCCGGTATAGTTGGGAATCTGGTAAGAAACTCTTTGACCTGAAAGAAAGTTTCGCATTAGTCATTCGCAATTTCTTTTACTCAAGAAATCGGTAAAGTTTGTGTAAAATATGATAAAAATAATAACCTTGGAGAAATGATTATCGCCTAATTTTATAAGGGGTGTTGTTGGGAACATTCGTTGAGGACTCATTACTAAGGAACCATTGCGGAGAGTGTACAAATTACTCATAACAAGCATTAAATCTGAGGTCTTTTTTACTGGCAAAAATCTGCTACGTGGCACATTTATACCTATAATGCAGTTACAAAAATTACACGATAACGAAAGTACAGATGACAAGCTCTACAAAGTGTGTAGGCGATATTTCTTACCAATACTCCCATCAAATGATTTCATTGCTGCTCCTACAGCTGTTTCCAGCTGAATTATGTTCAGACCATTCGCAAAAGTCTTATTATTAACAATAATCTCCATGTTCAGAGAATTTGTCGAAACAACCCTTTCGATAGCTGCAAAATCAATGTATATCTACATTAGCTGTCTGAACATTTTCTTCAGTTGTGACAATACAAAATACTTTTATGAGATAGTTTGTCATCATGCCGGAATTTTATGTCTCGGTAGAAGTCCTTGATTACAACAAGGAGAATGGTGATACATACCACTAAGTTTGATCCACAAATTGTTCGTGTTGAAAAACTTAAAGGTTTTCACAGATTTAAATTCGTCTACGTGGTCCTTTGGAACTTGTGCAATTTCAAGAAGGCGGAGCTTGTCTTCGTATTTAATTAATGTACCACCCTAAATTTGAAAAATACCCATAAAAAAGTTTGCTCAATCTGAAAGTTAAAGATCTTGCTCTACCGCTAAAAATTTTCATTACCTTAACGTCGGCGCGAGTTTTATCAGTAACTTCCATAACGAATTCAAGGGGAGATGCCTCGCGTTTCTCCAACAATAACTTTAAAATCTTAAAGTCTACAGTTGCGCCAAGATTGTCAATGTTTGAAATGAAACAGTACTCGCGGCCCTACAAAAATGAAACAGCCATCATGAACCACGACGTGTCTATAGTAATTTTTGCCAGTGGAAATTGTTGGAAAGAATCGTACCTCTTTCAAGAATTTCTTCAATAAACCTGAATTTCTGAAGCTTTCGTAGAAATCTCCGTGACCTGGAGGATACCACCTGCAAAACAAATATAAACGTATGATAGTTATAACCGATGCCGTAGAAATATTTGATGCACAAGATTTGGTATTCTTACGCTTCGATATCTTCTTGCACATCACAATCTTTTGCGATAGGAAGTAGAGAGTCTCTGTTGATGCGAGGATAACAACTTTGATTGAAGGTTTCGATGTCAACATCTATCCCTTTGTATTTTCTGATAATTCGTTGCGTGTCATCGTCGGTGTTGAAAGAGTCCATCAGAATGAGAGGTACGTTGGCATTGTAAGTTTTGTTCAAGTACTATTTACAAAGAAAAACAGACGAAAATAAAATCACAGTTCCTGACCATAAATACATAACAGTTAATAGATTACCTCAATTTGTTGGACCGTAAGGTCCAGAAAAGTGAGTCCATTTCGAACAGCTATCACAGACTTTGGTCCATGGCATCCCATACTAGTTCCAAGGCCACCATTCAATTTGATAACGACTAACTTATTTAAAAGGTTTTTCACTTCTTCTCCTTCCGGGGTTGGCAAAGAATTGTAGTCTCTGACCTGGTAATAAAAAATCATTTTCAAATATCATTTCAAATAATATTACAATAACTTTAATGTCTGTTCTCGTCAGATAGGATGGTGAAACAAAATCTCACCGCATCGTCTGGCAGCTTCTGAATGCGGTCCCATTCTAGCGAAGGTCCTTCTTCTTGCAGAAACCGCTTGAACAGGTGCGTGAATCCGTCCAACTGCCTCTCGAACAGATCCTTGATTTCACCGGTGGGTGCTGTGGCCTGGAGCTTCTCCAATTCTGTTTGCAGCTCGATTAGGGCATCCCTCTTGGTCCTCTCGCGGAATGCCTGTGTATCTGAGGGACTGCGTTGATGACCACGTGCCTGCGAATTTATTTAGCGGGCCGATAGAATCTGAATACGATAAATACCTTTACTCTTGGCGACCATCGTAGCCCCGCCGTTCCCGGTGTTCAATTTTGCGTAATCGTGCATGGCGATCGGCCTATTTCGTTTAATTCGCTTTTGTCTTTCGATGTCTAATCAAACAGAACAGATCCCGGGTGAAATTCGGAGCGAAACCACGGGTCGTCGGACCGGAAATTACGATAACGCGGCCGGATAATTGCGATTTTGTTCAGTCGTGGTGAAAAACGTTTTGAAAATTGTTTCGATTTCTCTTTGTTTCTTCTTTTTTTTTCTGCCAGCCTCGAGGCACAGTTTCACGCAGCAAGTCATGAGAGCACGCGGATTTTATGCGTTTCATAAACTTATTTTTCATTTTGTTATTAAATTTCAGCTAAATATCTTACGTAAACGCGTTGGTAGATTTTCACTGAAAATTAATTAAACCGGAAAGCGTTTACAGATTTCTATTGCAAACAGGTCATGGCGAATTCGAATATGCATATTGAATATTTTCCCGCGATCGAATATAAATTCTCCGCGTATCGCGGATACTCTGTTCATCACCCGTGTCTATCATCGAAGCCAATAGAAAAGTATTTCCGAATTTTCCATGTAATTTCAGAGATTAGCCGAGAAATTTTCTCCCTCTACTTTCATCCGAGATAACGGATGGAGAAGTACGGTACAGATAAGCTATCGTCGTCGCGCATGCTGCAAATATCGGTTACGTAAAAAACAAAAAAAAAACCGAGAAATTATACATTAAAATATTTAAGATTAACAAATACTTAACACCCGAATATAGCCATCGCATTAGTTTTTTATTCTCTTATTTTATATATGTATATTAAATTGTAACTACCGAATGTAACGTTTCCATTTGTTTTTCTATATACAAGGTGTATGCCAATTAGTTGAGACACGGTATATATTTAATTCGAATAAAGACTGAATATTGTTTTAGGATAAAAAAATTTCGTAAATCAAGGAAATGTCACGGAAGCTATTTGTTCAGGGAATCCGTCGTAGGCTCGACAATGAGCTTGTTGAAGACAAAAGAAAAGAAAAAAAAATTAGGAAATGATAGCAGAGCGTGCAAATCATTCTGACGTCCGCTTCCTTAAATTGCGACGACAGATCTCGTTCATGCCAGAAGATAACGTGTGACGATTAAGCCCCTAAAGCCTCTCATCGATGACGACAAATCGAGGAATTATCTCGCATTACGAAATGTTTGCAGGAATTACGTTAGGCGATTATTCCTCGCATGTAATAAATTTTATTTCTCGATTGAGGACATTAGTCATTGTATGCTCGGATCGCGTCGCGTCGGTTAGGGATTCTGTATGTTACGAGCAAAGCTTGGACAGGTCCGGACAGGCCGACTCGCGCTGCCCGGTCGAGTGGGGGAAGCCGATTCTACGTCATCGACTCTCGGAGCACTGTTTGTTCAAGCCAGAATTAAATCACTAAGTTTGGAGTCATTTTAATGAAAAAAATGCCACATATAAGTTGCCAAAAGTCCCATAAAAAAATACAAAAGTTTTGTAAATTGGATTAGTAGGGGGTAGGCGAGCTGACAGATCGTACAGCTCCGTCCAGCTTAGATCAAGTCAGTACTGTATTATTTTCGCGAGGAAATGTTTTTTTGCTTTTATCAAAGAAAATACTTTTTCTTTTACTGGACTGAATGATTGAATTGTCTGGACAAGTCAGGACTTGAAATTAATTGCAAAGTCCGCGCAGAACGTTTATCAATTGTTGAGCCCGCCGTTATCCATTATCTTTTCGTCATTCTCAAAGGCGATTCTCATGGAATGACGTGGTTTCGCACTGACCAGCGTATTCAGCGAATCATCGTTAATAATGACCGTGACCAGCAGATTTCTATGCACCCGACAATATTAGTTTGTTGCTCGCGAGCACTCGGTGCATCGTGACGTAACAGACCATGCTCGTTTGCGTCCATCAATTATTCCCGATCTATGCTTGATCGGAAGCTAGACAATGTATTTTAAAGCTAGATTCTTACGCGTTAAGAACAAAACATGTGATTTTCGAAATTTTTGCGAAAAATTTGAAGACTTTATATGAGCGTTCGCGCTTTTGTCCGCCGCGGAAAAGAGGGACCAGCGAAGCTTCCCCCCACCAACGACTCTTTCGTGCAGTGCGCACCTTCGCTGCGCAGCTGTGCCTCGCGCCTACGTTTCCCCCCCTTGTACGTCACATCACAGCCGACCACGTGCGCGGCTTCTGCTGTCTATCCACCAAGCATCGTGTCATAATACATGTCTGCTCTGCGAAGCGTAGAGCAATCTTCGCGGATAAAATCTTATATACCGTTTCTAGTACAGAGAAGTAGTCGTTAGTTATAACATAATTCGTAGAGCAGAAGCGCGTTATGACACGACGCTTCGTGGATAGACAGCAGAAGTCGCGCACGTGGTCCGCTGCGGTGGGCTCCGCTGCGCAACGAAGATGCGCTCTGCACGAACGGGTCGTTGGTGGGAGAAGCCAGCAAGTCAGGGGCCCCTACAGCGCCCACCGCTGCATTATATCGTATCGCCCCGCTACTTGTTCGTGTTCTTATACATTTTTAAAATACGAGGAATTACGAAATTAATATGACAACTACACTCGGCTAATTATTCACTGTCCTCGCATGTTATCTAATGTTTTAAACAAAACACGCAACCCTGTCTTTCTTATCGCCAAAATTTGCATGCATTTATGACTGCAATAGTTGCTTATCATTATTATAATTAATTTGTCATTTATACTGTAAGATTATTAGCGTCTAACGAATCCATCGATTCGTTAATCGATAAATTCGTGCATTAATTTATAGCAAACAAATCCGTAATACCGACAGTACAGAAATGTTAATAAGAAACGAACGAGATCGGCATGCATCCGATGCACTTCGTCCGCAACAGATGACAATATTCGTTTTGACGCGATATCGAGTCATCCGTCGATAAGGCGTTGCTCTGGTTGCACAATGAACAACAGTATGTCTATAGTTTTATATTATTTTATGCAATCCGAAAATACAACAAGACACTAACATATTATTTCTCTACGCTTTCAAAACGATTTTTACGAGTAGATTATTTTTTATGCATTCACGGCAAAAATACCGTTGTTCGCGACAGATGGCAATTTTTATTTTGCGTTAAGATCTTCGCGGAAAAATCTCCACGCTGATGGCATTATCAGACGACGTACCAGATTAAATGATTGTTAGTGTTTATTCGACTTTTCGGCGCGCTAAACTTTGAACAGCTGCTCAGGCTACGAACGCATACGAATTTTGTTTCAAATATGGAAATTATACTATCCCAAGAGACACGCGTGTAACAATGAAAAAAGAAATTCTCTTTCGAGGTCAACTTTTAAAGAAATTTCAAAATCATTGGTATTTTTTTTTTTTAATGATATCTGCTGTTTCTTTTTGGATATTATCGTAGCGCGTGAAAAGCCGAGTCCAACGGCTATAATAACCGTACCGTTTCGATCGTTCGATCTCGAGATATTCGTGTCTGAAAGGTAGCACGATTCGAAGCTTTCAGACACGCGTATCTCGAGAATAAATGATCGTAATGGTACGGTCATGGTAGTCGTTGAATTCATCGTTTTACGCTCTACAAGAATATCGAAGAAGAAATATAAGGTGTCGTGAAAAAAAAGAAAGAAAAACAAATATACGACTTGGAAATCTTAAAAAATCATATTTCGGACTGATCCTTCTTTCCACTGTTACGTACCCATTTGGATAGTACGATTTTGTTCTGTTCGCGTTTCTTCGTATGGAGAAATTGTATTCTTTACTCTTGTCGCGTCTCTTCGTGCAACGGTAAATAAACCTGACGGTTCAAGCTATCCGAATTAGCTGAAACAAACAACGAATCACGTGTAGCCGATCAAATTCTGCACTAAATCATCCACTGTCCCCACTTCTATCCCAAAGAGAATACGCATAAAATTTCACGCGTTCTTTTTTTGTTTTTCGATTTTCCAATCGCTTTTTAGCCGATGAGTAGGCGAACCCCCATGATCTCCATGCGCGCACACGCGGATCATCTCTACCTGATCAACGAGCCTAATCGCACTCGCGCCAATCGAACAGCGTCCGCGTCAAGGACGGTTCGTGCCCAGGCAGAAAAAAAAAGAAAAAAGTGGTAGAAACGGTGGGGAAAAATCACACTTGTCCGCGCGGAAAAATCGAACGGCCGACGATCGAATCGTTTCGCTCCGCGAACAATTCGCGCACTCCGTTCACTTACGTTCGACGACGCTGTCTCATCGATGAACCGATTCTGAACGGTCTCGGATCGGCGGGCGCGCGCAATCTTTCCCGCCGAACGGCTCCAAAAATCGTGATTACGCGGATATGGGAGATTAGGGATGGACGGGAAGAGGAAGGAGAGACGAGCAGATTGATAGAGAGACAGACAAAGAGAGAGAGAGAGAGAGAAAGAGAGAGGGAGAGAGAGAGAGAAGCTCTCGTTTTCGATTTCAGAGTCCAGAAGCGGCGCAAACGACACGACGCGAGCACGTGAGCCGACGATTGACCGCGAAGTGTGCGCGCTGCGCTCGCGTAAATCATCAAATGTGGCATAGTTATGCTATCAGCCTATCAGCATGCTGATCCGGGCGACGTCGGGCCGCGTGTCGGACCATTGTTCCTCCCGTATTGTCAACGGACAGCCTTCAACGGCTTACTTAGAGAAACATGAAGATTTCCGTCAAGACGCGACATATCTTGTCGAACGTTTGGAAAGATCGATTTCTAAAAAATATTTTTCTAATATTTCAATATTTAATATTTTAAGAGTTGAAACGTCACCGTGAAGGTCCAGGATCTTTCGATTTGCTCGTTGTCCTTGAAAAGAATTTCCAAGAACCGCGGCACGTTTCGCTCGTCGGTTCGGATAAAAGAGGTTCCACTATATCGTGGATCGAACGAGCAAAACGCGACGCAAAATGAATCGTGTTCGGTGTCGTTTCAATCGAGGAAAACCGGTCGGGTAAATGTTTCTGTAACGCCGGACGTTTGGGGGAGGGGGGGAGGACAATGTTCGATCAAGATTTTCCATTTATTTTGGTTTTTCGGGGCCGTTTATAAAAAAAAAATACGGCTATTTATATCAGTGTCCATTAGAGGTTCCACAATTACAGGGCTCGGCCTTCGGTGAAGCGGCAGCGGAGGTTCTATGTATCATAATCGGGCAATGTGACTTCGCCGTTGACGCGCGTGATGCTCCCTCGGAGTTGTTTCATCGGTTTATTACCGGGAACGATTGGGTTAGAGTTTAGAGGATCGCCGCGAGGTCACGGCATTAGAATTTCTTATCGGCGGCGCCCGGAGTCTTCCGCTCGGAACGGATGAGGGACCCCTTGTTCGGCTGTTTTCAAGATGGCGCCGGGACAGTTTCGCAACGACGATAAAAACGGTACGTAATTGGAAATCCGTCGAATTCAGTCGTCGGCACGCACGGTGATTTCGATATCGAACGTTCTTCGCGTCCGCGGTTAACCCTTGCCCGGTGGCCGGGTCTCGCGTGACCCACGCCCAGCGGATCCGCACGTATGTTTTTGTTTTCACCCGGCCATTGGATCCACAGCGTTGATCCAGCGCACGATGGACCTTGGTTTCGCTGGTGACCGGGTCTCGCGTGACCCGCACGGACTACACGATCAGAGATGAAAAGCAGGCCGAAATCCAAGCATGTTTCAGACGTTGTCCCTGAGCACTAACGCCAGTCGTTATAGTTAGACACGATTAGAATTGTGTAATGTGTGTTTACAATGGCACGCGTGACAGAAGCTTTTGCTACTTGTGCATTACTTCTTAAGAGTGACGAGAACGATGATAACGAATGACAAGCTGTTACTTTGATTTTTTCACGATATTTTTATTGTGGACGAAAAATATTTTCTTACGAAAGAGTCTGTACGATGAAAAGTCTGTTGATAGGCTTCGAGCGGCTGAAGTGCTAACGCAAATGATCATCAACATGTCGCCACTTTCAAAATACTCGCTTTATCGAAACATAATTCATCTATACGAAGATAATTTTACGAAATCCTGAATAATCTGCGATCAAGAAAGAACGCCGCTAATAGATACACAGGGTGGCCTATTTTTATCTATAAACACAATTACTACTACAAATGGGACTTGCGCTATTTCGAAAAAGAAGAAATATCATTTTTGTAATTGAATCTGTGAACTTTTTTAGCATCATCGGATTTTTTATATTGCGTTTTGAATTCTCCCCCACTGTCCAGTGGACTATGCATTTGTTTGCTTGCCCGAAAACGCTTGGGAAAATTACTATGGAACTAGAAGATAAATTTTTTGAAAATATTTTTTATTGTCAGATCAAATTGACAGTGCACTGATGCTTTTAAATAGAGTGGTTCATTATCCTCCGACTTACGAGCAGTGGGAGTACACTAGCGGCAGAATAGGGAGAGCGAGGGGCGTTCCTAACGGCTACTTATCTAGATCGCTCGGAAAGGACCGCCCCTAGAGCCCCTCACTAACTTTTTATCGAGTTTAGAATAACATTCACCGTAAAAGTAATGGTACAATCATTTCATAAAATTATATGAAACGACTAAACTGAGATCAAAGGTAAAATCGACCAAGAATTTATTAATATCAAGCTATAGAAAATGAATGAATAAACGAGGACTGTTACCGAAATAATTGGTGGCAGCTAACTGACGACATACTAACAGACGTTTCGATATAAAGACGTCAGCTGTGCTCGAAATAATACCATCTGTCACTCAACATCGAATCTACAATCTTCTCAATGAGAGCCCATATTTACGGATGAAATCCTAGGGATTTAATGAAATGAACAGTGACTTATTTGATCTCGAATCTAGCACCAATTTCACAAAACCGTCCGAAATGGATAATCTCCGAATCAGAAGGTTATCGGTATGTAGAAATGAAACGCTATCATTCGAACGCGATCGTAAACATCGGGCGCGACGTGTTTTAACAAAGGTATTTCTGTGTGTTTTCGGGAAATAATCAACAAAGGTTCGAGTGCTATTGTCTGTGCAAACAGTATAAAAATACTTGAATTTCTTATAGAGATATCATCGAAAAGATTAATCATTTCGCGTACAGTTACTCTAAAAATTGATACATTATACATATTTTAAAATAATTATTAAGTAATTAATGAAAAATGCTTTCGTACATAATATCAACTATTTGTTGTCTATATTCGAGTCTTCGCGACTGTTATTTGACTTAATTGATGATTATGTTTTCAATATTAATATTTCAACCGTGGAAAATTTTATTTTGCATTATCGGTCGGTTATTTTGAAAAAAAAGTATTTTTTTCTTCTATAGTTATCAACAATGCACGAATTTTCAATTGGACATTATTTATTTGTCATATAAATAATCGAGCAACTGAAACGAGAACTCGAGTCGCGCGCGTGACAGTTTCGAATCATTTGCTTCTATCATGGCCCGATAAAGCAAACATTGCTTATGCATACGTTCAGGTATACAAACGGCAAGTGGCGATATATGTACATGTTTAGTATATCAATTTTACGCTTGTGGAAGTATGCATCTTCAATAGACAAATGAAGTGTAACCGCAGACAATCTACGCCACATAACCTTATGTAATAAGAGCTCCTAACAGATGATAATGCTATTCTATCGTGTCAACAGAGGGACGCGGAACGAGGAAGACAGATATTATTTAAACACAACCTCTGAAACAAATATTTTCCATCGATATTTGTCGTCGATAAATATCGATAGACAATTAATCCTTTGATTCGTACAGCTAACATAAATTATTTTCACAATTCTAGCAGCAAAATAAATAAGTTACTTGACTAAAATTCAAAAACACCGAATCCTGCCGGTGACCTTCACCGATCGCGGATTTTAGGCTTCCCTATATCCATGCAAAACAAAATAAACAAACGAATATAACCGTAATTCGAACGAGTAAATCGGACTCGAATACCTGTTTAGATGATTCTGTTTTATAATCTCTAACAAATGACGTAACAGAGGCAGTCGTATTCATAACTTTAAAATTAGCAGACGGAACTAATTTTCGATTGCTAATATCATATATCGTAGTACGTGATGCGTCGCTCGATGAATTATTTATAACATTTCAATTTCGGAATTCAATAGACGGTTATAGGTAGCCTTCTATTTCGAGAGTAATATGCATATTAATAATATACGATGTAGATAACATTTATTTGCAACTTGTACGAAATGATGTCTTAATGTTCGGATAGCTGGTTCTCTATGTTATTGCAACGTCAGGAAAAGGAAGAAATAAATACATGTTATTTATAACACGCATAGACGAAACAATGAAAACGACAATCGTACTGGTCGCAGAGATCCGTTGCTCTCGATAACACGCTGTTTGTTAAAAGAATACATAACCTCAATACAGCAGGAAAATAAATTATATAAACGCACAAGGATAGGAGGAGGAGGTGGAGAAGGGGCGATGGGGGGCCAGGAATGAATTAACAAGAACAATACATTACTACTAACGCTTCGATTTCGAAGCATTTAATGTCGTTAGAAAATCGCACGAATGACATGGAGTAATGTCTGCTGTATAGATAGAGTATGGAAAATTACTGATAATACGGTTTCTCGCTTTAGCTAATCTTATCGAGACAGATGTAAGTACTGGACAAGAAGTGAATTGATGCATTACCTTTCTATCATCTACTTGCAGCATCGTTATCAACCACTATGTTCCACTAGAAGTTGCTTCCTAACGTAGCGACTTTTATAATGTGACAAAGGTTACAAAAAGATAAAGTGTCTGCTTTGGATCCAAGCCACCGTGTTTGGATTTTGCATGTACAACATCTATATATGCCAGTTGTACTCAATCTGCGGATCCTGTGGTTCCTTAGATAATATGCGCACGTGTATTTGTATGTATAAATATAACGTGTAACACTTGTGACGCGGCGTTTTATCGAACAACCATGATCTCGAACATCACTTTGAATAAATACACGTAACAAGAAAATATCCGATCCTATTGGACGGAAATAGTTCACATTTTTATTAAAATAATCAATTTACTCGTCTCGCGTGACATAACCTCGTGAACCGAACTCGGCGATTTCTGAATAAAAATAATTTCGTCAACGATTATACATCGCGTTCTGTTAAAGATAATTGACAGAATAATATCGCGCCCGGTTAAAATAGATTTTGTACTAATTTATCTGAGAAGCAGATCGCTCGGAAGGACGATCATTAAATAGAAATGGCGGAAATGTCTGTAAACAACGATGGAGACCAATGTTGTCCGGCGAAGAAACTCAAAGTAGACACGGAAAATTCGTCTGAGAATGTTAGCAATATACACGACACTGACATTTGTTTGTCGAACTTCGAAGTAAAAAAGATCTTGCAAAACAATTGTTTGAGAAAACAAGTATGCATCGAGGGTGTGTTCAAGGGCCATAAAGGCTCGAGCGTTATTTTGTTTGAAAAGTCGCAATTTTCAGACGATCCACTGTCTTTGCAAAAACAATTGTTTAGTAAAGACACAACTATACAGAAACTTTACAGTAATGATATTTACGGGAATTATGAATGTTTTGCAGTCAAAGAATGCAACGGTATGTTGTTATGACTACATAACTTAATAACATTTTCGTTTTGTTTGTTTATTAAGTATTTACGTGTTATTCAAGGTTTAAACGTGATGCTAATACATCCTGCGACGCAAAAACATATCGACAAATTCAAGAGAAAGGAACTATATATTGTTGATGAAACGTATGAACTTTATAAGAAAATTACTCTCCCGCATATAGAATCGAACAATTTTTCTTTACAGGTATATACTGTTCTATGTTACACTTGGTTGTTTAATACAAAATGTTGGATATCTAATTACTTTCGTCTCAATTGTTCAAATGAATTTTTAGTGGGTATATAATATTTTGGAGCACAAGGCGGAACAGGACAAAGTTGTATTCGAGGATAATAAGGATGAGAAGACTGGATTTGTATTAGTAAATGATTTAAAATGGAATGGCCAGAAAAACACTTTAAAATTAATCGCACTTCCTTTTCAAAGAATTAAATCGTTAAGAGAGTTAAACGCATCTCATCTTCCACTGTTAAAAAATATTAGGGATGCTGGAACAGAAGCAATCGCTAAAAAATTCGATATAAATCCTTCTCAACTTAGGATATACTTGCACTATCAACCATCGTATTATCATCTTCACGTACATTTTGCGTATCTCATGTTTGAAAGTCCAGGTAAATATGAAATATATATTGTATGCTTTACAAGGTATTTACACTATTACTAGCCAAGGTTTTTATTGCAAATAATAAATATTAATGGATATTCCCTCTATGCAGGTATATATGTAGAAAAAGCACATCTCTTATCCATGGTTATAAGAAATCTCGAATTAATGTCAGACTATTATACAAAAGCTGTGCTTTCATTCGTGGTTGCTGCAAAAGATCCGCTGTGCACTAAATTTGTAGAGGAAGGTGTTATAAAAGAAGTAAAACCCGAGTCTGACGAAGTTGAAAAATAGTACAGTTAGGATTTAATACATGTCCAAATGATATATTTTCTACATGTTAATATAAGGGATGAAATGCACCACATGTAGCATTCTGAGGATACGAATGTGAATATAATTATTTATAGTCATTTGCAACCTCGCGATTGCGAAACATTGACAAAACATTTCATACTTTATCATCGTGATATAAATGGTAATAAAAACTTTTTGTAATGAGTATTAAATATTTATTGGTATCTTTTTTACTTGAAGTAAATAGGTAACATCAAGCATATCTGTATTTAAAATCGTTTATTATTAATTCAATAGATAAATATGAGATTTCAAAATAATAAATAATATAAAAGAAGAATAAATAATTTATTTTCTCCCCGTTTTAAATTATTTTTGTATCTTTATAACTATCATATATAAATTAAGACAGGCTGTTTATCATAATGCGAATACATATACTCACCTCTTCTAGTTGCTCATGATGACTCTTCTTCATCCTTTTTACCAGAGGTTGATACTCAGGATTCTGGAAATAATCCTTGAAGTTTACCTCTTCTATAATACTGAATGGTTGTAGGTCCACTTCGATAAGATTCACATTTTTGATGTCCTCGCTATCTGAATAGATGTAACAGAACATGTACCGAGGTTCCAATAAGTTCACGATTGGAATCCAAGAGTGCTATATCGCTACGCTGCATACTTACCAGAATACGAAATATCAGAATGATTGGTCGGATCTGCTTCCTTGACTGGCTGCGTCGTCTTGTGCACGCCGTGCGCTTTATCCGCATGTCTTATCAACCCTGAAGTTGAGCTGCTAGTTCTAAATTTCTTTTTACAAGCTCTGCAAACCGCATCACCATTAGCATCTTGGTCAAAGTATTGCCATACCCATGACCTTTTCATCTAATACATTACAAATATACTAGTATAACAATATCATATACATAATAATACTCTGACACACAACTACACATATACTACATACCTTGAATTGTTTCAGAAATCCAAATTTTCTCATTGGAAATGTAAAAAAAAAAGTCAACACTCGATTCACACACAATAAATAATTCCCAAGATAAGCGTGCACAAACCTAAGTACTTCTGATTTAATTTTTCTTCATTAATGTCACTTTACTAAACATTCTTTACTTAACAAACTGTGGTATATCTTCGGGACAAACCGAGCCGAATAAAATCGAGACGATCCGAGCCGAATGGGATTGAGACTGGCTCGAGACGAATCGAGATTCTCGAATCCCGAGTCAAGCTCGGGACGAATCGAAACGGACGAGTTTCGAGACTGGCTCGAGACGAATCGAGATTCTCGACTCCCGAGACTGGCTCGAGACGAATCGGAACGGACGAGTTTCGAGACTGGCTCGAATCGAAGTGGATGGAGTTTCGAGGCTGGTTCGGGACGAATCGGAACGGAAGAGTTTCGAGACTGAGGTCTGCAGGAACGTTCAGGCTCGAACCTCGTTCGTCTCGGTCCCTAAAATCTCGAGACTTCAACACTTTCAAGCTCGCTGAAGGCTCGAACAGTCTCGAGAATCTCGATTAGCCATCAACTACGTATACATACACACACCACGTGTTCCAGAAGCACGTGGCGTGAGTCACTTACAATTATCACAGTAATTGTAAAGTCACTTTCGTATGAACTCGCCAACCCAACTTCTTTTCGTGGCTAGACAAAAATTTTATGATAAAAGATGAGCAAACATTATAATTTTCTGATAGTTTAAATTAACATTTAATTTATATACATATATATATATAGTTGTAAATTGTAACGTATAAATTGCGGTACACAGTACATAATGTAAAATTATTAATCACGAAAAGATTGAAGTTTATACATATAAAAAAGTAATATTTTATTAACGTTACTGTTTCTGTTATTGTACAATAGCGCACAACAGAAACCGTCTGAAAGCTGAGAAATGAAAGAGATGGAAGAGATTTAGATTTAAATTATAGTTACAGCGCATAACTTAAAAACTACAGCAAAGAAGGAACTGCTATACTTAAAAACCAAGGGATTAAAATAATAATGTATATTTAAGATATCTTAAAGAGGAGCTTGAAAATGTAATTTTTTAACCTTTTTACAAGAACACAATTGATTAATAACGCACACTCTGCCAAAAATTGATGTATCTATTTCTTAACACGAAGAAGAAACTTGCGAATAAACGCAAAGCATTCATGTCATGTACATTTTCGAGATCAAGACAGTTAATTACAAATAAGTACCTGTATAAGGAACAAATAAATAGTCATATTACATAAGACATAAGATATACTTATATACTTACATGTATATTATTCAAATGTATTCATACTTATGCATGTATATGTTTGTACGCACATTTGTATATATAATAAAGAATTAATGTAAATTAAATAGCATTATATATTTTCAAAATTATGTTTTCAAGAACTAATAATTGTACTCTGTATAAAATCGTTCATCCTTAAACATTGATAGGTGAAAAAGTTTCACAGATTAATATATATCATATTTGTTAGACTAGATAATTTTCAGTAGTTCAAGTCTTCGATCCAAATAAAGAAATTCTATGAATTTAATGACCCATGATATCCAAAGAGTAACATTAAAAGTATAGTTTATCTTCATAAAGGAGAAGGGCATTTGCGTGCATTGTCATGACATTACGAGATCAAAAATATCATTTCCATATACATTGAATTACATATATATATTAAATTTTGTAATGTTGCCTTAACGTTAAATTAAAAGTACAATTTTAGTAAGCAGGAAGTCAATCCGTGGAAGCATAATATATTATTTATTAAAGGAACGCACTCGGTGCTTGATAAAATGTTTATAACTATATATCTTCACTGAAGAAGTAATTGTTATTTTGGATCGATGAACATGCAACTCTAGTGTTTCTCTATTTATGTATAAAGTAAAAGAAAAAGAAAGTGTGTGATTATTACAATAATGAATGCACCTTCACTTTTATAATTCTACAAACAGTCTTTACAGTGAAATCTGTACATTAACACACTGCTGCAAGAAATTTAAATTGATTTATTCTGCTTTTATAAGACACAGAAACATTTTTAGATAAATTGAGAATTTCTAATTATAAAATCATAATTATTCTTTTTTTGCAACAATAAAATTGAAAACAGAATGCTTATAACTGCGCTTAAATGATTACTGTTTGGCACGGAAAATATATTTTTACGACGTAAGATTAATGAATTTTGTTATCAATTTATTACAATAAAAATTGTATAATACTATAGAAACAGAAATACATTAGTATATATTTAAGTGCATATACAAGTACATTGCACGACTATATACATTATCAAGAAAGCACAGTGAACTGTATATATCTAATGTTTCAAATCTGAAACTATTTTCCTAAATCGCAATTTATTTATAAAATTTTTATACAGTAGAACCACGATTATCTAAACACCCTGCTTTGTAAGTACCTCTATTTAGTTATGTATTTTATAATGTTGCGCATAGTTATGTCAGCAAGGAAGAAAATATGAATAAAAAGGAAGAATGTACTTTAATATTCGGTATTCATTATTGTGAATCATCATTAATTTTCATTCTATTAAAAAATGGTTTAAAATAGTAAATTAGGAAGAAAGTGAATCTATATATGTATATGTATACAGGATGTTCACGCTATTGCTAGCCAACGTGCCTTGATACATGCTTCCATAAGATAAAAAAAATATATAGCATTTCATTGAAAAAATTGAAGGTCACCTTCATATCCATAAAATACTACAAACACAAAAAATTTACATACGTCATTAAGTTGCGTGCAAAAAACAGTATTACTTTTACCTTTTTTTAAATATTTATTATTTGCAAAAAAAAAGCGTGAACACCCTGTATAACTATTTATTATATATATTTGTTATAAATATGGAGTTCACATAATCAAGATTCCACTGTAAGTATAATGAATCCAATACCTTTTATTACATTATTTTTCTTACAAAACGTGTAGCTAAGAATCACACAGCTACTATTATACATGTACACATATATGTATGTATAGTTGTAGCAATGAACGAGTTTTAATTTAAAATGATGTACCAATTAAAATTGATATATTAATAACTTTGTTCACATTTATAAGTTTGATTAGAAAGTTATATATACACGTTAATGAAAATATAGAACCGAATTACGATTTTCCTGCTTTATAATTTAGTGTTTCAGTTACACCTCTTTAGTATGTTATTAAAAAGGAAGCAGCATAATCTTCTATATATATTCCTTATGATAATGATATTTTATGATGTGATCGTCAAAGTATAATATACAATATATTATTCCATTATATTCAACTTTGGCCTAATTAATTTGCGGCTCTATTTTACACAATAATATAATGGACACATGCATTACATACTTATATAATGCATGCATAATGGAAACAATATTCTAATTCATGGTTTTACATAATTCTGTTTCATGTGTCATATTTGTTATCTCAAGAGTTTTTCAAATGCTATGATTAATTATAGTCATTTCTCTAGAACAGTTAAATAGCTCTCGTGTCAGATCATTAAAATTTTTCAATTCATATCTACGAATAAATTTGTTCTCTTGTCCTTTTTAATAAAAACAATTTTTTTTTAATCTTTTACGTGATCACGAAAGATTTGTTACATATTTTATTTCTTGTATGAATCATTTATTTCTGCAACTTAAAACTGTCATCATTATCATCATTCTCGCAGTATTCATTTCCACACAAATAATATGTTATTAACATTTTAAGTATAAAGTAATAGTCAGAAGATTCTCTACAGATTGTAAGATGTAATTAGTAAGCAATCATGCCATAGATGTAAAAAGCACCGTTTTATATAATTTGCCTCGTATTCTTGCGAATAATTAAATGTACGTGTATATGCTAGGAAAGTTAGGTGAACATATATATATGTAATATGAATGTGTGCGTGTATGTGCCCACATGTGTGCGTGCGTATGCCTTTAAAATATCACATCAGTTAAATATATAAATAATACGAATCAATAATCGAATAAAGTAAATTGTTTATGAAACCAGCCTTATGTTTGAATTAAATCTGCAAATAGATATAGAGAAGATGGTCCATCGGAAATAACGATAACACCGAAATAAATTTTAGCGTTGAAAGTATAAAAAAATATTTTGCGCACAACTTGAACTATATTGTAAAATGCAAATAATGGAGTTCATTAAAAACAGTTTTTTTTACTATTTTTAAATTATTTTCATTTTCATAGAAAGTACATGTTTGCCAGTATGTCAATATTATGCAACGATTTTTTGTTTAACAACTGAATACAATAAAATATAATTGGTTAACAATGATCTTTCGACTTCCAATCTATAATATAATGATCCAAAGCTTTCTAAGAAGAAACTAACTAATAAACAAATATTTGTACACCATATTGTCTCCTAAAATATATTTTAATCGTATGAGAAACACTTTTTTCTCACGTCATCGAAATTGTTTAAACGATTTAATGTTTTGTTGAGCCACTCTGTATTAGTGACAAACTAATAGAGCGTTCCCTGATCAGGTACTTAACATGCATTTGCAAGCACGTCGTTTTTCGAAAGAAACCATTTGTCTCAAATCGATAATTTTTTTTAATGTAAAAACACGTTCTTCATTTTCCTCATTAACGATCCATTATGTTCAATCACATGTATATGTTACATAAAACAATATCTAGTAAATAATAAAGTTCGCATAGAATTTTGTTTTGTACAAACAGAATGTTTAGTTGTAGAAAACGTTCATTTAAATAGCATCCTTGTTTACGAACTATTACATGTTATTTGACACAAACATAGTACAATGACGTTTCCAGCTTGCCCACAGTCTCTAATTATAATACTGCGTTACCGTTTTGTCGCTACTCCGAAACGGTATAACATTATTCTTTTCGAATGATTAATTTTAACTTAATTTTATTTCGATTGTAAATGAAAATCGGACGAAGATTTCGAATAACCGTGTCGAATCAAAAGATTGTATATTTAAAAAAAAGCATGTTTTCTATTAAAATAAATTATATTAACAACTCTTATATATAGCACTTTGACTGTGTCACGCAAGTGCCCAAACAATTTCAATCATTTTTGTTTGCGTTTGGTCTATTTCAAGTAATTATTTACACTGTCTCATTACATCAAGGACTTATGCATACAATGATACAAGTTGACACGGATTGCAGTCCAATTAAGCTTTAAACTAAAACGAAACAATGTCTAGCAATGAAACATTAATCACCGAATCAAATGAAAAAATAACCGAGAAGGAAATTAAGAAAATCTTGTGTGTACGATTCAAGAACTATTTTCTTTCTTTTTGAAAAACTATAACTATCAAGGTGCACTGACGTAATGAAGTAAGCACATTAACCCTCAACAGTAGAACTGCCAACATCAGTGAATCGTTAGATTATAAAAAGAAAATATTTACATGATTTCAAAAAGAAAAAAAAAAACATGAGAAATTAATAATTTTTTCGATGGTGAAACATAAAAATGAAGTGAAGGCTTTCTCAGAGTTACACGATCTTTGTATTGATATGCTTTAATTTTTTCAAGCGAAAACGGTTTCTCCTCGTTTCTATGTTATTCGTGTTAACATAAAATAAGCTGGTCTTCAGTTTCTAACAATATAATATCATATAGTATAAATAATGAAACATAACAATTATGCTTCGAATACAATCATCGTGTAAATTGAAGAATACCTGTAAAAGTATTATGTAGTGCATAAATATTCTGCAATTAGAGTTAGTATGTGGATCATCCAAGAAATATGATAATTAATCAATGGGGAAAATCATAAATATTGTGAATATCGCTTGGAACCTAAGAAGAGAGAAAAAAAGTAATAATTGTTATTGCTTTTTCAGGTAAGGCAGAAATATCAAATGAATATTAGATACCTAATAAATATTTGTGCTTATAGAAATCCATTTGACTAGTTGGTCATGATCCACTATGCTATTAGTAAATTGTCATGACAGTGCCTTATATATACAATCATGGAAGAATGACTTTTATGATATATCAACCAGTCGTTAATTGTTCATTGAAGTAAGCAGGTACTGGCTTTCTTGCGGACTCAAAAACCCATATTAAGAATTATACTCTTAAACAAAACTTTTCACTTGTAATGCCATTTTTATTGTTTTGATTTTTTATTATCGTATCATTTCTTAAACGAAAATAACATAGTAGCGCACTGTGTGATGTTATTGTTAACCCCTCAAGGTTTTCAAAAAAAGTTTAACTTTACTAATACCTTTACGAAAATATCAACCATTGCTGTTATACGTGCACGTGCAATCTAACTAAGTATGTCAATCTCCAAATGTACGAAAAAAAATCAATTTAGTGCTACTAGATATTAAAACTACCAACTTAAAGGGACAGTTATAATATAAAAATAATATACGAAACATTGTATCGTACAATTGTTACTACTATGCACTTTTAAGAGTGGTCAATAGTTTTATTCCATATAATTTGTATTTCTAAAAAAACAATTGTAAATCGTAACATTTGCAAATATATCGTTTTGCAGGAAGTCCTTCGTCTTACTGTTTCGTTCAGACAGGTTAACAAAGTGCCATATAATTTGATTACCAATGACATTACAAAATAATGAAAATTTTTAATCTATAATTTGTCTAGTATACTTATAATATACTTAAGTTATATACTTAAGTATAATATAATTAAGCCACCAATTTTCCGAATTAAAACGAATTTGCTTTCTCGTCGCAAAACAAACTTATCGCGTGTGTTTAACTTAACAATTTTTCTACAAGTCCTAGTTATCACATTAAAAACTGTACACACCCTCGGAAAACGAGTTATAAAATATTTTAACGCTTATTTTATACCGTTCGAAAGCCAATACACAAAATATATATCGCTAAACTAACAAATTATAGGCATTTAAAAATATTTAAAAAGTACGGAAATAAGAGTATCGATATATAACGATGATCATTTAAAAATTAATTTGGCGTTTCTGGCATTTGTTTTTATATCAATCTTCTTGAATGACGAACAACGGCAGGTTTTTCTTTTTCAATGTATATTAATGGCTGGTTCTGGATGATCACATGACTTAAAATGGCTTCATTTGCCAAAGACATTAAATACAGTTTGTATGCTGGACTAGCTTCGTATTACGACTTGAGAAAGATTTGTGCCTACAACAAGTCGTCATAGATTTAGGCGTATGCTGTAGGAAGATCACGTACATACTAAATTCTTTTAGTCTTTTTTTTATATATATTTCTAGTAAGTAAGAAAAGTAAGCGCTACTAACACGCTGATATCGAATTTAATGCTATTTTTCACATTCCCTTTGTATCTATAGTTATGGTGTTTTGAAAAGTGATACAACTGAAGCACTATAAAAAATTAATAAAATATATATATGTATATATATATGTATGTATATTAATTTGAAATTTCACACGTTCTTTCTTTCACAAACCGTTCACGGGTTTAATATTTAATGCGATCTCAGCAGAAAATATTTTATATATAAAATCTACGTAGAAGTACTAAGTTTAATATAAAGGTCAGTGTGATTATCTACGATGATTGGATTATGTATACGTGTTATTGTTTTACTCCATGTCAGTTTTCCTAACTTTCGAATAATTCTCTGTCACGTATGTATGGAACAAATGAGACGGGCACCTGCTAGATCAACCTACAGCATTGTTTAACAGGACGCAACTAACTTTTTAAATATTTTTAAACTCAGTAGTAGCCGCGCCCTATGGTCATGTATAGTTAATAACAATGTGTCATTTCAGATGACAAAATGAGATGCAAACATGTTTCTAGAAGTCTCTCATGGAAGACATTGAAAGATCTTATCTCCAAGCATCTGACTCGAAAGATAGTATGAAAAACTACTACATACTCATCAGTAAAACATTATTATAAACGTTCTATACAGATCTCAGGAGAATTAGAAGTTGTAATTTGTATGCGATTAAATTATAAAAGTTTCATTACACTCGAACTGTTATTATTTTCAGATTTGAAAAAAAATTAGATGTAAACATGTGTGTGTATATATATATATATATCTTTTATTAAAAAGCATTATGAAAGTTTCCTAGATAAATTTGAAATATCCGGTGGCAACTAAAACGCCTTTTTTCATTACGATAAAATAAGTGTGACACCGTGTAAAATCTAAGCTCGCGTTTCGATCTCCATTGAGAAACACACTTGAAACATGTTTAAGTAATTTATAATCAATTTTTTTTGAAGTCTTAATTGTGGCAAAAAAATTGCAATTTCTTTAAGCTTCAGTAGATGCTATCAGGGAATTCTTAGGTGTATATGCTGTCGCGTTTGGATCCAAGTTCGACACTGTACACCCTGGGCGGGGACTTTCATTAGAACGTATTTTTGTAACTGCGACTCGCACTTCATTATTCAACCGAAGCTTAGATGTCGCACAGGTTGGCGCAGGACCAAACGTGTCTTGTGGCATCACAGCTAAATCTTGGGCTATTTTTGTTTTTAGCATTTCAATTTCCTTTTCTTGAGATCTAATTAAACCTGATTCAACATAAAATGTACGATGTATAATATATATCCTACAGTTTTCCTTAAGGAGTTATACATACTTGTAAAGATTGAAAAAATCGATTTTTAAATAATGCTTTTCTCTGAAAGTATATCATAAGAATATTTTCTAAAAATTTTAATCTAATCCGACTAAAGTTTACAGATATATAAAGTTTCATGTACACGTTACTATGAGCGTGGCTATGTGCCTTGTATTTGTTTATGAGTCATTTATTGTATATTTCTAAGCTATTTATCCCTGTGCAAGTATATTTCAAAAAGTATCAGGTAAGTCCAGTTTCTTCGTTATAAATATACTGTAAATGATACTCTTTCGTATCCTTAGAAATAAATATATAATTCTATTTTCTTTCTAAAAATTGTGAGAAAACCAGTTGTTTAAGTATTTACGAGTGTGTATAACCCTTTAAAGGGGGATTCTCGTGTAACTAGCCCGAAAAATCGATTTTTAAAAAATTGCATTTTGTAAAAGTATGGAACCTTGAAAATAGTTTCCTAATCTTTGATACTGAAATTCATTGAAATGACAAAGTTGACTAGATTGCGAATGTTACTTACTGTCTTTAATTTCTAGTTGCCGCCTGGCTTCACCAAGTGCAGAAAACAAGTCAAGCTTTATACGCGTCTCTGCACTTAAACTGTCTTCTAAGTGAGCAGTTTTGTCTTGAAGCGCATTCAGTGCTCCGAGTAAAATTTCAGACTCTTTGTGATTCTCCTTACAACGTGAGACGTCTTTCTCCAGTACACTGCACCTGATAACAAAATCATTGTGTTGTACAGATCAAATTATTGAACACACCAGCATGCTGGTATCATAATTCCAAACTTGAAGAATGTAGTAGTTAGAGTGTTTGAAAACAAACTAAATGTATTGTTGCAGAACATAATTCTAATTGTTCTTGTCGGCTGATGCGAAACATTTCTTAATTTATATGAGTGTAGGCATTGCATGAACTAGAATAAACAAAGAATATTGTTATTAAAAATAGAATTTTACGAATAATGACTGTATTCTGGTTCATACAAGAATCCTTTAGGTCTTCAACAATCCTTGATAATGTTGTATCCGCATCATTATAATTCACATAAAATTCACATAGAAATATATGTAATTACCTTTCATCTTTCGTTTTAAGTTCTCGTCGTAAATTTTTAAGATCTTGCTCCATTTGTGTTCTACGACTTTTACACGATTCAGTGCACTCTTGTCTGATAAGTGGTGGAGGAGGTGGTGGAATTGCAGATCGTGCTTCTTCCGCAGCTCGTCTTGCTCGTCTTTCGGAAACTAAAGTCGCTTCACAAGCTGTTCGCTGTTTCCTTTCTTCTGCGATTCTTTTCTCCAATGACGTCATCGTTTGTTTATCTGATTGACGAGCTATTACTAATCCATTTAATCTATTAAGTACACAAATATAAAAAAAATTGCGCATACATTGGAAAAATTAAAGCACTGTTTTATAAATGTGTAGAGAGAGTATTGTGTCTTTTAAATGCATCTTTATATACAAATTTTGTACTCAACTTTAGCTTAACAAACATGATAATTTATGATAATTATTTTTGTGTCCCAGTGTACAATCCCATTTCAACGAATGGTGTAAGTTTCAAATATTCATTTACTCACTTGGTTTGTAACTGATCATTGTCGTGCTGAAGTTGCTCTATGTCGTCCTTAGCTTGACGTTCTCCATTCTGTAGAGTATTTATTTGTGAACGAAGTTCCTGTTCCAGCTGTCGGCTGGATTGCAAGTCTGACTTCAAGCGCTTAATGTCAGCCTCGAGCCTGCGACACATCAGTAACCTATTTAAATGATAACAGATTACACTAAAGAAAAATACTGAGAATAACTTAATGCTCTGCGATTTCGATAAGAGAGAAATCTTTAGTGAAAAATTTCAAACCTAGGAATAGCAATTTCTTCTTTTGTCGAGCGTTTATATATATCAGAAATAAAAAGTATATCAAGTTCGAAGGTTCATCGTAAGATTCGTTATTATACAGAAGAAGGATACAAAAAACTGAAACACTGTAGTATCCCTTTTTTTTTGTCATAATATAACTGAATAATACAAGCGATGTACCTTTGACAATATTCGTCTTGTTGTTTTTGCTGTTCGCTTATATTATCAACTGGGGTTTTAATCTGACGAGTTTTACGTTCACGTTGAGTATTAACAGTGGACGAGGATTCTCGACTTTCTTTAATGTTATTCCACTTGCCTGTCACAGAGCCATTGGTCTGTGACTTGACTGTGGTGTGCCCGCAGTTTCCACCTTTGACAAATTTGTCTTTCTCTATTTCATTCACATCGAAATCATTCACAGATCTGTATTTTACACATTCCGTAGTTTAGTCAATTTTTCGAACACCACAAATACATTCACAGACGCACAGATGATTACTTACCCGATCCTGTCAATGAATTGTATGTCATTGTGTGTAACGGTGTTACCGTTAGTATGTATAAACCTTTTGTCATTTTTATCAGACTGTGATATACTCGTTATATTATGTTTATTGTGTTGTTGTTCCTCTTGTTTCTCACCTTTGTCTAAAGACTTTCTGTGATTATTCTTTGTTGTAGCGGTTTGAGCTTGCGATAGAATTTGTGAACCTATATGTAAATTACCATTTTGTATACCTACTTCCGCAGAATTATTACTGCATCCTATAATGCATTCAATTATGAATTATCAAACAGTGCTCAATTATAAAGGACATTGTATTACAGAACACAGACCAAAAGATGAAAATAAATACAAACTACCTCTGCTCTTTTCGGGACTTGGATTGTACTGTGGACAAAATTTATTAGATTGTATTTTCACGTGTTGCTCGAACGATGAGTTAACGTGCGATTGCGACTGAACTTGCTGAATTTGTTGCACTGTTGTAATTTGTTGTTCTAAAGGCAACGCTTGCTGCAATAATTGTAGATAAAATTCGTTCTCTTTTGCCACATCTTTTTGTTTTCTCTGGTGAAAGAAATATTAACATGTAGACATTGTAAAATTGTTTCTGTATAGGGTATCAGTTATAAGTTTGAATTTACTTTTACCTCTCTCATCCTATGACCGATAAAGCTTTTAAAACCAAAACCTAATGTAACTACAGGATAACCAATGCTGAAAACAAATAGTATTTTACAGTATTGACATTGGTAACAAAATATTTCAGTATTCAAAATGAAAAAATAAATATATACCAATGTGCTGCAAATGGTCGACACAGATCCAAGTGGAAGGGCATATGTCGTAAGTCTCTTAATCGAACTGCTGCCTCTATGTATAGAAATAATAACCATAGCATCACAGTCGGTAGACACACACCTTTGTCTATTCAACAACAGTATTGTATTAGAATTCGTATCATTATTTAAATATAGCCATAATATTATTTAACATTTAGACTAGGTGATTGTTCACATAAGTATTTATCGTCACCAGTCAGCAAGTTAAAAAAATATTCATTTATGTTTTATAGGTTTACCTGTATGCCACACATATTGTACCCAAACGTAAGTACTAGCAGCAAAGAACAGCCAATGCACTGGTATAAAGAAGAAACAAATCATATCTGATGTAAGCGCGATACAAATAAAAAATACAGAGAAGGCCTGAAAACATAATAATTTATGTTACTGTAAAAGTAATTGTACATAGTCAATTATGTTAGATAAAACTCTATAAGATAATCTCATTACTTACCAAGCCTTGATATTTGAAAGAATCGTAAACACTTCTGAGAAGTAGCCAAAATGGCCACAAAAATTCAAAACGGAATTCTAAAATGAAGTCTGCCAAAATTACCATGGCCCATAGTAGAAGAAATTTTAGATAAAGCAATGTACTGAAATAAAAAATGAAACTGTGTTATTTATTAGTATAAAAAGGTGTATGTATATATATATATAAGAGAAATTATATTACACGTACCAAAACATTTATAGTATCTATTCATAAAACATTATTGAAATATTTCACCATTTTAATGCTAGGGGTTGTTTCAAAAACCACGTTGAACAGTGCGATCGTACTGTTCTGTTTCTATGTTGATAAATGCGAAGCAGCATGATCAACATGAAATCTGAACAGCACAATCGTGCTTGGTAGTACTGACTATTCAAAGTGAAATATATATCATAATATGGTACAGAAGAGGTATAATTCATGGTAAAATAAATTATATTTATTTTGAAAAAAAAATTATGCCCTGCCACAAAGTAAAGAGAAATTATGATGCATTCAACCTGGATTTAGAGCCGGTTGTAAGAATGATCATTTATTGCATCTCTTCCAGTTATGAATACATATCTAACTTTGTATGTGACTATGTGCAGCTTTAACGTGTGGAAACATTACAAACGCACAATTTCAGAAACAACAAATGCTGTGAATGTGAATAATCTGTGTCCGCATAAGGAAATATACAAAGCTAAATGTGCAGTTGCATTGATAAAAGTTTAATTACATAATTATATATACAATGAGAACCGGTAACGAACAAGAAAAAAAAACCAAAGTCGGACGTATTGTCGTGTACCGAACGATTGAATCTTCGCGACTGTTACTGATCGGGATTGTTTGGTATTTCGTACGGGGGTTTATAAACACGTAATGTTCTTGCTCGTTCTACGAAAACAGGCACACATGGTCAGAGTTTTGGTAAATGTCAAGTTATGTCATGCAGCCTCTGGAAAGCGGGCCGACACAATCTCGCACCGACACAACGTATCGCGGTGATTGATAAAGCTTTACGGTTTGATCGAAGTGAATAGAGAAGCATCTGATCGACGGGTTCGAAGCGCTCGATAGGACTGCTCGGCAAGGGTTTTGATTATTTTGAAAATTAGCCATTTCAATGAGACATATGGCGGCGAAAATTTACCTTCCGTAGATTCCCTCGGTGAGCTTGTTGCGTTTCAAGGGCCTCCGAAGCTTACCGCACTCGACATTTCTTCTCTTCATATTCTTCGACACTTTCACTACGACCAAAGCGACGTTATTCGCGTGGTGCAACAGAACCGAAAAAACCGCAAATTTTCTACGGACTCGTGAAAAAATCCACTGTCTCGCGCGCGACTTCTATCAGACTCTTTTGTTGTCATTCGTCTGCGGACAGATTCGAGGTTTTACAGCGGTTTACCAAGCAGCTGATTGGTCCATTGTGGGACATGGCGCTAATCACCAGCGAATATCACCTGCTGGAATATTTACTTCCCGAGACGGTTTTGACAAGTTACCGCGGGTATTTCTTTCGCGTTCCGATGAACGAACTCGTGTTTCACAGTGCAAATTGTTGCTCGAGATAAGTCTGGATTATAGGCTTTATCGATCGTGTGTGCTTTCGATTGCACCATAGGTCAATCGACTTGTTTCACTTACGTTCAGGGTTGCCGGGAGGATTCCCTGTTCGCGGGATTTTTCCCTTTCCCTTAGTATCTATACGTGACCCCCACCAGTGCCACCATTACTCCGCCTGTGCCGCTACTACATACGTCATATCACCTCCAACTCCAATGCCATCTGTATCGTCTGCACTGTGTCTGTGTCCGCGGCCGTTCTATTTTATCGTAGGTTATGTTTGTTCCCAAATTAGTTCAATCTCAAAAATCTTCTACTTCCTTGAAAGGGGTGATCCCTGGGATCATTTCGAGCCACTTCTTCTCTCTACGAAAATGTTCTTCACAGTTTCGTTATGTAGTTATCAACAAAAAACACGGACCAATCAGAGCGCGGGTACAACAGACGGATTTCGGATGGGCCAATGGCAACGCCACACTCAGCGGTACCAGTGCTGGGATATTGCACGGTTCTTTTCGCGCATGCGCGACGGTTTATACCGTCAGTAAAGTAAAAGTTTCGCTAAAATGGGGTACCTTTGATGACATCGCATAATTTCGCGAATTTTTTTTCTTTATTCGATTTTGAAATATAAACGTATAACACGCGCATATTACATTAAAATTTAACACGTGTGTACTTTCCCGCCAGTAATAGTGCTCCACCATTTTCCCCACAAACTTAGGACGTAGATACGTTCCTGCATTTGGACGTGCATGCGCGAAAAATACCAATATTCAACAGCGTGGAAAGGGGATTGTGATAAACATAAAGTTCGTCGTGACAAAAACAAAATACTTTTTAATATAAGTCGCATTTAAAATCTGGCTTGCTCGATGCTATTGATGATATTCAATCAATTCGATACCAAAGTATGTACTCAATGGAAAGTTTAGATACGTATTGAAATGTAAGGTATTTCGTATTAATTTTCGATAATGATACTTCATGAATCGATACCCGTGTGATACTTTACAAAAGTTTCGATACCTACTCTAAGGCTGTGGTACTGTGAATAAAATAGTGTTTCTTTTAATAGTTTATTATAGATCTGATTTTATTCATATTTATTGTAATATATGTATTAGCTTTAATTAAACAAATTAAGAATAATAAATGCGGTAAATAAGTATCAAAAATTTCACAAGGTTTGAAACGGTTGTTGTTGAAATGGTTATTGAAATCTGTATGTATCGCACTGGTAATCGATACTTTCGTGAAATATCAAACAGGTATCGATACCTTCGTGAAGTATCAGAGAGGTATCGATACTTTCAAAGAAGTATCAAAGAGGTATCGATACTTTCAAAGAAGTATCAAACGAGTATCGATACTTTCAAAGAAGTATCAAACGAGTATCGATACTTTCAAAGAAGTATCAAACGAATATCGATACTTTCAAAGAAGTATCAAATGAGTATCGATAATTACGTAGAAGCATCAAATGGGTATCAATATTTTGGATACTTTATATACACCTTTATATATACAAATTTATACCTATTCGATACGGCATCATAATTTGCGGATTGGTATAGATAGTACCGATTTGGTATCGGTCTGATCACTACACATATAAATTCCTACATAGTATTACGGTATTTCTCGGTGTAAGTTCTCCTCCAATTTATAAACTCGTTCCCACCCAGTGCCAACCTATTAAGATATTTGGCCTGTGGGCTACTCAGGGCTACTACGTAACAACAATGCGCTCCTCTTCATAAGAAAATATACGGGAGAGGAAGCAGGAGCGGGGTGATCGGTGAAGTTTTACGAAAGATTCAGAACGAAAAGAAGTCAATATAGGAATTATCAATAAACGAATAAAAATACAAAATAGCCACCCCGGAGCTACGGAGCCCCATTTAGCGCCGTGGTTAGGATGGCCCTGGTCCCACCTCGCTCCATTCCGGTCTACCGGTATTGACATGATATGGACCATGTTTGGAGATCTATACATTTACGAAAACATATAAAAATACATACAGTACATTCTACAAGAAAGATTGATAACGATTTCAATTAAAAGATAAGGTTATTTTTATGAATTGTACTGCAGTGGACTTATCATCAATGGCTTTTACATGTGATATTAAAAAATCTGGAATTCCTGGTAAAGATCATGCACTTATGATAGTGAGTTTAAATACCTTCTATATGAGTGTAGATCTTCTAATAAGATTTCTTCATAATGTGTGTACAAGTTCTTCCAACAGTGCTTTAAAGGAACCAGTAACAGAGGTTTTTAAGATGAACACTTTCATGAAAATTTATATTATTCATCTAATACTGTTTGCAATTATTTGTCCTTACACATACAAATTCATCTACGAGAAGATGGAAACATTTTCATTATTATTCACAATTTCGAGTATAATCTCAATTGTGTTCTTAAAGTTCATTCTCCTATTCAATCGGAATGAAGAAACTGTTCGCACGAGTAACGTAATGCAAGGTTTAGATTATGGAACTGGCATGGCTTATAGCTATTACTACGGATATTTGAAAATGGTACTGCCTTCAACTGGGACAGCTCAAAAAGGTTTAATCGAGAAGATTGAAAACCTTGAGGACCGCAATAATATAACAATAAGTGTCCATAAATTATTGATTTTAATTCCTTCATCTACATACATCCCACCAGATCTAAAAGAAATTTCGTACCAATGGATGGAGAGCGCAGTCGAGTTAGAAGAGGAAGTACGCGACCGAGCAGGAGTAAAAGGACGACGATATCGCAATAATGTATATAAAATTTATCCTGGCGGTAAAAGATTGAACTCTACACCTGTTTATGTAGTAGCAGAAGGTGCTACACCCATCTTGACATTGTTTGAAGTTCAGAAGCACTCTCATCCTGAAACAAGTCTTTATAAAAAACACTGTACAGATATTATACGTAACTTTTATCAAAAATTGAAAGAGCTAATAGACAATGATCCAGAATGTAATGATCTTTGTGAAGTAATTTATTATGAAGATTACAATGATGATGGAACTAAAGTTAATGTTGCAAAAGTTATATTAGAAAGGATAACATAAAGTATTTATATTTTTATATTATTTCTATAAAAATATGCATGACAAGAGGAGGACTGATATGACTCAGGTATGAAAATAAGGGCGTTGACGAACGTTTTTTCTTTAAAGTAATTTTTACAAGCATGTGGGAAATACTGTGGGAGGAAGCGATTTAAAAAAAATTATGGAGCACTACAAATGACTTATTTACATTACTTTATAAAAATAACAAATATGTATCTATTTATCCTAAGTTTTAGTCATATTTTTAAAAATATTTTTTCAAAGAAATAATAATGCGTGTCTTGCAAACCTAGTGTTAAATGTAAAAAATGTAAAATAAATATAATTAGGTTAAAAGTAATATGAAGTACCTTACTCTCATGTCAAAATATTATTTATTAATGTACCATTGTTTGTAGTACAATATAAAATAATTTATTATAAAATTCCTTTTTGTCTTCACCGGCAAATAGAATGATAAATTGTTGTCACTGTATCAACCATGATTAATAATTTTTTATATTTTGAAGACTTACATCTCAGAGGTCCGATAGTATATTTATACAAAAGGGTACATTACTAATACGTTTTCCTCAATTAATTGATTATTAAATTGATTATTACTATTCATATAAATGGCCGATGTAATGTGAACACATTGTAATCGCAGAGTTTATTACATATCCATCTCAAACTGTTCCACAGATTCCTCTATTGCTGGTGTATCTGTAATTAAAGTATTAATAAATTCTAATTCAATATTATGTTTTATAAATTAAGTCAGTATACAGACCTCTGTTAATTTTCACAGTTGTTGTACTATTTGAAGATGTATTTTTTAGCAATTCTGCTGGTATTGTAGATATATTCTGTGGTGGTGTTCGTGATATGGGAGAATTTTGTAAGTTCATCAAAAAATCACGTTCATAAACTATGCGGGTACCTGTACAATATATATGTATATTGAAATTGACAAAATCACTGTCTAATTGTCTAATAAATGTAGTCATAATCATTACATTGAAATTGACTAAGTCACTGTCTAATTGACTAATAAATGTAGTCATAATCATTACATTCTTTATACATCTTAAAGACTTGTAAGAAATGCATAAATATATTAATAAAAACTCAATGCTAGTTGGCATTAAAAAGTTATAAAATTTAGACAAAAAAGATTTGTATAATGAACCTGAGGGCAAAATTCTATAATATTTTTATGTTTTTATTTTATTTGTATGTAAAAGATTAATATCGGTAATGTTTTATTCTTGGTGTATAATGTAGTACTATTATCGAGATATGAGAGAGAGCCATACCTTCGTTTTTTTTTAAATGTATGTCCCTTTGGAACTCATACAACATTTATTTAAAAAATTTTTCGTACAACAAATAACTTGCGAATTATTTGAAATCGTCATGTTATGAGACCAATCCTGAATATAATTCTAGTAACCAACAATATTGAAATTCTCGTGAAACAATATTGAAATTCTAGTAAAACAATATTAAAATTCTTTGTAACTCACTATAGTAGAATTTTCTCAACTTGGCACACAATGAAAGTTATTTGCAGATATATTTTATGACTGCATTATATCTCTTCAATTGACAAAACTTAATAGTAATATTTTAATTTAAAAAATGCTTGATTATCAAATGTAATAGAAACCATGTATCTATAGAGAAGGAAGATTTTAGAAAGACTATTTCTTCTACTAAATTAACAATTGTCTACTTGTATATTTTATCACTACACTACAATAATAAAAATATAAATTTATTTAGAAATATAAATGATGAACTCAGTGCAGGAAAGATTTGTGTGATTGCATTTCTACATTGATCTAATAGGAATTAAATCAATATGTACTTACCAACACAAATAAATATGCATTTTCATTAAATATTTTATTCTCCTTTTATCTGCAGCTTTTATAAAATTATAACAATAGTTGTAATTAAGAAATGTTTCATCAAGATTTATCTTTACTATCTACTCTACAAACAATAATTCTATATTCTATGTGTAGTTACAAAATTGCAAAATCTTTGTTTAAAATTTACAACCTTCCATTATTTTATTTATTCTTTAAAATATACTTCTGAAGATAAATGCTACTTGTCTCCTAAATAAAATTACAACCATCTTTTCACGATTTAGTTTTATACATTTCATTAAATAATAATCAATAATAACTCATTTGATCTTTTTTAAATGAACTTTGAAATGAAACTTATGTTTATATTATATTAAACACGCATACAAATACACTAAACTATCATACTTAAAACGTGTATTGTAAATTTAATCTTTTAAAAATCATGTTCGTATATATATATTTAAAAGTTTCAATTATGATCAATTAAAAGCGATCTCGGTAGCTATATTAATGTTTATTAGCCACTTCATAAATTGATTAATATACAACTTGTAGGGGATTATTAGTTAATAAGTATAGACTGCGGATTTTATGTATTTCTGACAAAAGTTATATTATTTTCGACATTTCAAGGTGATTAAAAAAGAGAAAATATAGATTTTTATTTAACTTTGATTTGCTGACAATTTTTATCTCGCATAAAGATCCATGTTTACTTAATTAAAGTTCCATGCTAATCGGACTATGGAACGAGATTATTATGTTAACAAAAACAAAATCACTGACCTCCAGGCGTTGTCGAAAAAAGTGTTCCACCAGGGGTGGACGAATAATCAGCAGGTAACTGACTAGGATCGCTGAATAATATTTTCTTCAAAGGTATGCTTTGGCTCTGAGTAGCCTGCCTTGCAATGGGCGACGCAGACATACTTGATTTTTTGATTTCTTCGCAAAGAGGGAAAAAAACACGGAATTAAATACTATCGTTTTATACAGGAAATAAAGATAGCGGTCTATCGACGATTCGTCTGTCTATCTTATTGACAACAGATTGCAGTGCGTAATTTCTGTAAAACTGCACGTTCTGCGCACCGATTTCAAACTGGATATACGTATTTATATATATTTCCGATCGTTCAAGGGTAAAAGTAAAAACAAAAATCGCCACGAAAATTTTAACAGAAACCCGTGCCCGCGATTTTTGAACATTACAAATGTTGCTCTATGTTATTCTAACCTTGAACAATTGTTAAACATGCACGTAAACTAAGCAAACAAACCTTCACGCGCGCGCTAGAATTCGTTGACTCCGTATGACTTTACCACGCGATAAGTAATTGTTTTATGTAATTTCACTTCGCCTCCCTCTCCCACTTCTCAGAAACTATGGAAATGTTCTGAAAGCGTTTTTAGCGACGTCTATGAAACGATCCGAGAACAAACTTGTTGAAGCTGGTAATTCCTTTGTTCAAAGGAGTTTATTTTCGAACATGTATTTTAATCGCAATCTCTTCTTTATAATAATTTAATAGCTCTTAATTTAAATAACAATGAACCTAACAAGAAAAATTAGTCTATAGTAGCACTTCATTCTTTCAAATCTCAAATTTTTAAATCTGTTATGATTCATTTTTATGTTAGCGTATATATACACTTTTAAAATAAAGGTTCGACAATTAAAACAATGTTTTTTTTTCTTGTAAGGATATTCTACTAAACCCTGTCTAGAATAATGAAAATTATAGATTATGAAAAATGAAAATACCTCATTGATTATTTCATCGGTAAATATTGAATTTATACACATTTCCATTGTTACAAAATTATCACCATTAATATAATATAATACAAATATATATGAACTTAAGCTTGAAAGGATACATTTTTTGTTTACACATAATGATTATAAAAATAAAATGATAAATCAGTGTTATCGCTTACATTATATTCGTCAGGACAATATAACGAAATTAGATTCGACTATGGTATTGTAATGTACAATCTTCAGTATGCCAAATATATATAAATCTATAAATGAGGAGCATCACATCTGTATATATTCATATGTAAAACCTAATATTTTGTAAAAGCTGAACGTACTATTTCATAACTGAAAAACTAATAGGGCGAACAAAGTGTTATGTCTGTACAAATACATGCTTATGTTAACTGTTCAAATAGCATATTGATATTTTGATCTCAATAGTTTTCCTAAATTATTTGTTTTATAAATCACTGTACTTCATCATTACAAATAAATCATATAATTATAGTACAATAATAAACAATATATGAACTTCACATTTAAAACTTCACATTTAAAATTCAATATCGAGATGAATTTAATCCACAGTATAGTATGGTAAATTAAACAGACTTGATGTACTTGAGATGAACAATGCAACACAATGAAGCAATGAATACTTACAAATAATAATTTGTTAGTTCAATTTGGTCACTGACATTTTACAATGAATAAACAGTAGAAACTTATAATGTGATGCCAATTTAAAAAATATTTTGTAATATTTTATGATTTAATATTGAACAGCTTTCGAAAATTCGAGTAATTTTGCGAGATCGATGATTGCTTCCTGTTCGAGTTCGTGAGAAAATACTCAAACTTTCGAAAACAATGATATGATGAAATCATTAGTTATTGTTTCTAATGAAATTTTAAAAACTAAAGTTCTCACAACGTCCAAAACAGATTCGAATTTTTTTTTATTCCTAGCGAGACACAAAGATATACAACTAATACGATAGAAAGTACTTTCATAGCTTTTTATTGACAAGATATAAAATGATTATATGAAAGGTTCCATGATTATTTAAGAATAAATTATGCAAGCATATATAAATAATAAATGGATATTTATATATTGCTGATAGCCTGCAAAAGGCAGGAAACTAGAAAGGTAATCGATTTACAAAACTTCTATTCGAAATTTGGTCTTTATTTTCCAAAAATATCTCCCTCATTTCTGGACTGCTCAAAATTGCCTGCAAATACAAATAAAAAACTGTGAGAACTTCTTTAGTAATGTATACGGTTCATAGAACTTGTTCCCGACTCGATCTGGTGATAACACTTTACTCAAATTCGATATTCGGATATACACCGTGTTTACTTTCCAAAAAGTTCGTTCCTTTCTTTTCCAAAAACTTTTTAAAATTATTATTAAGATGTTCCCAGCGAACCGTGCGCAAGGCGCGCGTGTGTGTGTGTATTCGAGCGTAATCAATGAATGTAATAACAAAAACCACAATTAAAAGGTCAAACACTTTATTTTTCTTAATGAAGGTATGTACGTGGGATTTGGGATATACAAAAAATTCATATCGTCTAAGTCTGAATTGTACATCTCCTCCGGCAACGCTTGTGATTAAAGTATCCCTTCCAATACCCAACTAAACCTCTGCCTAGACGAACACGTTGCAATCGCGGTGGTAGGATTGTTGAAGGGCCACAGAACATGGAATGAATCATCCAATTTGAGAAGGCGCGTAGAAGAAACGGTGAAACAATAAGATGACTCAAGATAAAATACTTGAAGTTCATAATCAAATTTGGACACACAAGGGGAGGATAATACGGCGGTTGCATCTAGACAATAGAAAGTCTCGGAAGGGTAGTAGCAAAGAGGTGAAAAACAACCGAACTGGGTGAAATGCCTGACTCCACACTTTTTTCTTTTTATCACCTTGCACTAGTAACAATCGCGACGATTGTATTTGTATTATTATTATTATTGATTAAATACACAAATTCGTTCTGCGAAATTGCGAGCACTTTTAGTTTTTGCGACCGTAATAGAGGGGTGCCAGGAATATTGATAAAAGTTATATATATATATATATATGTATATATATATATATACAATAGAAATAGTAGCAGGAAATGGAGGAATAAATACAGAATGAGAAGAAAAAAGCGTAAGAGTATACACACCAGTTAACGGTAATATAACAGCGGTACGAGCGAAGAGTGGTAGAAACAGTAGTATGATGATATATATATATAGATATGTGTATATATATATATATATCTGTACTGATAATTGTAATAATTATTATATGTAATATTACTAATTTTTCTAGAGTAGCGAATAACTATTCCTGTAATCTACTGTTATAAAATGAAATTGAGATGAGAACGTTGGAATATTTTGGTAAATCGCGTTTACATAAGCGATTGTAATTCACCAACTCACTCTATATATACTCACACACCATGAGAGATCAGCTGAGAGCTCCGTATTTCACTTACTTTTATTTCTTTTTTTGTAATTATAATGAATTATAGCCAATAGTCAGATTTAGATTAAATCTGCAACATTCATTGGCATTTCATCAATGCGAGTGTTATAGAATTGTTCAATATCTTTTAAGGCCCGTTTGTCGTCTTCTGTCACGAAGTTAATAGCCACTCCTTTACGACCAAAACGACCACCTCGACCGATTCTGTAACACAATTTCAAGAATTATTTTATTTCCGAATCATTCACGATACATAAATATACTTTACTATAGTACTCTCTCCATAACTGTGAAAATTTCGGGTCAGCCAAAGTACACTCACCTGTGAATATAATTTTCACGATTGGAAGGTAAATCGTAGTTTATGACAAGCGAAACCTGTTGAACATCAATACCACGTGCTAAAAGATCGGTAGTAATGAGGACACGAGATGAGCCAGTTCTGAATTGCCTCATGATCAGGTCTCGTTCTTTTTGCTCCATATCTCCATGCATAGCGGACACAGTGAAATCACGGTTGCGCATGTTATCCGTTAGCCAGTCTACTTTGCGCCGTGTATTGCAGAAAATAACTGCCTGGGTAATACTCAATGTATCATACAAGTCACAAAGAGTTTCGAACTTCCATTCTTCACGCTCAACGTTCACGAAGAACTGCTTGATACCCTCTAGTGTGAGCTCTTCTTTTTTAACCAAGATTTGAATTGGATTCCGCATAAAACATTGAGACACATCCAACACATCATTTGGCATCGTAGCAGATAGCAAAATAACCTGGAAAATAACAATTACTTATTTTTCCGATACCTTGCATACAATTATAATAAATTACATATCCTCTGAGCAGAATTCGTATTTTAATGAAATGATTATGATCGTCCTCGATTTTAATGTACTTTTGCACAGTGATAGTATTTTATACTATAAACAAGCGTATCTACAAACTCAACGTACCTGCACTTCATTAGGTAATAATTTGAATACATCATGAATCTGTTCCTTAAAACCACGCGAAAGCATTTCATCAGCTTCATCCAGAACAAACAGTTTGATATTGTTGGTGCGTAGCGCACGTCGGCTAATCATATCGAAAACCCTGCCAGGTGTTCCAACCACTATATGAACACCCTGATCGAGTTTCCGCATGTCTTCACGTACATTGGTACCGCCAATGCATGCATGACATTCGGCATGCATAAAATCTCCCAAAGCAATAACGACCTTCTGGATCTAAGAAAGAAAAAAATTACCAGAATAATTAAATGATTAATTTCGATTTCATTCTCTGTTTGTTATAAATCCGATAGAAAATTCTTATTTTGCATAAAGGTGTCCGCTTATTATGAATACTTACTTGTTGAGCCAGCTCACGAGTTGGGGCTAAAATCAAGGCTTGACATTCCTTGACGTTGGTGTCGATTTGCTGCAGAATGGAGATAGAGAAGGTAGCAGTTTTGCCAGTTCCTGTTAAACATTGTACAAAGAAAAATTGATGTTAACAAGTTCCACTGCAACGGACAAACGACAAATACTTCTTGTCGTCAACAATTTACCTGACTGTGCCTGTGCAATTACGTCATGTCCACTAATGCACGGCAAAATCGCACGTTGTTGAATTGCGGACGGTTTTTCAAACCCATATGCATAAATACCACGAAGGAGCTCTTCTTTCAAGTTCATTTCATCGAAGTTATCGACCACCTAATTTTTACATAACAATGAATACAAACATTGAAATTAATTTAACATTCAACATAAACAAACTAACGCGTCGACTGCCGCGGTGGTCTTAGCTGACAGGTGTAACTGGATGAGAAAAATGCATAAACTTTGCATACAGTAGTGTTTATAATTTTGTAACTGTAATTAATACTAGAATACCGCTTGTCTAATGAATGTAAATGCAAACATGTCAACATTTTTATTTTCAGTAATATAAACGTACTCAAATAAACATATATTTATGCAATGTGATTCTAGTAGAGCCACAATAAGCTTGGCAGTCAACGTATTAAATTCGAATGCATCGGACGATATAATTATTAACTTACAAGGTCCCAGTTAGTCTCGATGATCCCACCCGGATCCATGCCAGAGGGACCATCGTACGACGATTGTTCACTTTCACTAGGTCCATTTTTGGAGTCTCCTGGCCATTGATCATCATTTCTGAAATACAAGTGGAACAATGCATTAGGATTCTGAATGCTTCGTACTGTTAAAGTATCTGTGCATGTGTCACATCACCATCCATAATTCTAAAAAAGTTTTATTATCACATATTCTCCACAAAAATGCTTAATAAAAATTTTCCAACGATATTATCTATTACATATTGATATAATCGATAATGCTGAAATCAACATTTTGATGACATAAATTTTAGTTTTTCATATTAACGGCGTCAAATCGTGCAAATGATGAACACAACAGCACTTAAATCGGGCAACATCTTGTCAAAATGTCAATGATGACGTACACGTGTAACAGTTCGCTGCTAAACAGGAACCGTTAAACAGATATGATAATGATTTTATTGATGACTTGATGGATGCGTTGACAGTGACTCACGCGAAAGCATGCCCGAAGAACAGGTAAGGCGCGTTTTAATTAGGAAGACTTCGTATCCATTATTTTCCACGGTGTTTCACGAGATACGGTAATCCGATCGACGTTTTTTCATAGGATTTCCCGAGAAATTCATTTTTTTATTACGTAATTGCGAGGGTAAAGTAAAACGTGTTTGCGTGTCCAGCTAACATGCTGGTTTTCCCCGAATATCATGTTCAAAATACAGGAGAAACGCGGCGAGAGTCCACGGGCATCCGTTAATTTCGATCGTCACAAATTCCGCGGGGCGGAAGGTTAGGAGACCTGCTCTCAAATGAAAGATTGATATTAAATTTGTGAACAATGTGACAAAAACGAATGCACGCCATGTTGTCAGTCTCATGTCCATGAATTCGTCGATTGCGGCACTATTTTCTCGAATATTTCGCGAACTGCGGACGTCCGATTTTGCAGAACAGAGAATCCAATGGAACACGGGATAAACGAAAAATTAACAGAACGCAAAAAAGGCAAACACCGTTGGTGATTACACAAGAAAAACCGAACTTACCTTCGCTCAGACGTATGCGACATGTTCCACTCACGATAGGTCGACGGAAAGGACGAGTTCCTATTGCGTCACAAGGAATATTCTTACGAACTCCGAAGAGTGGCGCTACGAGCGCTCTTCAAAATTTCACTAATCTTTCGAATTGTTTTAACTTGTTTAATGTATTCGAAACAGTAATCAAACTATTCGAGATATGCGGTTTTAATATCCCGCGACTGGTTTCTAACAATTTATTCAATCCTCGATTATTTTTCGCCGCGAATGGTTATTGCGCATAAGGGAAGTGCGTCAATTACCCACAATCCGCCTCGGCTCTGTAGTGGGGCGCGCGAGGGAAATACGAATATATTGTCGAGCTGAATATGAAAGTTTCCTTTCGCTAAAAACTTACTTCGAATTGTTATGTAGATACGTTTAGTGTGAATAATAGAATTTTAAATATAGCGTCAAAACAAACTGATCAAATAAAGAAAGATAATGTTAGTACAAATAGATTTGTTGTAATTTGTCTACAGATTTTGCTATAATAATTAGAATTTTTAAACAAAGCACTAAATTGTGAAACAACTTAACAGTCTGCAGTAAGTAAATATATGAATACAGAAAATAATTTCGTAATTTAGAAAGATCAAAATAGGGAAAGCCAAAAAACTGCACCATAAATATTTTTTAGTTTTTATTAAAACATTTTAACAAAAATATATGCACATGATTGGCCACATGTGCGATAAATTTATTTAAAACAATGTACATACAGTCAACAATATTCGGATACCCTTAAAACGACGATAACTTTTTGAATATTGTCTCAAATTGAGTAGTTACCGTAATGTAGTTCATTTAAGTTTACTGTTCCGTAACACATACATAGTATGTGATCAATGGAATCGTTGTATTTATAAAAAGAAGGAGAAACGAGTATTACATAAAAGCACATGTTAGAATTAAGAATAATACTGCGATGGGAAAAATAATGTAAACTCCCATTCGTGGATGACAGACGGATAGAAGCAGGCTATTATCATCTATTTCATATTCAACACCATCCTTAGTTGGTACTTCGACTATCACTCTATCGGAAGAGAGTAGATTGACTGGAAAGGAACATTTGGTTTGATTTACGCAAGACTTTTTTATGTTCTCATACTGAAGAATGGGTTTATAAATATTGAACACTGCGTGTATATCATTTGAAACAATATCATTATCGCTGTAAAAGATATAATAATAGTAACCAGATTCTACAATATTCTGGATTGTTTGCATATGTTTTCCATTGAGGAGGTAACTGACATTAGTGCACTGTTCGGATGGTGCGAATTCTTGTGCAATTAAAATTGAACCACCGTAACATTTGAACAAGCCATTTTCAAAGCTGGATACAGAAGAAGCATCATCAATGTTTGTTGCATTCATAACAGCGTTTCCACCATGTTTAACACCTTGATCAAGTAAAAACGGTGGCTTAACAAGGTCCAGACTCCTCTTGACTATTTTATTCAACATCGCATTTTCCATCCCTCTGTACTTTTCAGTATCGTTTGCACCGTGTCTACCTAAATTGTGTTTTATATTATTTTTTTGTAGCATATTTTTCCTATTCTCTTTCGCCATTTTGGGATACTGCCTCTTTTTTGCATGCCTCAATTTTCTTGCACTATATGTTGCATTCTTTCTATGAATAGATTCTTTCGAATCTTTTTCAGGAACTTCTTTGTTAAACAATATACTGCTTTTTACATGCTCGTGAAAGTTATCGACTTCTTCATCTTTATTCGCAGCTTTCATAGTGGCATTCCATAGAAATTTGTTTTTTGCACTTGTTAATAAACCATTGACTTTAGTTAAATCTGTTTGAGAAGTAGCATTATCGTTGTCTGATTTAAATACGACTTTAACTTGATTCTGTGCTTCTGGCATAAATATACCCTCTACAATTTGGTCCCCATGATTATGCTCTAACATACCACATGTTCGTAGATTGCGTTCTCCTTTAACAAGTAATATCGAAGCTCCTTCGAATCTGTGTGAGAATTAATTCTACATTAAATGAACCTAATATACGACAGTTTCAATGTTTCATTAAGAAATGAACATTGAAAATATCGAGACAAGTCTTGGACTGGTTCAGAAAGAATCTTTATATAACTCTTTATAAATCTTGATAGAATTTATGTTTGTACCTTGAACATACAGAAAGCGCTACACTTGCTCCTTGCAAGAGGTAAAATCCCCAATATTCCAAAGTATCATCTGGTATAGACATGCTCTTTTTAAGACGTATGTGTTTTTTATAAGAAGTTATTTCTGGTTTTTGCGATACTTGAAATGCATTGAAGGTTCTATTCATTTGTATGGTGTGTTTCTGTGCAAATGACAATAATGTTACTCATTGGAAAAGAAAATAAACAGGCTCTTGCATATATAACATTTTTTATCAATTACAATTACTTATCTACAATACAGTCCTGGACAAAAAATCAAGTGGAATTAAAAACTGCTTTTTTAAAATTTAACCAAATTTTCATAAAAATCGATTAAACTTGCTATGAGCTGTAGGTAATTCAAAATTGCAAAAATTGTGAGAAACTACGAGTTAGATCAATCGTAAGCCCAACATTCGAAATTTCTTATATCTTTTGGGAAAACATAAGAGTATCTAACAAAAATATTTTTGTAGCAGGGGAAAATTTAAAACTGAAAATAAATGAGGATATAGCGCCAAGTGTCCCTTTACGGACGTGTCTCTACAAAAGCGGACACTTTAAAATTGATGAAATGAAAGTTATTTGAAGGAAAAGCTGTACCGTAATATACCGTCTTGGACGGCCAACGCGCGGTACGAGTAACAATGACCATACCTCGCGGCCTTGGCGGATATACCTGGATATACCTTCTTGTACAATGTGCTTACTTACCTACGCGACCGTCATAAAATTTAATACCGCCTTAAACCATTGGGAATACCCACTATTTGTTAACAATAGTAATTGTTGGAAATATTTCGTGTACCTAGGTAAGTACATTGTATAACGGTATAGCAGGTATAGCCGCTCGGCGGCCGAGTCACGGCCGCTGCTGCCCGTAGTATGCTGACCATCCAAAACGGCCCATAGATGAGCTCATAAATATACTAAAAGGTTCTTACAGAACAAAATATTGAGGAAATTCCATCGGTGATTTCCAAGATATCGGATTCAGTCACCGTATATGCAACATTAGCATAGAAGTTATGCCGTAGGTATAGCGGTGTAATAAGAAGTATAATTGGTAATATTGTTGTTAATATGCAAAAAACTAATATCCTCCTGATACCTTGCATATTTACCTAAAATCACGGAACAGATGTTAAATATATGAATAAATAAATAATATACATCATCATTAAATACATATCATTAAAAACATATATTTCACATGTTCAATATTCTAGTAAAATCCGTATACGAGATTATAAACTTTATTCCAAATAAAATTGTTATTGTAAATTTTTTATAGTAAAAAATTATTAATAATTGTTTATGAAAATTAGATAATAAATTAAATGCAGAATGATGAATGTAATTACATACTGTGCAACAAGATAACCAGATATGTTCGTCATTTGTTTGCTATTGAATTTATGACGTTCAAATAAGTATCTAAAAGTATTTGTATTTAATCGGAGACTATTCTTATAAAGATGCATAGAAATTAATAATTATTAAACCATTAAATGATTTTTCTATGTAAAATGTTAATTCAATATAGGAACTATATTAAACACATAATACGATTTTTATAACAAAACAAAATTATTTTACGGCAAGAGAGGTTAGAGGTTTTGCAATGATAAAAGACGAAAACTGAAGTGTGATTGTTCGTGCACGCACACTGATAATTTAATCTTAGAAACATGCTCGATGCAGTATCAGACAGCGGCGAGAAGAAGCAGGCCCTCTTTCCCTATTTAAGCACATTTTAATCTCGCGATGCGCAAGAATGGTGCGTGGAATGATAATAGTTAGTTATTAGATAAATAGTTGCAAATTGTTGCAAACACTGGCACGCATAGTTCATTAATTTTGGCTTGTTGGCAGAACATTGTTCAACTTGGTACTATATCGATTTTAAACGGATATATTTTGCAGAAAATTATGGTAAATGACTGTAATTCATCAAACGAAAATCTATTACACAATAAACTATATTTTGTTCTACAATTTTCAACAATGAGCAAGGATGTAAACATCAAGGACTGATACAAATATTTAACAAATAACATTGTGTATCCAAAATTTTTTTTATTCCAAGAACATACAAAACTTATATATCAAGAAAAAATTGCAGATTTGACTGTTTCATAGCAGTTGTCTCAGTCCAAAAATAAATTGTTCTTTTTTCTGCCAAAATTTATAGCATACTTTTATTCTTTCATGTCTACTGTCAAGCTGTGAAAAAACAAAATTTTTTTTTTATTAACTCTATATAATTAATTTTTGTGAATGAGTTTTTTGGTATTAAAAATATATAATACATACTATTCAGAAGCCTTCGGTTAAATTAATTTTTGCTAATGCTTCATAGTATCCATTTTTACTAGGTAGCTCTGATATATGAATCTGTTTCAACATTGTTTCTCCAAAGCTAACATTTTCATGGACCTAAAAGTGACCAGATATTAGAATTTCACATTCGTATGTTTCATGATTATGAATAAATAATATATAATTACTTTCAATATCTCTGTTCCATCGAATGTTTCTTTAGGTACTTTAATTTTTATCTCTTCTTTAGTTAATTTATACTTTGTATTCATAAGCGTCACATGTAATCTAACAGATTCGCTGTAGTTGTCTATTAAACCTAAATAATATGTCTCCCATTATATACAGTAATAACTTATTAGTAGATGTGTGCGAGAACTGCCAAATGTCGGGTCGAGACAGGTCGAAAATTTTATTTGGGATCGGAACGGGATTTTAACAGGGTTCTCGAGAAACCCTATATATTCAAGAACCCAATTCGTTTCGACCTGTCCCATCCCGATGGTTGGGTACCCAATGGTACCCAACATTTTCGGGTTCTCGCACGCCTCTATGTATTATTAAAAAATATATGTATATTTATTTTTACCTACGCTATTGTAATAATTTACAATTTCATCTGATATTTCTTGCAAAACATTATTCTCATCAATTACTTTTGCGTATAGAACCTTTATCTCTTCAGGATCATCATTCATTATTCCAATTCCTTGCAAGCATATAGGAATTTGACCATACTTTTTAATTGCAGGCCTGTATTTGCATTTATAAAAATGATTAATATTCGAAAAATATTAAAAATTTTAACAACCACACAAAGCTTGACATACATCACAATATTCTCTTTACAATAATCTAGGGCTTTAATAGCTTCTTCTTTTTCTACATCGTCCAATAATTTTAGCATCCCAATGGTCATATGTAGTTTGCTAGGTGTCTGAAAGATTGTTTCATCTACACCTCTAGATGTTTTCCCTGAGTTTGTGAGTATATCATTCTTAAATGCACTAAATGTTGTTATTATATGATCTTCATTCAATGGTATAGATAAGAAATGTGTATAAGGGTGTTTTTTCCTTGTTGTTGCAATTAATAAATCTATTCTACGACGTGCACTTATTATTCCCTTACGATAGAATCCAATTATCACTGTAAATCAATAATTACAAAATACATATTACATGAAAAAGCTCTGTCAGAATTGGACAATATTTAAATCTTTCCTGTAACTCATATAGAAATAATATATGCATTCGGGGAAATCGAACAAAATGAGATGAAAAACATATATGGTTTAATCAGTTCAAAAATGTTACAAACATATTTACCAATATCACCGTCCTGACCTACTTTCGGGATTTGTATGTTCGTTTTGGTCTCGGCTTCTAATTTTTTACGCGTTGAGTGTTTAGCTCCAATTATAAATGGGAAAAATGATCTAAAATATCGTAGCTAACATTAATATTAAATAGTGGATCGATTTTTCTTATAACATATACGATGTGCAAAATTATATTTACTTTGCTACATGAAAAGTATGTTTATATCTCGACGATCCGTATGAGACAATTTCAATATCACTGTCGTCAAATTCTTCCCCATCTTCAATGTCAAGGTCATCATCTTCAACATATGGGGTAGTAGTGTGATCGCTCGAGTTTCTCTTCCCAAAGTATCTGTAACACCGACCGTCTACCCAAACTAAATCTGGTTTTAGAACATTCATTATTTAACAAAGTATTTTCACATAGTACGTAAACGATTCACAATAATACACGCACAACTAAAAGTTGCACACGATAAACGTATTTTTATAAGATCTCAATATCAGGTTTTATCAACTGTTGTATCATTGCACACTCATATTTTTAGGAAACAAACTACTAAATACACAAATAATAATCTTCTTTTTGCTCTCGTTGAGTCACGTAGTAATTGATAATGGTAATATTAACAACACGTGACATCGTCAGCTCGAAGTTACAAGTTACAGCTTATAACCAAGGGCCTCTAATTTGGGGACATCGACATCAATAATTCCGACAGAATTTTCAATTATCGTTTCTAAACAAGTACTTATAGATTACTGATCTATATTAGTCTATTTATATATAGATCAGTGTAGGGAATAGAATACATTTAGTATTTTCTATGTTTGTTCATGTGCGCACCAGAGAGGACATGATATATATATCCTCTCTGTGCATGTGCATCAATGTGCATACTAACAGAATAGATCAGTATAGTAACGCACATATGCTTAAAATGTACCTATATGCACATATACTGTCCATATTTACCAGCGCCTCCAGCGACAGCCGATGTAAGATTTTACTTTATGGAATAATAAATATTTGCACGGTTACGTCTAACAATCAAATTTATTAAACAATAGGTATTTATCAAAAAATTATAACATTCAATTCCGACATAAATTTGTTTTCTTTATTCCATCATAATGTTCAATTCAATTTTTGCATTTATTGATGGAAGAATTTTAGTTAGCTATGCATCGCTTGTTTATAATTAATAAATAAACATATATGAATATAGTAAATAAAAATTCGCCAGTAAACATAGATTTCATTTTATTTAAAATCGTACATTGCTTTCGGTTTAAAAATCATGCATCACAGAATGAATTTTTGTACCATGTAGAAGAAATTTTTAAGAATATAGAAAGTAATTTTATGGGTGCATTTACTGTCTCTCCAGATCACTTGTTCTTCTTTTTTATATGCATATGAAACAATTTAGCGATTGAAACTTACTTTTATAAGACAGTTAGAAATTCTTTTACAGTATGTACTATTTACAATATGCGAGAATTCAGTATGATGTTTAACAATAGAGTAAAAACCAATATTTATCGTAAAACCAATGTAAGGGATGAAGGTCAATATCTAAGTTATCTATGCAGGATGTACATAATAGCAAGACATAAAATGCAATTCTTTTTTTAAAAAAGATTAACAGACATATTATTCTATACTAAATGAAAATAGTAAGTTTATACATTGATTGCATACAGTTAGAAATTTAATAATTTCTTAATAGCTAAATTATCAGAATGTTTCTGAAGCATGTACAAATTCACCTATATTACAATAATAATAATTACAAATATATCTACATGTGGGCATTAGTTCAATATATTTCTACTAGATATATTACAATATTCAAGGTAAAGGATTCACGTAATAAATAACAATTTCACGTTATAAGTTATATAATTAATCGTCGTCTGTACTTTTCTGGTATACTGCACCAAACTTACTCATATACTTACGTACAAAATCTTTAGCTTTATGTTTAACATTTTCATTACATTGTAACTCATCAACGCTCTTACAATGTTTCAACTCTTTTGCAAGTACAAAATGCGTAAGCTGAAACAATAAATCAAATTCCCCAATTAATACAAATCTAATGTTACTTTTCATATTAACTCCAGTAATTTGTATTCAGAGCGTACCTTTCTTGCAAGATGCTTGAAATCTTCCGTGTTAGTTATTCTACCTTGTTTACAATCGTTCTTTCTGTATGGATTCAAAAAGTGTACCATCACGTTCGCCATATTTATCCTGAAAGTATCTTTGATCTTCCTTTCCGACATAGTGGATAAATCCGTCGAAGGTGATTGCAATTTATTTAAGCTATGACGCGAATGCGATTTCGATTTGTTGCTACGTCTATGTCTTCGTATTTTCTCGACGTGCTCCTTGAACTTCGCCCTCTCTTTTTGACGGCGTAACTTCTCTTTAATTCCCTTGTGCGTTTTGTGGTCTACGCGATCTTCTTCTCTGCGCGGCTGTAAAACATAGCAAGTGACAATAAGTACAAATATTTAACATAAAAAGAAAAATTTTAAACGTCTAAAGACGTTCTAAAGACGGTTCTACTCAACGTACACTGATAATCCTTTCTTGAACCAAACCCTCTCGTCTTTTCTTCCCCTCGGGGAAAATCACTGTACTTCCGGCCGCATTCTGAACACAAGCTTTTTTCGATACATTATGTTTAGAGCCATTTAACGATTTCTCGAGTAAAGTGTTATTTAACTCTAACTCTTCAGGTTTCTGATCCTCGTTGTTATCATCTTCAACGTCTTCCTCGTCATCGTTCGACGAGCTAGAGTCCTCGCTGGACTCTGAAGACGAGGAGGAGTCCGGTTGAACTCCAATGTGGTCCGGCGGCGGCGGCAACCATTGTGACACTCGTTCTTTCACGTGATAGTAGTATGTTCGACCTCTAGCGTCAGTCGCACTCTTCCACTTCGGTGGTAGATCTATGGCAGGTATTTCCGGTTGCGGTGATTTGAACGATTTCGCGGAGAACTGCTGATCCGATTGCTTTTCAACATGATCGTAAAGGGGCTGTGTTTGAATGGCTACGGGCGGCGTACCACTATGAACTAAATTATTAGACAGTGGCAATTGACTCTCGGGATATTGTTGGTGACAGTGAGGTAGTAAAGAATAGGCTGTTGTGGTTTGATTGAAGACAGGCGTTTGGCTTAACGTATACACCACCGGTGGTACACCAGAAGGTATGCTGCTAGACATACCAGGTGATATTTCAGAAGAGATTGACGGCGGTAGGACATGCGAGTTTTGCGGTGGTATTGTTGATTGAGAATGTCCAGATACCGATTGTGGTCCCCCTACGTAGACCGGAGTGCACTGCTGACTTATCTCTCCTTCTGTAATAACAAACATTTAATGTATATAATATTCCATTACAATAAAACCATGTTAGATCACGTGGTAACTTTGCGTCTTCTAAAAGACACACTTTTCTCTTCTTATTTAGCAAGAACGTTGGAAGAGACACAAAGTTGTGTAATGACCTAACGGAAGCAATAGCAAAAATTATCAACATTCTATCCATAACACACACGATCGTAAATTTTTTACTGCAAAATCGATTTAAAAAAAATAAAAGTTTTAGAGATCCAACAATAATATAACACGTACCCTGTGTAGTGTAATGTTGCCACTGCCCAAGCGATGGGTTATAAAATACAGGGTACCCTGTTTGAGGATCCACCATAGCAGTCGTATGAGGATCTATACCTAACGCCAAACACCTGTTCTCGTGATCCTGCCATGATTCCTGTTGCTGGCGACGCTGCCGTTCTTCTTCTTCTTTAGCGACCTTCATAGCGAACAGTTGTCTGCGCTCGTATTTCGTCATTCGTGGAATAGGAACTAAGCTACTTCTCTCTTCTATTCGTTTATCCTTCGTTCGAGTGTACTCAGATTCTGGAGATTCTCGCCCTCGTCTTCGATCGCTGCGTTTCTCCGGTTCGTTTCTTCCATATCTGTCAGACCTATGTCTACGAAATAATAATCATTACGGCATGGAAGAAACGGAATTCATCGGATCTAAAGCCAAAAAATCAACTGTCGATTTTTGTCACTCTTTATACCTGTCGTATGATGTACCCCTCTTTTCTTCCTTCTCTAGTTCTTCTCTATACCCACGATCTAAAAATGAAATACAATATTAATTTAATATTGGGAAAATATATGCATATGAAATTAATATTATAATGACATTACCGGCTTCTCTTTCGTGCTCTTTCATCTGTTCGATTCTTTCCTTCTTAGGTATTCGGAAAACTTCCTTCAAGTTCAACCACTCAGCCAGAAGATTTAAAGCTACGTCAGGTATAAGATTTTGATCCGCATTGTCCGATTTCACTTCACCGATCGCTATACAATTCTCGACATTACTCTCACTTTTGTCGGTATCGTTCAGTTGATAGGAACTCTTTTTTTCGCTAGTGTCATAACCGCCGAGCTGCAACTCCTCGGAGCCTAATTTTGATTTTCCCTGATCATCTTCTGGAGAGTCTCCGTTCGGTGAGAAGTACAATCGTTTCGACCATTTTTCTACTACATTGTAAATCTTACTGTCCATCAACATCGTCTTGTTCGGAATCGGAAGAGTGTTTAATGTTTTCAAAACTTCTAATCGGAATTGCTGCGCTTCCTCGGAATCATTTGTGGAAATGTCCATCACGTAACTCCAAATTAAACGTAAACCATGATAGTCCAAAAATAATCTTCGACATGGCTGTTCTCCGCTTTGTATGAGCCGCAAGAGACGAGTCCTGTGTTCCAGTTCTCTGCTACGTACCATAAGTCTGCTTAATGTCAACGTGTGTGCTCGATTCTTCAAACCACCGGAACACAATTTATCTATTTCTTCTTCCAACTGTAAAAATAAATAAAGTATGTTAAAAAATCCAGAGTGAGGTATATTAAAAGTTTCCAAGGACCTACATCTTCATCTTCCATATAGTCAGTCTGTTTCTTTTCTCCCTTCTTCTTCCTCATGTCTTTATCGCGTTTTTCTTTCTTCTCTGTCTTCTCCTTTTCTTCCTCTGGCGTTTCACCGATCCAACCACGACAATTAGGAGCTTCGCAGTAACATTTCTGTGCCTCCTTACTAATTTGGCAATAAAATAATATAAAAAATATTTCGAACAATGATATCGCAATTCGAGTGCTAAGGGTTAACATATTTTCAATGTATACTACACTTACCCATAACGTTGAAAATGATAATCAAACGTAATCTCTTCCCCCGCAGCTATAAATTTTTTGTTAAAAAATCCTATTCTCAATTCACCGTTCACCGTCCACTACACAAATATTAAGCATTTACATACGTGAATATATATGTTCTTTATAATCTGTTGTTTAACACTAGAACTATCGAGCCCGTCAAAATGACGAATTTCATATTTTTTTTTTACAATTCGTGAAGTTACAGAAATTTTTTAGTATACGTTTTTATTCAAGTAAATGTCATTATAAAAATTCTACGGAATCTGAATGAATTCAATCCTGTTATTATTGCAAAGGAATATACATCATCTCGTTTAGGGCTCGGCAGTTCTAGTGTTAATTAATTGTACATACCTTTTGTGTTTCAGAGTTTGGTTCGCAACTGTGATTTATAAATCGAGAAACGTTCCCTTTCATGGTGGCGTCGATGATCTGATCGGACTTTAACGCCATGAAATAATAATGTTTGTTCTTGTCTTTGGAATATTCTTTAGCTCTACGTCGAAAATCTTTTGGATCAACTACTTCACCTACATATTCCATTATAAATTCCCCCCTAATAATTAGAAATTGGATTCATCAACAAAATAAATTATTGCATGTTTCTATTTTATTCAGTATTGTCGAGAAAACTTACGCTAACAGATCGACCATGGCGCGTAAGCCGAAACCTTTCTTCTCTGTCCTGAATACCTCGCATTTAGCGTATTCACAATTCTGAAATCGTTTGTTCGTACACCGATCCCCGACCACGCATCTAGGTCCACTAGAATTTCCATAACATGTTTCATTATATCGATTACTTTGTACTGTTTTATAGATCATTTTAATACATTCATTTTATACCATTCAATCATGAGAAGTCTATTAAGACAATCTTCTCCACAACCTAATTCTCCTCTTTCCATATCCTCTTCCGTTAAAAAGCAGTCGCACACCATACGTTTGGTTTCCTTATTTGTATACCTAGAAAACCTCATTACTGTCAACATTTTATAAACATATAATAGTAATCAAAAGTATGAGATCAATAATTATAAAATATGACAAACATTAACTTACATAAATTTAAAAAGGCTAAAAGAAGATTTTAATTTGTATTTTTTAATATTTGAAAAATAAATTTCCTAAAGGAAAATGACTCTTATGCAGTTAACAAAATATAATGTCACTTTACAAGTTTTCGAATATTTTATGTGTTCAGCAGTGAATTAGTTGAAATATTGTTCAAACGCAGAAAGTCAATTAATCAGGTAATTTCATACTTTTTACTGACAATATTCTTATTATTTACCTTTCAGTCAGATATAAATTTTCATGTAAATACTCAAACTGGCTTAATCTCTCCTCCATTTCTCTATCTTCTAGTTCAGGAACCATAGATAACGAAATCTTCGCGCCTACAGTTTTTGGAATTTGCACAGCAGCGACGGTATTAGTTACAACCAAAGACTCTTTCGTCTGTTCCGTTTCAACAGCGGATTGAATATTCGTCGTTATTACAATGGATCCAGATCCAGAATCGGAAGAACCAACGTCCATCACGGATCCAGATACAGATTTAAACATCGATGGTCCAGATTCGCTAGCATTCGGAGGTAAAGTGCCAAATGTAGATCCGACTGTTGATGTGGATCCAAATCCGGTACTCGATCCACCCATTTCAAGTTCGCTAGACCTTCGCCAACGAGACTTTACTTTAACAGGTTTGCAAGAATCTGAATCGTAGCCAGTGGTATTGCAAGTAGTTGCTAGGGGTGTCAATGAATCGAATGTGTTCACTGTTTTGCTGACGTTATTTTCTTTGTCCGATTGTAATTCGGGTGGATTATCTATCTTTATTTCTTGAGCGGTTAAAGTAGTATTGTTAGATACTTTTTCGCGCTCTTGTTGAGCACTTGGTTTTGATACATCTATGTTAGGTTTTGAGACCAAACCACGTCCTCGAGATCTAAAACGTAATAGTAGAAGTACTCACATGTTTAAACATTGCGATCAAAGATGTGCGGGAAAACAAAATTTTAGGGTAGAGAATATTATTCAGAATCAGGACAGATTCTCGGATATTGGGATTCCCAAAATTTTCGAAAATCCGTCTTGACTCGACATTTCAAGATTCTCGCACAACACTAATTCTGATATACATACCTTTGCTTCATTAATCCGATTGATCTAATTCTACTGCTTCTCCTGACTCCAGAACTATTAGATCCACTTTCAGAGCCTGTTGTATCGGTGCTACCACTTCGACTCCTAAATTCAACTTTTTTATCAATATCATTAGAACTACTATTACACTTTGTTTCAAATTCCATTAATTTACAATTATTGAGAGACAATAGTGTGTCATTACTATTCTCACTGCTACTCGATAACTTTGAATCTTCCCCATCGATTTTATTATCTGTTTCACTATCACCATACAGTAATTCGCTAGCCTGTGTTTGTGTAGGTTTTCGTTGATTTCCAACTTTTTTGTCTTGCACAACTTTTGATTTTAACGAAGACTGATTACCATAATCCGTTTTGTCATTGAGGGCAGTGGGTTTGTTCTGTTCAATTGTGTTTTTATTAATGCTATCAGGTAAAGAAACGAAATTGTTAGGGTGGTGTAACTGCTCTATTTTATCCAATATCGATGAACTACTTTCATCGTCGATATTCATGGGAATTTCTTTTTCTGTATTACTGGCAATTTGTATAGGAGATGTTACACTTTCTGTATTAGATAAATCATTGACTAACTTTTCTATTTCTTTAGAAGATTCACTAATTTGCATGTCTGCTAATCTGTTGTCTATTCTGCAAAATGCATTGTCTTTACACAGAGTTTCTTCCAGCTCCTTTGCGCACGTATGTCTACTTTTATATAAGTCTTTTTGATCGCTAGCTGTTTCATTATCCTGAATAGATAATTTTTCTAAAGTACACGATTTATCATTTGCGTCGCTAGAAGTCATTGGCACGTCTATACACAAGGCTGATAGGGAATTTTCTGTTTCGTCTCTGTTGAAGTTGCACATATCCTTCTGCTCCGGGCAGTACTCGGTATCAGATGTACTTTTCGAATTAGATGTATCTACAACCATGGACTCTGTTCCATCTTCGTTTTGTATCACAGTATATTCGACAAAATTTTTTCTTTGTAATGCAGAGTTGCTCACTAATAACACTTCTTTCACTATCATATCGTCCTCTTGCCTCAAATTATAATTATCATCTTTAACATCTTCTTTAACTTCCATCTCTTCGCATATTATGGTTTCTTCTATCACATCTTCTGACCATATCTCGATTTCGTTAGAACTTGCTTCCATTACATCGTCTTTATTAGGATTGCCGACAACTACTTGGTGGACATCCTCTGGACTAAGTTTCTCAGAGTGATCGATTATAGCATCTATTCCATCTTGACTATCGCTTTCACTAGTGTCCTTTTTATATTGTAATGTTGAATATTCACTCTCCTCGTTAATTACAAGTATATTACTATTGGAGGCATGCTTATGCTTATTGGGTTTCCTTAAAGAATTTTGATTCTTTCTAGGAACCAGCTGGTTCTGATCATCCCCAGTACTTTTGCTATCTTCTGTATCAATCGGATAAGATATTTGCAAAATATCCCCGTTAACTTTCTTTTCTTCTAATTGTTTCTTAGCTATTTGCCTACTGGATTTTCGAACAGGTACATATTTAACTGTCGATTTCACTGATGTTTTCATTTCAGTTTTACGTCTGCGTGCCATTTTGATTCCATAAATATTCTCTTAATCTGTAATATTTAAAGAAAATATTACATAGAAAGATTAATAGTACAATATCATGGCTGTCTCATAACATGGGGCCTGAGATGGCACAGGGGCAAGCGGGGCAGCAATACATATGACAGAAAAATTTTAATTAAATGCAAATATAGATGTAAAAATGTTATCATTCGTTTCAGCAAAGAATTTTATTCAAAAATAAAAGAATAATACTTTTATCAATCTATAATTCCAATAATGAATAGCAAATAATAATAATAATTTTATAAAGATGGAAACAAGTGATCATTGAAAATAGTGTGTACAATTTTTAATATGATTTTGTCAAGTAACTAATGATTGTAATCTTCATATGCAACGTATTCTAAAATGTATTACCACTTTCTAAGGAGCATACATAATTGCTTGAAAACCAAAATAAATTTGTAATATTTCGATAAATATAACGATATACCGATTGAAGATATACAAATCTATGATATTGAATGTTTCTACGGCGGACATAAGAATATTACATTAACATATTTGTATCAACAACAAATGGATTGCATTCTTTCTTCAATATACATGCTGCAACACATTTCGGTTGGACTGCACATTGTAGAGGATAAAATTACCGAACACTTACCATATGCCTTCAAAATAATATATAGTGAGCTGAAGATGATCATTGTTTAAGACGTTTCATGTAGTTTTCTAATGAACACTTTTTTTTCTAGATCTCAGTCTTCCAGGGGAAGCATGAACATAATCTCGAGCCGTTCTAAACCATTGCAACGATTATTATGTTCATTAAAAACAGCGATATTTAAGCGTTATTACAGAGTTTTGGCTGTCCGATAATGTAGAATTATACATTACACACTGATAGAACTTTTTCGCTAATGTAGAGATATCCGTCCCAGTCTTGACTGTTTTTCACTTTCCGTTCATCGCTCTCGACAGAAACGATTCGAGATTTCTATTGCAATTAAATACTTCCCAAGTCAACTTACGGATTTGTTTAGGCAAACATTAATCACCTGAATGAACGCATCATGAAGAAGTGCAAAGGATGCGTGATACTCGAATGATAAAGTGTGTATCTCAACCGCGTAAGTAGTTGCCTCTGAACATTGCTTGTTGTGCCATGTAGTGGCTATATATGGCACAGGGCTGACTCTTACGTTTACAATTCTACTAGACTTTTCTTTTAGTACTAGAATGTGAATTTCAATCGTTTTCTTTTCTCGTGCGAATTTATCGAGTCTAGCTTTTCCTTTATCCAAAAATAAATTGTATTTCATCAATTCGACATATTTTGAATGTGATTCAGTTACGATTAATGGATCTAACGTGCGCGCGCCAAATGATAGCTAACAAAGTATATTCGTGCTAACTCTGAAACGATTCTTCGACCAATAGCGATCCCATCGAATCACCGCACGCATTGTCGCTATTGGTCGAAGAATCGTGTTAGAGTTAGCACGAATACACTTTGCCTAGTCATTTGGCACGCACAAGATCATAGTCTATTCTAAATAGTACTAGCCGTGCTGAGGGTAAAATGGCAACACCGCGATCATCCGGCTGTGATATATATATATCAATATACCTAACCCAACCCGCCCTACAACACTCCCAATTTCTCCCATCGGCCTCTCAGTTTCCCGCTTGTTTTTCGAATGTTTACACATCAATGTGTACTCATTGTCAGTAGTTAATTCGAAAAAATATGAAAGTGCAATAATGCAGGTAAGTTTTATTTATTAACTACATGTCTTTTTTATCTCCGTGTGTAGCATATTTATTTAATAGAAGATATTGTTCTTTCAATATATTTCAATTTAGTAATATTTGAATAGCATCATATATAAATTTTTATAAAATTGTATTTATTGAGTATAATGGCTCGTACGGTACTTGATCATTGGTTCGATCCATTACAAATGAATTTGTAAGCACGGTAAGTATAGTTTTTCAGCAACCATAATTTCTAAAATTCGGAAATATTTTCCTCGTGAATATAGCCTCAGAGCTTCTTTAATATGTACGCATGCGTGTGTAAATGTGAACATTCGCGAAAACGTGCCGCCTTTTCCAACCTTACAAATTTCTCGCACCTTCTCGTCCTTTTCTATCTATCGGCCGTGAGAATGGGATAGAAATATAAATTTGAAGAGGCGGCAACGCTGTCTGCATGTAAGTTGCGATGCTAAATAGTTGAGATCGTAAACATTAAAAATCTCGATAAGAGTTTTGCCTTTAGTGTTGTCTATTCCGCGTTAATACAGTTCAAGATTTCGTTTCAGATTTCTTTGAATGGCAGCTATAATCGCGCCACAAAAAAAAACATGTCCATTAATGTTACTGTCAACGGAAACCCATTAAACATAAGACAAGGGAGAATGGCGTTGTCCGATTTAGATCAAATTAAGAAAAATGAACGGGACCGGCGTCGAAGGTTACGTTTGGAGCAGGTATGCGTGTATTAAAATATAATTTAACAATAAAAATATTTAACAAATCATTTATATTGATAGGTAAGGCAACAGTCGAAAGAAATATCGGATAGACTTTTGGATCGTGTCAAGAATATAACTAAGCAAGAGCAAAAGAAGCTGGAGAGCAATGATAATTTGAGTTCGAGACAGTTGTTCAACGAAAAAATTATGGAGATCCAACAAAAATATCAAGAAGACATGGCAGATATCGGTCTGGCACATTTATCTGCGATGTTAGAGCCCGATCACGATGAAATCGTACAGGAACAAGAAAGAAAGAATAAATTAGCAGCATCGAAAAGAGGAAGAGAAGCAGTCAAACAAATTCATGAGAAGCAACAGGTGAAATTTTTACTGTATACAATTACTTAGGTTTTAGATGTTATTACCTAGATTAAAATTTATAAAAGCACAAGTAAAATCTATGTAGAAAGAATCGGCGGAACAGCAACACCAAAATCGACTGTGTCAAGTACGGGAACTGGAGAATCTAAGGTCCACAATGGTTGCAAAACTACCTCGTGTGACCGAGCTGGAAGCAGACGTTGCAGTGAATGAAATTGATGAAGAAAATAGACACAGGAAATCTGCTAAGAAAAAGACAAGGAAACAGTGTTTTAAAAAGTCACCAGGAAAAGTCAAATCATATACAAGGGTATAGTAGTCGGATATTAAGATAACAGTAAATGTGTAGGTTCTTGAAGTGGAACTGTCTAAATACACTTAGCTAGAGTTTATGCATTGATCAACTTATTTTACAGATCATTTCCAGTGATTTAAAGACACGCTCACCTCGTTTACAAACAAGACAACAGATGCTGCACAGTGATCCGAGAAAGGATGTTACGAGATCAGAACAACAATCTGTTGCTACTTCAGCTACAAATCCATCTGCATTAAAAAGTACAACTACCACATCAAATGCTGAAGAAATTGTACTTGAACTCGAATGCGATAAAATTCCAGAGAAAGTGACACCAACTTCAGCTGCTGCGTCTGCAGAAGTTGATAAAACATTAAGGTATGTGCCGTGTAATTGGAATTTCAATATGAAACAGTAGTTAAAACAATTATCTAATATTACAGATACAATCCACGGGATTATGTACAGCCAACATCAGCCTCAACTTCTAGCAACCAAAGCGATAGCTCTAGTTCATCGAGCAATGATTGTTCATGTCTGCCTACTAATACCGAGCAATCGAAATGTATAAGAACACCAAAACAAAAAGTTAATTCCTCGGCAAATGATAAAGTACAATTATATGATCATAGTAAGCATCAAAGTAATGTATATAATAAACCAGTTGGTGTAGTTGAAAAAATACATGCATGGACCGAGGTTTGTAATTGCAAGCAAAGAAAAGAAATTATTTATAGTGTAATAGATACACTCAAATTGCAGCATACAGAATGCATTATCCAACATTGACGTTTCTAAATTTTTCGTATCTGTAAGTCATATGCATAATGATTGTAGTCACTTGAATTAAATCGTTATAATTAGATTGCGTTTCAGTGATGGATAATTCATTCTACATAACTATGTTCTTTAATACTGTAAATCTGTGCAGCCAAGTGCAATAGACTTAGCTCAAGAAATCGAAAAGTCTGAAGCGGTTAAATCGCATTTAATGGAAAGTCGTAAAGCCACTGCTCAAAAGCGTGGCGAGGATGCGGTGTTGAGAGAAAAAGTGCGACGTGATTATCAAACGCTTCTGCAGAATTTGAATCATCTAGCGATAGAGGAGCGAAAATTGAAGGCAAATCAAGCCGAACATTATCAGGTATTTGTCCGTTTTTTTATAACTATTTTTTGTCATCGATGTTGAATTCACTGTATTATATTCATGTGCTGCTAGAACGACGTGCATATATTACAAGAGCGGAGGAAAGTGTTGAAGAACCAGCACAAAAAGAAACTAAACCGCGCACTGCAAACACTGTTACCTGAGGACTGTTCAGTACAATGTCCGTCATATCCTATAGAAAGACAAATCACTCTAATGCCCAGAGAAAAAGAGAAAGATGTTGACGTAAACGCTGTCTGGGAAGACCAATATTGTGTCAGTGAACGTTCAGACAGCAGAACTGTACAAAGCAGAAGGAAAGAACTAGAGACTTCGCGAGAGGAACAGATATTAGACATGTTGAAGAAGGTTGAAAAGCAGAAACAGCTTTTATTGAAAGAGTTTGGAGCTGATTTGCCGAGCGATATATTTAACGCGACCATGAGGCCTTTATTTGAGAAAGATAAATCGATTCAAGCAGAATCAACAACGCATCAGGCTTCATCGATTCAACAAAGACCGTTGTCTCCAGAGATTAAAGTAATAAGTGCACCTTGTTGCAGCGAAAGTAGCCAGAAGGATAAGACAGAGACGAAAGAAAGCTCGTCCGTCAAAAAAGTAGAAATCGCTGTACAAACTACCGCGGAAGCAAAACACGACGTGGTTCAAGACAAGAGTATTCAAGTAGAGATCGCACAAGAAAAAGGAAGCGAACCTAAGACGTTAATCGATGAAGTTGATAAGGTTCCCAGACACTATCCGCTTGAGCCAAAAATTACAGTTATTACTCCGGAAGCAGCCACTAACGACTCAACAAGCTCTACATTTGCCAACACGTTGAACGACACCGATAATCAGAATTTCGAAGCAATCGTCACGAAACAGAAGCGTAAGAAGGTTACTCCCAGAAAAGAGAAGCAAAAGTCTTTAGTCGGTTTAAGTAGAATGCCGTCGTTTACGAAGAAGCTACCGAAAACTTTGTCATCAAGATCGCGTCTGCATGGTTTGAGGAAATCTGTCCGTGCTGCCACAAATACGCCTAACGAGAGAATTAAAATATATGTTAATAAGACCGGGTTGAATATCGAATTGAATCCAGCTCAAACGCCAGAGGTAACTGTAGACGCAAGCACGCAAAGTTCCCAAATACGTCCCACAGGCGTGCAACATCAAACAAGTACCAAATCGTACAGTGTTAAATCGCAATCGACACAAATTAAAATGCGCGATATCTCGGACTCGTCCACATCTTTCGCTAGTCTTCCACCAGTCAAGCCTAGAAACATTCTCGAAGCATTAAGTAATAACATGTCTGTTCTTGAAATGTTAGACTCTTCAACGAATGAGAGCATGAAGTTACTACGGGGGGATGTTACTCCAGTGTCGACGCCAGAAACCCCATCGCCACGCACCATGGCAATGCCTTCGAATGTGAACCATGCTACTAGACTCAGTAGAATGCTTAGATATGCATCGATAGACTCGCAAACGAATGATAGCAGTATCCTGTCGTCTAAAACACATCAGCCAATGACGACAGATTCGTCTGGTTTCCAACAGAAAGAACGATTACCTCAACACACGAGAAAGCATGCTTTCAAGCAAACTGTCTCTTCAAACGGAGCTTGTTCATGTGAGAATCCCGAATGCAAATTCATGGACACGAAATTTCATCACATTCGCGATTATGCGTTGAAGAACTGTCCCGAAATATTGCAGAAGTACGAGGACCTTCAAACTATGTGTACGGAAAGAATTGTGTCGTTAACGAATCTCATCGAGAAGGTTCGAAATGATCAGAAAGGTATGGTACAACGTTTCAGCATCGGATTGGTGTTTGTTATTATATAAAATTGTAGATAATTATAGAAAGCATGAAAAAGTTAATAATTCCACAATTGTTTCAGGGGTGGAACTTTCAATAATAAATCCAGCCGATGAAACCAGTTTGATGGAATTACCTCCAATGAAAACAAGAGATAACAATCTACGAAGTGTTCGTGATCTCGTTGAGAATATAGAAGCGATTCATAATCAACTCGCAAAAACGCTCGCTGAATCGCAAAATATTATAAAAAATAAAACGGTCTCGACACAAAACAGCAATCAACTTGACGAGGTAAATGTTGAGACTCAAACGAATGAAGATATGCAGAAGATCGCGTCTCCGTACGTAGCGTCGAAAGTGGAAGAAGAAGGGGTCAAAGTTAAACCAAGAATTATAAGCGACAAAAGAGTTAACATACAGCTGGACATGTACGATGTACAGCGTAGACCAAAAAAGTTAGAGGCGGCAACGCAAGACAATAATTCCCGACACACTTCAAAGTTACGCGACGAGGAGATGATAGAAACGTTGTCGCAAGAGATTCTAGAGCAAAGTAAGAGTCTTAAAAATAATTTACTAGCGACGAAAGAGTGTATCGATTCATCGGTAGATCATACGCTTCAGACTGACGTTGTCGACTCTAAGAATGATTATCCTTTGAGCTCGACAAGAAATGAAACGAGCACGCAAGTACATTATTCTAAAGAGGTAGCTAGTATTTTCATTATTTAAAAAAGAAAAATTTGAATTTGTTGGACATGCGCCAAACTATGTAATAATTCTGAATTATTTTATATCTTGTTGTGAATTTGTTCAGGTAAAACAAACTAGAGGTTTTGTTCCACTACTCGCGGACATTCCAAAAGTATCAAGACTAGTGGACACATCTCTGCATGTCAATGGGAGAAGCAAACCACCAGTAAGCCTGCTTAGCGGACCATATAGGTAAGAGTTTGTATTCTACCAAATGTTATGCTATTTATGTATGTGATCTCTATGCGAAAATTTAATTTCAGGACTGGGATTGAATCGTCAGTACACGAACTATCAACGATAATTGAGTTTGATACGCCGGATACTGCGAACAAAGGTCAGAATAACGTTAAATCACCATCATCGGTGAAGAAGATTGCAGAGTCACAAACAACCAAAGCTGCTGTTGTAATGGATCCAACGAAACATGTAGGTGCTTCAGTGAACACGCACGATCGACAACAGTTTACAAAGTTTTACGATCCGTCCACATCGATGTTATCGTCGGAAGTTACGAAACATAGAGTACAAGCTACCGCGGTTCGGTATGATTCTCCGAGAGCGTTCAAGACTGTCACTTCCCGAACGGAAGGCAAAGAAACCATAAATAAAAAGTTACAATGCGATACACAAAGTAAAAGATTATCGCCAAAGGAACAGTTACAGTCGGCAATCCATTCTACTGATGTTAATACAAATGGCGCGAATAAAAATAACGACAAAATAACGTCGACAAGCTCAAACAGTTTTTCTGGACTGTCCGGGATTTCGCAAATAGCTAGTACACCGTCGTCCGATGTATTAAAGTATGCATCGTCCCCGGAAGAAATGGAAATAGCACTTAAAAAGCTTGGCCTAGGTTGGGCGATAACGACGTTGAAGAAGACCAGAGAAGCAAGTGCCTTGAGTTCGTCATCTACTTCTAATGATCGAACACCGATAAATACTGGCAAAAGAATATCACCTGTTAAAAAGCAATTTGAGAGTAATTACGGCTTGCCGGATTTCAGCGATGTGTCTTCTATATCCGTGAAAGAAGCTAGTAAGAGTACCGAGCATGCGGTGCTTCTCAAAGGAAGAACCTCGACACCGTTGCACTCGAAATTACACGACTCCAATTCGAACAGCGCGATAACGAACTCTAGTAGCACAAACGTTTCTGAAAACTTGCAGGAACCCAGCGAAGGTTTGATCATTCCTGATATAGCCCTTACCAGTTCGAAAACTAATATCAAAAGGCTAGAGAATCTCTAATATATTTTTTTACCTATCGATTTACACTACAAAATGTTGAAAGATACATAATAAACTAAGATAAATTATATTTTCAGCGAGCACGTAAATTCAGCGTTTATTAAAACTCAATAATACTAATATCTTTACAGTGTTTTTTACTTTTAGTATGTTACCTGCAGTCCGAGGGAAATTGTTGAAATCTAAACTGAAAATAATTTTAAAGTAACGTGCAAGTTGTGCTGAAGAAATAAGTATTGAACATCTCAGTCTTTAAAAATAACAACTGTTTATTAAGCATATTGCCGGGTTTTGTGACGTGAAAAGTACATTTGACGAATGTCTTTCTTTACACGAATTTGATATACAATTTAATGTCGCCGGTAAAGGTGTACGCATATTAAAACGGGGATATTTTAGCTGTCCTTATTACAAATTATTTTTATACTTAGTAAAATTATATTTTAAACATTTGTATATTTTAATAGCGTATGGGAATTTGACAATATATGAATAGATGTTTGACAAGAAAACACTCGAAATTGACATCGTCAAAGGTAGAAACGTTGAATTTTTTTAAGAAACGCACTGATCGAAAATAATATTTCAGAGCTAGATAATAAAATAATTTTACCTTTGACCTGTTATAATTCATTCCAATAGAGAGAGTTATTAGATCACTCTGTTAAGCTACGACGTAATTATTATTGTATAATTTAATTGTTATTCTTTGTGTGTATATTTTGAATGAATTGAAAATAAATCTTTTTATATAATCATCTGTATTACATTCATTTGAACAATTTCGGCCGAAAAGCATTATCATTAGTAAGTGTACACATTTACTGCATGCTGGCATAATGTATAAAATAAATCAGCACAATGTTGTTACTATCCCAGACATGCAATATCGAAGTTTCGCGTATAATAATTTTTTGTATATTTTCTTTTTAAATATAAACTTTATAGGTTCACGCCGGCGTTGCTATTTGTGTTTCTCGCCGTGTGGTCGCGCTCGTATTCATGCTTTACTTCATCTGACGGCGCTACTATTGTGGCTTATTCGAACACTGTATGTATTTATTTACTTATTTTGACATTTAAAACAAAACTTCGTGTTGGAATTTAAACAACACTCGTGTCGTTTTTTCATCCTGACCACACATTTTATACAGTAAGTGTAACTAAATAGAAAGGTGGTTAGCATTTTTCCTTTTTTAATTTTTGCCCATATAAATAACAGATAACATGGATATGGAACTAAGTGATTCGTCTGATGAATTTACAAATGACAACAGGAAAAATAAATTAAGATCAAAAATACTCCCAGCCTCTTCAGACGAGGATTTTGCAACGGAGGAAGAAGATTCAGAGTCTGATTCAGAGGGAAAAGATCACGATAAAGAATGGCAGCAAATAAGAGAAAGAAGTCCAGTAATAAATGAGTATTCAGAAGAAGAGGAATTTTTAATTAAAAACACCGACTGCGATGACCCTTTTTCTTTATACAAACTATTCTTCACGGATAATATATTAGAAATGATAGTCGAAGAAACAAAAAAATATGCTGTAGAACACATAAATAATTCTTCATCTAGCAACAGAAGGCACCAACAGGCCTGGCAGCCTGTTACGAAAGACGAAATGAACACTTTTATTGGCATATTGCTTATTATGTGTGTAATGCAATTACCAGACATTAGATTGTATTGGTCTAAAAAGGACATGTATACGAATGTACGCATAAAAAATGCCATGAAACGTGATCGTTTTTTATCTATACTTAAATTTTTACATTTTTCCGACAATAGCACAGCTAAAACTGAAGATCGGTTGAACAAAATTCGAAATATCGTAGAAGCAATTGTTGCTACCTTCAAAAATGCTGTTAAACCTGGCAAAAACCTTGTAATCAACGAAAGTATGGTTCCATGGAGAGGACGTCTCGGTTTTTGCCGACATATTCCAAGCAAGCGGCATAAGTATGGCATAAAATTATATAAACTGTGTTTTCCTGGAGGTTACACCTATAATATTGATATTTATATGGGAAAAAATACAACGATAATTGAGAAAACACATTCACATGATGTTGTGTTCAGATTAATGAGTGGATTATTATTTGAGGGACGCATACTATTTATAGGTAGTTATTATACAAGTGTCCCTATGGCTGAAGAACTTTTGGAGAAAAAAACATTTATTTGTGGTAATGTAAAAATAAACAAGAAATTTCTACCACCACAGGCAAAACAAAAACAAAAACAGGGTGAGATTATGAGTTTTGAAAATCGTAGCGGAGTTAAATTTTTTAAATGGACTAACAAAAGACCTGTTTGTATGTTAACTACTTCCAAGAACCACACGTGTACAATTATTCAAGGAAAAAATGATAAACTACAACCTGATGCTGTTTTTTTTTATAATAATGCAAAAAAGGGTATTGATTTATCCGATCAAATGACATCGTACTATAGTTGTTTACCAAAAACTGTTAAATGGTACAGAAAAATTATTATACAATTAATATGTGGGACTTGCCTCATAAATGCATGGTATATACATCAAAGGTGGGGTAATAAACATATTAATATTTTACAATTTAGAGAAAAAATTATTGATCACCTTTTGACCAATAATCACCACACAGAAGAAATGGCTACTAAAAAGCAAATACCTTCCAAAAAAAGTTTACATTTTCTTCATTCATATAAAGGGTCTGCAAGAAAGTCAAGAAAAAGATGTAAGGAATGTTATAAATGCTTATATAAAAAAAAAGGTAGAGATTATGCCACGAAGAAAACTAAAAGAGTAACGACGTATTGCAATCGTTGTGAGGGCCAGCCAGCACTCTGTTTGAAATGCTTTCAAAAATTGCATAGAAATACATAAACAGTTAAGTTAAATTTATTATATTGAATTGTTATGTTTTCACTATCGAATTTTTGTTTTATAAGTTATGTTTATAATTTTTTTCTAGCTACTAAACGAACTACATTTTTGATGGTACGCACTGTCTGATTGGAGACTCGATCGTTAGCCACCGGTGGTACGCGCCGGTGTGAAAGCGGCAATTATTCTTGTCGTTCTATAGATGTATCATTTTCTATAACGATTATAAAAATGTTACAGTCCAGCGACACGCTTGAAAAAACTGTTCAATAAAACTTTTGAACATTCTTTGTACAGGATAAATTACCTATACATATATGTACGTAAGCATATATTTTATCATGGGTGCAATTAATATTTCCCGCGAAATATTTATGAAAAAATTTATTTCATCTAACCATTATAAATCATAGAATATTAAGTATACCAAAACACGGCTTTTAACGCGTTGACTGCCGAACAATCACCCCCCAAAAATCCACCAAAGTCCGAGTAATTTACTCGAAAACAGTAATTACTTCCTGAACCCGTTTAGATCCTATAAATACAAATGAAGTTTTGATTTATGAACAAAATTAATTTCTGAAGACAGATGAAAAATTGTCGCTCACATATGACCGACACGGCAGTCAACGTGTTAATATTACACTTATTGAGAATATTTGTCAAATATAGAAGTCGGTGTTAAATTCATTATTGCACTCTAATGATTTCCATAAAAACGTTAACATTATACATATAGAATAAAATGAGTTAAACGAGAAAGAAAACATTGACATTGACATTTATACAAAATTCATTAACTACTTACGAATAATAAATACATTTAAGGTTTGAATGATTTTTGCTAACGTTTGTAATTATCTCTTAACATTTTAAATGCTTACATGCGTATCGTACATTTGTACGATTGTTTTAAGTGTAGGCTTCTTCATGAAGGCATATTTGAAATGTTTACATAGACAATTTTGACTTATAAATAATTATGAAATTAAAATAAATAACGAAATTCAACTCCATACATCGCTTGAATAACGTTTTTGTGAATCCATCTTCTTAATGTATGTAGCTGCATCAAGTTCCGCCATTTTTCCTTTTTCCATCACAACTTTTAGTAATATATTATGCACGTCGCGCGCCATGTTTTTAGCGTCACTGTAATAAAATTAAATGCGTACTCTTAGAAATGTTCTTTCGAAGAATATTTAAGAGTATCGTTAGAGAATGAAATACTAACCCACAAACATAGATATGGCCGTTTTGTTCGCCGATAACTCTCCACAGTTCGTCCATATTCTTTTCCAGTAAATGTGTAACATACACTTTGTGATCTTGCTCTCTGCTGAATGCATTATGCATAGTCAGAGTGCCATTTTTCACATATTCTTCGAGTTCTTCCTTGTATAGGAAATCTTCGTCTCGTTTCCTACATCCGAAGTACAGAATTGTGTCGCCAACTTCTTTGCCTGAAAAACATAAATATTAATCAATTTTATCAGTTTTATTATTTGTAAGTTCCAAAACTGAAAGATCAGACTCGAGGGAGTTATTTAGGAATGCAAATAATAAATATTAGAAAATTTTATATATTGCATACCTTCACGTTTAGCGAGATCACGTTCCTGGATAAATGCTCTGAACGGTGCGATACCAGTGCCCGGACCAACCATCACAACAGGTGTGGACACTTTGGTCGGCAAACGGAACTGAGATTTCCGCACAAAAATGGGAACTAAGCACGGTGGATCTGATGGGTGCTTCTCCTTCAACCAGCTGGTCGTTACTCCCTTATTAACTCTTCCAGTGGGAGTCTTATATTCTACCACAACTGCAGTAATATGAACAGACGTAGGGTGTAACTGTAATAAAGTATTCATTGGAACATTAGTACTACACTAGGATTATGTCAGGCATAATATTTGCATAATATTGAATAAGAATCTCACTGCATTACCTTTGGCGACGAGGAAATTGAATAGTAACGACATTGTAATCTCGGTAAAAGTTCACACAAGTGATCCAAAGCTGGTTTTAGACTAGGAATATCTTCTAAAATATGCACTATATTTCTGTTCTCTTGAACCACCCATTGTTGGTAAGCAGCCTTGCCCTCTGCACTGGTTGACGTCATTAACTTCAACTTTTCCTTGTCTTGCGAGTCGGTGCAGTACTCCGCTAATTCTTTAAGGATATGGGTACGCGGGTTGCCAGTAATGTCCAAGTAATGTGTTAAAGCTGTTCTATAAGAACAGGGACAAGGGAATGGATGTTTCTTCGTAGATTCCTCTGTAATATAAAGAATAATAAGTTAAAAATATATTTACACAAACATCAGTTTATTAAATATAGCTTTGAAGTTTACCATCTGTGTTCGTAAGGGTAAACACAGTATCTAAATCCACGCCGCATTTCTCTCCAATTTTGTTCACTAGTTCTACGTTATTTACAGGATATACTGCCAAATGATCGCCGGCTTCGTACCGCATTTTCGAGCCTTCTATATCGAACTCTATATGCATGCAAGACCTATCCGAGTTCGGTCCATGCAGTTCTCGATTGACTTTGAGTGGAGCTAAGAATGGATTCTTCGCATCGTATGGCCTAGAAGTAACAAAATAAATGTGAGTAGTGTGAAAATTCTTGTTCACTTCTGTGCATTTCTAGAAAAATAGTGGAAACACCCTGTACGTAAAATATTAAAATAACGTACGCTCGTTGATTCTTGAACGAGTGAAGACGAGCTATTTCACCAGTGTAAATGCGTTCAATAGCCAGGTCATTGTGTTCCGTAAGTTGATACTGTCGAATGCTAACATCTTCGCCTGCACCTTCGATTCCGAAGAATTCGCAAACTGTTGGCCAAAATTTATCCTTCCATGTGATGAAGTCATCTTCTATACTGTAATAGGAAACATGTTTTGTATGCGCGTTGTCAGTATAAAGAAATCATAAAGATTTCCATGGTTTTCGAATACATATAATATAAAGAAAAGTTATATACTATAATAAAAAAAAAATGAATAAATAAAACTTAATCAATTTGCAGAAACTTCTAAAATATTTAATTTGAATTTCAAAAGGTGTCGAGTATATAAGACGCAGTGTCGAATATTATAAAGTATTTAAATATAAAAATCTGTATTACTTTTATTTGCTGCTGCATGAAATATAATAGAATGATTGAGTTAAATCATGGCTATAACTAATTTGTAGTTTTTAAAGATTGTGTATACTTACTTTGCATCATCGTCTCCCAAACCAAGTTCAAAAACTCGGGTAGCACCAAGTTGTTCTAATCTATGATCAACGTACAATCCTACTTCGTTATAATGTTCATACGTTTTATTTCCTAGAGCGAACACCTGAAAGTAGAATGGAGAAATAGAATATTAAAAACGATGAATGATCATTGCAATTTAATGCAATTAACTATTTAATGTAAATAACAAAGACAACGCTGCAAATACTACATAAGAAATCATGAAATTAAAATAATTTGTGTACATTATTCAACAAAGGAGAGTATATTAAATTCTGAAATTATATATACGAAAATAATTTAAATAAAATGGGTAAAGGTACCATGCAAATCGCTTATATTACCAAACTTTATATCTGATAAACCTCTTAGCAAGTACCCCTTATTTTAATATTTTAAATTGAATATTTTCAATATTCATTATTTTATGGTAGAAACGTGATCAAATATAATAAAAAGTTGCAATAATACTTAAACGAAAACTGATTAAAATTACTGCAACATTAGTCACACGAAAAAGCACTCTCCAAGTACCTCAAATGTTGGCGGCAAAAATAATGTTGTAAACGCCCGATGGGTAGCGCTACCGTACCTATAATGTTTGATTATCACTCGTAAAAGTTTATCGAATTTATGGAAGTTCATTCTTAAAATATTTTTAAATTTGATTATTCTTTGGTGTGATTAATTGACTACTGTTGTATCATTGATAACATGAAAATTATTTAATTATTTTTCGGAACGTACACATGTAAAAAATGTTAGTGACTATGGTGTAGCTGTTCTACACGTGCGCGTAGTCGATACTCGATACAAATTGCTTACGTAATGCTACGTATACGCGTGACCTGAACCTAACCTCAAACATTTCCACTGCGTGTCATTAAATGATTCAAATATGTTCAAAAACGGACATTTTGACAATATGTAGACTAAGAATGTGCAGAATAATGTAAAATCACTTTAGACATTAACTCGACTTTTCTTGCAAAATACTTGAATTTGAGAAAAAAATAGAAGCTGCCATATTGCCGAGTGTTAAAATATTTTCATTGAAATTAACATGATCAAAGTGCAGCTTCACACTATTGTAACTTCGAATGTAAGTACGTAGGTAGTAACGTATGCATTGATTTCGTGGGAAAGTAATGTCAGCTTTCAACCATGCTGTGATGAAATTACTACTTGTTATTGTTTATTAATGCAGAATCAAAAAACTTGCTGAACAATGGGACAGAATTGTAGAGTGGATATTAGACAGGATGCGTCACCTAACACGATGACAGAAAATTATTTCTAAATTGTTGAGCAAAGATGTTTATAAAGTATAAAGAGAAGAATTAATACGTACAGCATAATTCAATCCATCGAGATTGGCATCACCGTTTTTGAGCCAATCTACGAACTCCATAGCATTATCCGTAGGATCGCCTTCTCCGTAGGTAGCCAGACAGAACACCGCCAAGCTATTTGGAATCGACTTTAGATGTATCAACTCCTCCTGTTGCGGAGAATTATAATCATTGTAAATTGTAACATTTATAAATGAATAAGCCCAGATCTTGAAAAACTGTTTCTTTCACTCATTTCTTTAACGTATAATCCTTTCCCTAATATATATAATAATTTTTTTCAGTATGTAATCATTTTATTCTTTAATGTATATTTTCTAAATATTTAAAGCAATGGAAAAAATGATTTAAAATATGCTGGTCAGTTTTTCAAGGTACGTAGCGGAAGTTATTCATGAATCAAGGAACTATATATATGTATATATTAGGTTTTTACCATATCACATTCCTCAGGATCAGCCACCATGCCTTTCATTTTATAACGGATGCCCTCTTTAGCCAACCGACCCGCGAATTCTTCAGCAGTTCCGGTCTGACTGCCATAGAATACTACAAGACTTCTGCCAGAAGTCTTCAATTTTTTGATGAATGAATTTTCCGACGGTGTCACCGTGGGATACAGCGTGGGCCTTTAAACGAGAATAATTATCAATAAATCTACAACAATTACCCATTACTATATGCGTTAATGTATGCTTTCTCCCTCTTTGTAAACCGACGTAACGTTCTACTTTTTCTAGTGCAGATTTTGCATTTTTTATTAGCCACGAACAACCGATTTTTCTGGCATTTAAAAAAAAAAAACTTCCGAAAATTCCTGTAAAAATACTTTTTACATTTTCATTAGGTTTCACCCATTTTGCTAAGTCACGTGGCGCTTCATAAATATCACAGTCGATATTTGGAATTCCCGAAACGAGGGGAGGTATTTAAATTGTAAATGATCTTGCAAATGATTCGATGAGAAATCGCAGAGTTCGCGTTCACGCCTAACGTACAGTTTCCGACGTGTACACGACGGTCTTTCGATTAAACAAGATTTTCCGTAAAAAATTAATTATGAAAGTTGCGCTCACTTTCTCGCGTTCTAGGTGTAGTAGTAGGCAACCTCCTAAACTTGATAGGACATTTATCAGTGGTATTTATCCTGAGGTATTTTCCAGGTCGCGTTATCTATGGTACGTTTACATAAGTTTCTACCGTTATGCAATTTAATTAAGTTGGGTGCAAACAAATGTGAGGAAGTTTATCGCTCGCTGGAATTCATTCCGCTGATACATTATTGCACGTTACCATTGCATGATTTCAACCGAATTTTAAACAGAACATTTTTTGCTTCTAATGATTTTTTCAGGAAACCTTCGCTAACATATTCGCGCCTCTTTCTCGATTGAAACGAGTCCAAACACGACACGGTTTCGATCAAGTTGGCTCGTTTAATCCACGATAATGTAGAACCTCGATTATCCGAACTAACCAGTAAAACGTGTGAATACTGAAATAATAGAACTTGGTCGCTAGATGAAATTTTTTAGAATCTTTACATGGAAGATAATACTGAAATGTATCATTGGTTCGGATAATCGAGGTGTTAATCAGACGTAAAGAGCACATTCAGCTATAGAAAGGATTTTTTCAAATAGTTTCAGGCGTTTCTGAAAATATTTTTCTATTTCAGTACTCACTGAATGGAGTATGATTTTGTCGCGGCAGTGTAATCGTCCTGTTTGTTCCTGCGCATCAGCCACCATACCGCGGCCAACAGGAGCGCGCTTAAAAGTGCTATGTCCAGGACACTGAAGAGGGGCTCATCGAGAAACTCAACCTCGTCTTCGTTCTCCAGCACCGGAGAACCCGCCATTCTTATAGCCTTCGGCTGGGATGCGCTTGCAGTCTGCGACAAAAATAACAAAAAAATCTGTAAATGCAACGTCTGATCAAACGCTTTTGGGAACATCGTTCGAAGCGCATTTGAAATGACAATAGAATCGTCCAGAGGGCTGTACACGCGGTCATTTTTGCTTCGGCGAGTCGTATGTACTTGTCACGTTTACAAAAGTAACTTTTGTAAAACTTCAAACATACTCGGAAATTTCCGTAATTTTAGAATATTTTTAGATAGGAACAATGCAACAAATAAAATGTCAACTTTTTGTAACACAAATAACCGAACGTAAACTTAAAAAATACAGCAACGGGGGTGATTTAAATATTTTCATATAATATAGTCTTCGGCTTACTCAAATGACCGCGGAAAGTAATCTTTTATACATTAAGATATACATTTGCATTTGGAAAAAAATGCACTAGTCACATTGAAAGTGTTGGTGTCCTTGAACCTCTCGTCATTTTCCTTCAACATTTTTTCTAATTGCAACGAGGAAACGTGGACGACTTGTTTCAGTAATATGAATCACACTGTACTCGCGTGCAGCATACGCGTTGATAAGTAAAATATAGTAGTATAAGTAAAAATTACTATATTGTAAAAATAAAGAAGTATATCGTGTAGAAAAAATGTAGAGAAGAAAATTTGTTCAAGTGCAAACTCGTCAACGCTAACCTTCACGCTATCGCATAAAAAAATGGAAAAAGTGTGCCAAGCATTGTGGCAAAAAGAATTGCATTCTCTTTCTTGTCACATAAAGATAGAAAATTGTTGAAGATCGATTTTTACGTAATGCAAGAGCGAGATGCGATAATAAAACAGATATCTACTGCGATCAATAAAATTTTTGAAATTGACCAAGCTGCAGGAGTGAAACAAACAAGATACGATAGCATATTCGCGATGACTATTATGTATTGTCCGTTGTCCTCTGCATTATCGTTACGTGGTTTAAAGAATCGACTGCGAGAACGTTAGCGAAGAACGCATTGTTCTAACATGAACGCACCAAGATATTAGCGATACAAGTGTATTTTATCGTTCGCATGAATCGAAGGAATGCGTTCGACGGCGATGACGCACTGTTGCTCTATCGTGAATGCAAAGAAAGTATCGAAAATGGCGGCGATAAGAGTATGTCACGAGGAAGAACGGATTAAAAAATGTGATCGATTGTAAAACTGTCAATCAGCGAATTTGTTTTTAACTTGAAATTAAATTTTTATCTTCTCCAGACTGAGGAGTGATTGCTCAGGAAACGAATCGGATTGTCAATTTATCGACTGCGTTAATTTGCGAGTGATCAAGTTGTAAGTTCGAATTTTTTCGTTATTTTTCGAAGTTCTGGAGGATTCAAATGTTGTTATTCGAATAAAAATGTTATTCCAACACACTGAACAGGAAGTCACGACGCTGGGAATTGTAAAGTAGGCGTATGAACGTTCAAGGTTCAAACAAACGTCTAGTTCTTAGTAGCCGTCAAGGGAAATATAATTTTATTCAGCATAGTTTCCTCATTGTTATCGACATAGTTCTCAATATGTGAAGTCTGTTGATAATTCGCGTGGTTACAATTTGAAGTATAGCACAGTCGCTCTACATTCGTGTTTCCTTAGTAAAATATGAGTATAATAAAGATGGACGGAGGAAATGTAAAATTTATTGAAAGACACATAGCGAGAAGTATAGAAAGAAATGGATATTTACTAGAGATCATCGAACTATCGAACTGTACACGGGTACACCTGTATTTCAGGTGTACGTGGAATGAGGATATCTAGTATTTACAACAGCTGACGTTTTATTCATATCACTAGTTATTATTCACTTAATTGCCTGCAATTTAACGTTCAAAGTAACCCAAGTATCGTGCTGCAGGATAGCATGTTTACCACGACCTAGATTCTCTAGCCGTATCTGTCGCGTTTCCTGTCGATCACCTTATTGATCATCGGAATCACTAAAAACGATTCCGTTTGAGTCATCGAAAACTAATGTCACTAGCTCAAAACTTCGAATTCCGCGAGGTTACTGAAAAATGCGGCAAATAGGAAGTTGCATTGGCTCGAAGTCACAATACGTTTGATGACAGACTTTTTTGAAAATAAATTTTAAATTAACTTTAACGATCGAGGTCACAGAACGAAATCTAGTGAAAGTCTAGTGCTTTTTTGATCCCAGTAAAGAAATACAAGATTGACTTTGAAATGTCCTCTACGCTTCGACCTACGGAAAAAATACTAACTGTTGTCTGATATGTATATCTTTTTGCACAGTCTACGGTTACGAAGATACTCGAGTGTGCCGCTTCAAATGAATCAGCCTGTAGAATATGGAAATTTCGAGCTATCATAACTTTTCGCACACGCAGTACTTCGAGAAACGTTTCGAACGAAAGTCACTCAATTCCGCGAGGACTACACGATCGCGTAAAAATGATTTTTAAAATCCATTTAAAAATATAAATCGACCTTAAAATGTCGCCTACAGTGTTTTGAGGACAACAATGCCGTTTGCACCATAAAAATACTGCCGCTCGTACCAAATAACTTTCGTACGAACAATTTTTTAATATCTCTCGTCTCTGTTAGGTGCAGACCGTGGAGTTCGCAATTCGTCGTTCGAAATTCTCGCGACACCTTGTACGATAACTTAGGCGCCCGTAAAAACGAAATATGTAAAAATGATCGTTTGACCTCAAGGGGTTAAAGCAATGTAGAATCATTAATTTACGACAAAGTGTAACTGACTCGAGCGTGGTCGTTGTTATTGCAAATCGGCGTGTTAGTTGCGTGTATATCATTTCAATAGAAAAATTACTGCCACGAGGATTCAATTGTTACGTAAGTCGGTACTAATAAATTGTGATGTAATAGTGAACTACGCCATCGGCGACAGTCTATGCACTAAGCAAAAACCACGTGTCTGCAACTATGCTCGGAGTCTTCTCTTAGCTCGTGTACAGTGCCATTTAAAAGTTTCGTTCCTAACAATTTTACACAATATAGTGACAAATGTATCAAAAGTAATATAATTCATAATATGATCTACTATATTAAACGTAATTTAATTTATAATGTACTATAATATTACTTGTAATTTATAATGTACTATAATATTACTTGTAATTTATAATGTACTATAATATTACTTGTAATTTAGAATATGCTATATTTAACGTAATTTAGGATAATTCAGAATATGCAATAATAAACGAAATGAAAATGTTGTAAAAAATTACCGTAGATCGTACGGTGCATTAAAAATTCAGTCAACGTTTGTATCATGAATATTATTCAGCAATATTTCGGCGTATAGTATTTCGAATTTCCGCACGTGTACTGTAATCTGGCAAGGTGAATTGACACTCAAAATCAAAGTGATAACGAACAATTTCGAGAGTGCGTCATCGGATGCAGTCAACGAACTTATATCAGATCCACGTGCCAAACTGAGTATTAACTTGACGGATAACAATTATATTTGTACGTGTGACGCGATAAAAAAAACATTGCTTACACTCGTTATGGTATGCAAGATAAAAATTTGATTAACGAGAGACGTTTTAATGTTCCATGATATATCATAAATGAAGAACAACAGCATTCGAGGAAGAAATTGCAAAATCGTCTGAACAACGCGGAGGTTAACTATCGAACGACGGTGCTCGGGTCTGTGTTGACCCAGGTCGTTGAACGTAAAATAAAATATATATAAAAAAAAAAGATAGAGTAAGATCGAATTAAACAAAATAAATTAAAATATAAAATGCAATATAACAAAGTACAATGAGATGAAACGAAATTTTTGTGTAAAAATGGTCGACATTTGTTGAGTTTGATAATTACATTAATTCTGTTCGGAGCGGAATGGCGAGAAACTTTAACGTTGAATCGCGACCGCGTCGTTTTCCCGTGGTTCGCGACCGCGTCGATTCTCGATGCAGCCGAACGTTGTCCGCCTAATTAAATTTAGACAACTATTTTATAAAAGACTAGTCGCGGATTAGATAAGGACTGATCGACGCGACGTTGTCCCTTTGCCTTGACGTCAGTCGAATGACGAAGACGATCCGAGTATTCCGGTAGCACGTAAACTAAGACGCGTCGTCTCGAAGTTTGAACGCTGAAGGCTATTGCGATACTGAGAGCGTGATGCGAAGAGCTTCGATGCTCAGAACCTTCTACCCTCGCTGCTCCGAGGTTCGTTTTTCTCACCTCCGTCGGTGTTTGGAAAATTCTGGGCAAGGCCCATTTTGGGGGGAAAAACCAATCCCATTCGTGAATTACCTTGAGAAAGGAGGTACCTCGATTCCTGTTGGAGGAAGAAGCACTCCCGCCTCGAGGCTTGATTTAGAATTGTTTCCAAATGCTAAACCTCGGAGCAGCGTGTTTTTTACGGCCTTAACCGTTTATGGACAGCGCGGAGTGCACGTGGGGGTAAGGCGTGCATCCTTGCCCAAGTGCACGCGGGCATAAGGCCCATTGTCCTAAATTACGGTCCTACGCGGACGGGCGCAGAGCGAAGGACAATTGGTAATGGCTTTATTGCCGCTTTCCCGATGCTATAAGTTAGAATCTTCCAGTGCCGTGTTCGACATCTGTAAGATTAGCAACCTTCGAATTTGCGAAGGATAGCATAAAATTGGGAGAGGCCTGGAAATTCCGTTGAAGACGGAACACATTCTTTTGGAGGAAACGAAAAAATGTGTAAATCAAAATTTAGAAAGATCTCCATCTCCGAATCAATGCTCCATCCTAATCTCGCTCGTAGGGTAGCTAGTCGGATCATTTGCAACCCTAATCGCCGATACCTTTGCCAGTCAAATGAAAATTATGCAAACACATTCCCGAGATATCGATGCAGATATTGTTACACTGCTACAAAAAGGTACACTTGCACCTATGAATATGTATCGCTGCGACAAAAGTATAGAAAAAAATGTTAAAATCATGACCCGTTAGAGAACTGACAGTGGCACAGGAAGATTAAACTTTCACGCATGTGTGTCTCCCCACATTGAACGTTATCTCGATTACTATAGCGATAGCAACAGGTTACCGTATCGGTATAATCATTGCATAATTTGTAATTTAAATTTCGAACGTTCACGTGGACTTGTTATTCAATTAGTCGGCTAAATAGTTGTTCGTTGTATTGAAAAGTTTATTCGACCCGTCCGAGTGTTATGATATTTTTATTGGCTGTTAAGAATCCCGTATTTTAGATAATACACTTGCGTTAGTATATTAACTAAAACTGTAACTTGAAAAAAAAGTTGGAATTTTTCATTCAATAATTTTTCGAAAAAAAACATTTATTAATTTTCGTACATCTCAGCAATGGTTAAAAAAATTCGTGAAAAATATATAACAAAAAATCTTTTGAACTTGAAAACCCGTAGATCTCCACGTTTCTAATAAAAATGAATGCCCGCGTGAAAAGGTTAACGGACCGGGTTCCGGGCTCCTGTTATAGCTCGATAATAAAAAAGGCAGTAATCGTTTTTCCGAGGATCCGTCTGCTATACAAAGTCGGAATAGAATGTATAATGAATGACACGGTATTTCGCGCGAATGTCGAGTGCTGAAACGACTTTTGCACGCGCGAGTGCGTGCATTGAAATCGTTGTTGCTTTGCGTCTAACGTCACGCGTAGGTCTAGTTTTCGGGCGACTAGACGAATACATACAGGGTGTCTCAAAACTCCTTCAACACCCTGAAATGGGCGAATCCTGAAGTCATTTGAAGCGACATTTTCCTTTTGCAAAATGTCCGTTAAAGCTTCGTTTAGGAGTAATTAACGAAAAACACGGACCAATCAAAGCGCGGCTACAGCGGACGGACTTTGGCTCGTCCAACGGAACCAGTCTACTATAGCTGCGCTCCGATTGGTCCGTGTTTTTCGTTAATAACTCTTAAACGAAGGGCCGCGGCGGACATTTTTCAAAAGGAAAATTTCGCTTCAAACGACCTCAGCCCATATCCGGATGTTGAAGGAGTTTTGAGACATCCTGTATAGTCGAGACTTTGCGGCACGAGATCTCGAAAAAAAAAACTCGACGTCATTGTAATGCCTTGGGATTTGTTCGACGAGTGCGTCACTAGCATTCTATCTCACTTACGCTTGTTCCGTCTCGTTTCGAATGCGAGGCAAACGCGTGGCAAAGCTCAAGGCGTCAGTAAAAACTGCGATTAATTGACAATGGCGAGGTAAAACGTCGCGCGGGCAATTCCATCAATTTTATCGAACCGAATTATAATAAACGTATCAAATAAATGTGGTTGACAAAAGCGCAATAAATAAATCTAGTTGAATGCGAAAAAGATTTTCTACAATTTAGTCCAACGATAAGATTTTTATCGATTACATTGGATATTATTTTTGACGTCATATTTAGAATGCGGTACTTTGTGAGCTTTCCGAAAATTTTTAAAAAATGCTAGAATATACAATTCCACGGAATTCAACACGATTTTTTTATTTATTTCATATCTATATAGGCTACTAACGAAAATATTTTCTTTGTCTCCGCTCTCTCAAAATTTGCCTAGAAAAATCAAGAATTAAGTAAACATCAGGGGAATTGACTCGAATCCGTCACCGGTACCGAATTAGTCACGTGACACACGAGCGACAATTACGGAACGCGTCACGTGAACGTGCCGTGGCAAAAGCGTGGGGTTATTCAAACTGTGTTCCGCGTAATTCCATAAACGTACATAAAATATTCAAAATAATACTTTTTTAACTTTTATCATAATATAATAAAAGAATATTAAAACGTATATCTTCGTATGTATCACCTAGATTGTTAGAATATTCTATTGTTTATGATCCTTAACTTTAATGTTGACTCCCTAAATTCACAAAGTTTGAGGACAACTGGTGTGGGGAGACGGAAGAGTGGGGAGAGTTGCCCCCCCCTCACTGAAATTTTTTTCACGAACCTCTGTTCGAAAATTTCGAATTCCCACGAAACGTGAAAAGTGTTCAAAGCAGAAAATCATCGTGGAATATTGCACATTTCATTGATCGAACTTGTCGCGCTAGTTCTCGACTTTTGATAGTGTATCGGAGACCTTCTGAGCGTAACCGCATAATCCCGGAATAAATTACGACCGGCACCGTTCCGAATTAATTAGGACAAAGACAACACACCGCGGTGGTCTAATAAACGCAAATGACTCGTTCATCCATTTCTAATTAGCTGACGCGGCCGCGAGTTTACGCGCGCGCGCATATTCTCCGTTGTCGAGCAATGTGTTCAACGTCAACGCGCACGTTCCTTCCCTTATCCCACGTCACTCATCGTTCAGGACACGATTTTTCTATGAGCGGCCGCCGTCACGCACGTGTGACGAATGCATAATCCCGCATTAACGTGCCGAACGACGTTTACACAACCAGTCCAGATTTGCACCGATTCATTCCTGAAACCGTCGAATTGTATTCCGCTTTCCTTCTTACGGAAACTTTCGTTTCACGATAACAACATTCACTTTTTAAACATACACACCGCAGAGACAAATTAAAACTAATTGATAATCATTTCGTACCATGTTGTACTATTTTATGCTATTTAATAATTTACAAATACACTGAATATTATGGTATACTAGTTATCATTAAATAATAAATAATAATAATAAAACAAATTGGCGAATAAGAAGGCTACGAATTAATTTGTCCAGCTAATTGTTCTTACGTACTATTCAAGTCTCGATTTGTTCAGTATCTTAGTCATTCTATTATTCACAATCAGTCTTATTGTATCGTTCCACTTATTATTTAATGTCGGAAACGTGATACACAACGTTCAATCTAGTCGGTGTTAATCTGATATTATGCAACAGATCAAGTAAGAAAGTATATCATGAAATAAATATTAGCAATCTGGCAGTGTCTATGAAAAACGATTATGCAAGCAAACGATAATGACACATACGTGTCCATAATAATTGACAAATGTTTTTTACGTATTCCGAGTTCCGGAAATTATACTATGTAACTTTCTCTTGAAACGATACGGAGTTACAGCGTATCTGGAAGTTCTAATTTTAAACATTGTTGTAAATCCGTCCAAAAAAAATTCGATACACTTTTAACAAAAATCCGCAATTTGAAAAATAATTTGTCGAGAAATTGAACTTGTTAGAAGCGTATTACGACATCAAGTAAATGTTCGTGAATAAAAGTGTGCATATGGTTGGCACACTTCCAACAGTTCGGCTCATCTCGTATAAAAAAGGCTACAACAGCCATAATTACAGTAAGGGTCCAACCCAGAGAAAAGAAGAAAAAACAAAAAATCTGTCATTCTTCAAAATTGTGTATGTTTAATATGAAGTATTTAATTATAAATATTATACTACTGTATAACCATAAGTATGGTATTTAAATAAATCTAAACGATGTGACAAAATAAATGCGTGAAAAATTATAAAGTCCATTCATAACTGTACGTATACAATACAAAATGACCAAATAAATTTATATGCGCAGACAGAATACGCATTGATATAATAAAATGCTTACTGTTGATTTTGCATGTCAGTCATTTATTTTACTCCAGTCGTCTGCAAGATATAATTCTGCAAAGTTGTAATCGCCTCAACGCAAGAGAAGACAAGGTTAATTTACGAAGAACAATGATGCTGTAGTCATGGAAGTAGGTTATCTTCAGTAAAGTGTCTTTATCTGCCATGCGAATTATTGTTACATCTTTACATGTACTGATCTGAGTTAGTATCTTGAGGTTACCACGTATTCAGAAAAATTAAAAAGTCACTGGAAGCTATGTATTTTTAAATGAAGTACAATCAAGGAGTTAGTGGATAAACTAAAAGTTTGCTTGGGTCTGAATGTCTCTTTAAAAAATTTACTAAATTCCCTAGAACGAGAAAGTGGGTACCGCTCAACTACCATTTTTAGGAGACCCTAGAAAATTATGAAGGGCTCTATGTCATTTTCAGAAGATCCCAGAAAATGATGAAGGGCTCTATGCCATTTTTAAAAGAACCTAGAAAATTATGAAGAGCTCAAGTCACTTTTAAAAGAACCTAGAGAATGATAAAGGGCTCAATTTTTAAAAGAGCCTAGAAAATTATGAAGAGCTCAATGCCATTTTCAGAAGACCCAAGAAAATTATGGAGAGCTCAATGTCACTTTTAAAAGAACCTAGAAAATGCTGAAGGGCTCTATGCCATTTTTAAAAGAGCCTAGAAAATTATGAAGAGCTCATTGCCATTTTCAGAAGACCCCAGAAAATTATGAAGAGCTCAATGTCACTTTTAAAAGAACCTAGAAAATGATAAAGGGCTCTATGCCATTTTTTAAAGAACCTAGAAAATGCTGAAGGGCTCTATGCCATTTTTAAAAGAGCCTAGAAAATTATGAAGAGCTCATTGCCATTTTCAGAAGACCCCAGAAAATTATGAAGAGCTCAATGTCACTTTTAAAAGAACCTAGAAAATGATAAAAGGCTCTATGCCATTTTTAAAAGAACCTAGAAAATGATGAAGGGCTCTATGCCATTTTTAAAACAACCTAGAAAATTATGAAGGGCTCTATGACTAAGGCAACCATAAACGTGTGCTTACCGGTAGCTCCATACTGTGGTCCTTTTTATCGAACTCTCCAGGAAGATCCCACAAAAACACGTCTAAACCGAACCACCGGCGGTGTCAGGTGGCAATGTCAATATGTGCGTTCCAATGTGCGTAAATGTATGGAGCACCGACCGAAATCGCCCGATGGCTTGTGGCGCGGAGAGGACCCGGTTGGACACTGACTCCGAACGATAGAGGCAAACGCTTTCTTTCCTCCGCCGTCGTTTTCCTCGGTCGTGGCTCGCTACACTCTGATGTCTCGCCGACGAACCACCGGGACACAACAGCACACGTCGTCGCGACGGGAACGAAAACCTGTCAAGTCATCCGCCGTACGCGTCCGTGTTCACGCGAGCCGATATGTATATCCATAACTGCGCGACGCCGACGCACGTATACCCACCGAATTACGAATTCGCGGACACACGCGAACGGCAACGTTCCTCGAATCACGGTGAAACGCGTCGGGAAAATGACGCGCAGGGAGTCGCGTCGCTCGGCTTCGAGCGACAAAACGCGACGCGCGCGGTCGCAGGCTGTCGCAGCAGGCCGTAGCGTGAAAGATCAGCTGGGTCGCGGCAAAATTGAGATCTACTTTCGGTCGAGTGTGCGGATGCAATGGAACACCGGGAAAACTAGCTTGTATTTAACAGTGGTGGTCGGGATACCTGAGGTCGAAGTCGGGTAGTGCTCGGGTTGGGTCGGGGATCCGAAAATTTATAATTCCCTGCTACCTGAATGCCGTGCACTTTCGGTTACCCGACCAGACCCGAGCACTACTTGCCCGACTTTGACTTCGGCTTCACGAGCATTACGAATTTTCCAGGGGAAATACCTGACCCGAGCCCGAATTTTAGGACATCCGTGTCCACCCTCTCTCTTCTTGTTTTTTTGGACGGCGGATTTATAAAAAGAATCGAAAAATCCAACACGGGTAAGCCAAAATCTCACCGATAGCAGTATATTAATCGGCTGGAACGTTGATCCCCGTGAACTCTAAACAACATAAACGTGCGTCATTAACTATACGCGCGTATTGTGGTGAGATGACAAGAGGTCCCCGGACAGCAGTGTTGTCAGATGAGGGGAAGGAGCGCGAATTGAGGGGAAAAGTTACACCCCCCCCACTCTCTCTGCCAGTACCGGACACATGCAAGACAGAGAAGGGGCGCGTCCCGTGACCGAGCCGCGGCGGAATTGTGGGAAATAGCGTCGTGGAGGGAGAAGGTAGAGCGTGGACACAAGTCTTGCCCCAGAGACCTGCTTGTCATCTCAGCACAGTACTGGTTGTCCTAATTACTCGAGTACCCTTCGGGGACGATTTTTTAAAGAGACGATCGAGTATTCTGTTTGATCGAAATATTTAACGGTATGATAAGAGATCCTTAAGTGGATAGTTTTTCTTCCAATAGATTTGAATCTTCGTTGATTTAGAATAATTATGGCTTAATTACGCCTTGATTTTGCACGCACTAAATTATACTTATGATTTCTATCGCGGTAGTGAACTAAAGAGGAGAAAGTCTTGAGCGGAAAAACCCTTATTGGGCCCACTCGAGAAAACTAAATCTGGAAGAGCCCATTAGTTTTATTACCAGGACCCTCTTCGTAAAATAAACTGCAGTCCTTCGGTTTCTGACCTGGGGACCGTTCAAGCAACAAAGACACTGTATCCTTCGACATCTGGCTTATTTTTGCAGCCAGGTATTCCAACAATAACCTTCCGGTGAAATACCTTTTCCCTCATTCTGATTTCGACGAGCTCACCCGCGAAAATGACCATGAATTTGCATAAAGGTCGGCACATTAATTTTTATTTATGAGACACGTCGGTCGAGCTAATCTTTGCAAATTAGTGCGGAAAATAACGTTATGCAACACTATCGTCCGAAAGCTACGGGGACTCCCTAGACAGTGCATGTACTTACACGCTTTGGAATGTGGCCTGCGTGATTTGCTGCCTGTTGCGATTATTTAGAAATGCAATTGTTTACGAATGCAAATATTTGCAGAACCGCGACGAATTTTTGGCCACGTTGGTGCAATAAAGACGGTTTGATATTATCGCGGCTAATACGAGAGTCGAAGTCGTATCGATTTTTATCATCTCCAGACATTTTAAATAAATCGATACATTATCATTATTTTCATTGATAACGAATTTCACGATGCAGATATGCGCCGCAAGAGAACATTATTCCGCGTTTCCCGATCAATTTATGCAAAGAAACAGCCCCTTGACGCAATCCGAATATCCTAGTGCCTCATCACGCGGGAAAAATAAACGGCGCATTCGGAAGCATGAATGATTCATCGCGCAAAATTAATGCAAGAACAAAAAGTTTTTTAGCAACGGATCTGTCTGGCACGAACATCGTTAAGCAATAAGCTGCAAAAAAGTGTCGAAGGGCAGTCACCGTGCAGAAGGAACCGTTAGGAACTGCAGCAATTCCTCGATATATATGTGAAAAAAAAAGATGTGCAAAATGTTTTCGCTTACAATAATTCTCTTGTGTAATCTTTATCAACACATTCCTGACATTTCTCCGGTTAAAACGAGCCCAAACACGATACAATTTGGCTGGTGTCTCGTTACTTAATTCACGATTCAGTGAAACCTCGATTATCCGAAGCAATATATGAATTCTCCGTTTAAAAGGTTCGATCTAAAGCGATCCGTGCACAACAAGATTTATTGCCACAAATTTACAAAGTCGAGCAAGTCTATTAGTTCGGATAATCGAGGGTTCTACTATATCGTGGATCGAACGGGTAAATGCGACCCAAATTGTATCGTGCTTGGACTGCTTTGAATCGGGAAAGTCTCCCGAGTACGTCGGTAAATGTTTCATTGAGAAATCATTCGAGACGAGAAGGCTTCACGACGAAACGTCCCTTGTATTGTCTCGGACGATGCGCGGAACACGTTGATATTTATAACTCGCTCGCGCGACTGACACTATTAGATTCCACTTATTGGAAGCACGGAAAGAAGCTGTGTAAACATACCGACGACACTGGAAGGTATGAATGAAATCATTATAAATGTGTGCAGAAGAAGCATTCCCGAGGTGAACGTACCGAAAACAAAGAGACAATCGTTCATTCTTCCACGAAGTTGAAGCAGAAACCACCGCCGCGCGAATATCGCACTGGTTTTGTTAAGTAAAAACGTTGAATATTTAATTGTTTTTTTATTGTACGTAAAACTGAGGAGAAAAAGCGATGAGAGAAAAAAACGAAGAAAATCTATTTTAAAAACGTACATTCGTTTCTGCATTATAGCTTTTATTATAATTATTATTTATTGTAGTTCGACCGATTTTGTGTAGAGTGCAAACAAAATTATGTGCAATTGACTACAGCAGACTTTGATACGCACCGGTCGTACCGTACGGCAGGAATTGAGTTATGATGTGCACCGAGAACTTATGGGAATAAATATCAATGTAATTTTCACAGCGCCTATTCATGTCTTATAGGCGCCCTCCGTATCAGAAAGCCAAATTGCGTCGAGCGCATATAGGCGCTCTAAGTACCACAAACGCAAAATTTCTAAGCGCCCATAGGCGCCCACAATAGCCAAAGGGTTAAAGAATGATAAAATAGTTTGTTGGAAAAAAATTCTAAACCTTGAAATTTTGGTAAGCACTTATTCCTAACATAGAATTGTTAATAAAATAACGTGCACAATGCGATTCGCGTAAAGCACCTCGCATAAATGAATAAAAGGATTCCCACCACGCAATGCGCGCGTGCATTTTTCATTCACGTGCGTGCGAGAATGACGGGATCGCGTTCGTTATTTATTTAACGAAAATAGCCATGAACTCCGCTTGCGCAGCTGTTAGTTAATTTTCTCGTTGCTTCGTGCGGGGGAATTCAGCTCTGACTGTACAGAGCACCGAAATGACAACATTCAATTCTATGTTTACCAAGATGAAGATGGATGAGCTGTTTAAAAATGGCATGAAACTTCTAGGAAAATATTTGAAAAAATGGCAACCAGAAAATTCTCCACTTTCGAACAGTGTGACATTCCGTATGCAACATCGGATAGCACTTACTATGCGCTATGTTAATTGTACCACGCAATGTATTACTAATCATTTTTTAATCGTATGCTATCTCTTCGACGTAGTATATGATTAAATTACTCGACGTTTCCTTCAAAATTTCCACAATGCAAGATCGTACAATTACAAGAATCCGTGGTAATCAAATAGTAAAGACATTAATTTAAAAATATTCTTTCGTTTTCATCCTAGACATGTTAAAAAAGAAAATAAGCTTGTTGCGATTGGAATAGAATATTTTGATTTCGCACGAAGACCGCAGTCTTTGCCCAACGAGACGTGGTAGCAAACGTAAACATAGCCGCTGGAGCGCGCTAGAGTTTACGCGTTACCCTTACCGAACGGGCAGTAAAAGTTTATTACCACAAGAGGACATTGAAAACTAGCATTATTTTTCTAAATACAGTAGACTCCCGTATCCATACCCACAACGTTCTATTATCCGTATGTTGTGTTACCCGCACAACATTTCGTAGCGATGTTTACATGTCACGTATTTAGTAAAATGTATTAATCAATTCAGTCTGAAACTGACTCAAGTAAACGAAAACGTGTAGGTTTAACTGTTGAAGAGAAATACAAAATAATTAATGATCTTGAAAGTGGTGAAAGTGCAACGAAATTAGCAAGAACACAATCACAGATCTACGCAGCTGCTTACAATAAAAAATTTATGCGACTTAGCGGCTAAAAAGATATGGGACCCTTAGATGTTGAAAGAAACTGGCAATTTTGTTCATTTCTACTTGGATAAATGAAGTTTAAAGCAAAAAAATTTCATTTCTACTTGGATAAATGAAGTTTAAAGCAAAAAAATTTCATTTCTACTTGGATAAATGAAGTTTAAAGCAAAAAATTGTTCTATTATCCGAAAATTCCACTATCCGGCCGCTTTTGTTTCCCTATTAGTTCGGATACGGGAGTCTCTACTGTATTTACGAATCTTGTGAATATCAATTGGGATCATTTTCAATTTTCAAACGTGTAAGAGTCTCGCTGTCGCGAGAGGAACGAGAGCGTAAGGGTTCGTTAAACTGTGGAAATAGAAATATTTCATTTATTTATGTCACCGGCTTACGTTTATCTCACCATACGTAACTCGGATAGTGCGTTAGGCAACGAGCAACCGATTACACAATAAAGACACAAATACGTGCGCACACGATCGAAGTTACACCTCACTGCAATGCCATTGCGTTTCTTACGGTATGTATCTTCCGTTCTATTTGGTATCCGAGTGAAAGATAAGTGACGCCCGGCCATCTTTCTCTTTTTTGTTCGTACGCGTCTGACCCGTTATTTAATTAGTTTCTCTTTCTTGGATCTCGTAGTCGATTCGGATTTGTTGGTCTTATTTTTATTGGCCGTTTCATATACGTAACGACCAATTGTACAAGGTGGTTTATCCCGTTTCGGATTTTTCTATACTGAAAGATTTACCAAGTAAGACTCAAGAGGAAACATTAAATGAACAGTCAGCCGCAAAAGCCGTCGTACACCCGACAAGTTTATTCACGGTAATATTATAAACACCGTATACAGTCAGCCGTCAAGTTGTTTAATTTGAATTGAATTGATACTGTATTAATTGCTACTGCGTGCAACGCATTATATGCACATTAATCGTTAACCTGTGTCACGCGTGCCTGACTACATAGTTAATTTTTCTTCTGCCAGCGTTCATCGGCATTCAAACTATCGGAGAAGTGAAAACATACTAACAAGTAACACTACCCAACTGATACTAACTGATTTGAATAAAATTTAACGTACTTATTAAACACCGAAAAATATTAAATACGTGTTTTTTGTTTCGGCTAAATGCGCTTTTCAGGGGTAGAAGGCTAATCATTTCTTAAAGAATACAGTTTCTGAAAAAGTGCTAGATCCAGAGTTGTACAGTTCAGAGTGATGCACTTGATGCCGTCCTTGAAATCGACCTTGAGGTCGATTTTCAAGGTCATTTGAAGCGTATTTAGCCGAAACAATAAAACACGTATTTAATATTTTTCGGTGTTTAATAAGTACGTTAAATTTCATTAAAATCAATTAGTATCAGTTGGGTAGTGTTACTTGTAAGTAGGAAATTTGTTAGCTTACGTCTTTGTGAATTATACAATTCGCATTGCCATATTACGTGATCAAGGCTTTCGTAACCCTGATTGCATTTACACTGGCTAAACTGTAACAACTAAACTTCTCCCAAGTTTTAAATCGGCGAACCAGGGTACTTAAAGAGACCGAAGGGTTTAAATGCTTAAAATTAATAAAAAAAAAAAAAAAAGCGAAAACATCATTTTATGCGAAATATAAAGTTGTTTGCGTCGATTACAAACAAAACTGGAGTCACCTAGAAATGTCGTTCATTGCTAATTTTAATAAGTCGTAAATAATTGATAATGAAATTATAAAATTCATCCACTAATTATTGTGAAAAATTGCATCACGTTCGCAATTTAGTCGTAAGATAATAGCATGATCACCGATCATGATCGGACACGTAGCTACTGGGTCTTTGGATCTCATGAACCTTAGATTAATTCTGAAGTGGGAAATACACAGATAAGATGATCTAAACAACGTTAAAACCGATAAGAACCTACAAATGAAATTAAGGATTGCACATATGTACATACAATGAAATACGTTTCTCATGCTGAATCATCTATTGATCTAATTTTATTGTATTCGGTTATTATTCGTCGGTGCCACGTGACGTAGTACAGGGCAACGTTTCATTGTATTGCGGTGTTGCCAACCATTCATTGAAAATAAGAAATAATTATTTCGAAAAACATTCTATCAACCTTCCGGTGCTTATTGTTCGTTATGTATTTTTCAATTCACAAAGTTAAGCGACATTATTTTTGTGTAAAAAAATTTAATTTTAACATTGATTAATTATGCGCATTTGCAGTTTTATATATAATTTATGAACGTACAGATTGGACAGTTTATTTTGCCCGCTCGGAGTTCCATAATGATTTATTTGTGAACATCGTTCAATACGAGGATGTTCATTAGTAGACACTATCAGCGAATTCCATGACTGTCAATAAACAAACATTATTATCATGGAGTTCTGAGAGAAGATAATAAATGTCCGCCGAATTTGTACCCTAGTGAATTGGCGTTTCGCTCTGTAAACAAAATGCAGAAAGGCAATAACGTCGCCGGTACACACACACAATGACTTTTGTTATTGCGCTGCTTTTTTTTTACATTAGAAAATGCGAGGAAGCGTGTGAACATACGCCATAACATTAATCTTTCATGATAACTGACCGAACGATAGAAATAGAACTGAATAATAGCTCTCGATAAACATGATTAGTAGGTTTACACAGGAATTATATTCAATTTTTCAAAAACTAGAAAACTAATAAGAAACTAAAATTTCTACGTATCTTTTAGTTTGACTAAAATCTATGCAACTATAATAATGTATTTCCTACAACACAAAATAAACAACTGAAACAGCTAAAAATCATAATATTTCAATATTATCGTTTGTACACTATCGCGTAAAATAGATTATGTGCTGGGAATTTGCCATTAGATAATCTCTCGTTAATCGTCATTATGACGCTTGAGAACCGCAAGGGACAAGGAAGAAATTTCCATTTGAGCAGCCGTATTGATAGAGCGAAGTCAATCGATCAGAGCTCATTTTTATGCCTAATACACTTTCTACTTATTCCGTCGTTGTATCAATATGCATTGACTTTCTGCGAAGCCGATGATAACGGGATTCGTATAATACCTGTGCAAATGTTTGCGAAATAAATCGATGACGGTGTCACTTTTTCTTTTTTTTTTCAGGTGAAAGTGTCGCGTTATCTGTGACCAGGAACAGGAGTTTTCAGATTATCTCGGGAGAAAGTGAAAGGCGAAAGGGACAAACGGAACGAAGAAATGCCATCTATAGGGTGTTCCATTTACACCGTCGAAACGTTTAAAAACATTCGATAGATTATTTAACTCCGCCCTCGGTCGTCGAATCTTTCCGTAAATTTCGATGACGCGTAAATCTGCTGCGAGCAAAACGGTGTCCACGTCAATTTTACGCTTGACATTAATAAAAATTGTCTTCGCCCACATCTACGTGATACATATACTCGTCTATGACGTCCGCGTGTCGTGAATTGCGTTAATTCGCTGTGAATTTTGTTTTTTTTTTGCTTCGTACACGCTATCATTGTCTGTTTCGATACTCATACTTGTGTAGCTTCCAGTGGGCAGTCATCGGATGGACTATACGTACGTTACACAGATAAAAAGTGAACATCCGCAACGCAAAACATTTTCAACTTGTAACTGCCGCCAGCGCCATTAATTTCTGATAAGTATAGGTCTGATATACGTACGATCCGATTACATCACACAACATATAACATCTGAATTTTCAAACTGTGATTTAACGTACATTGTATTCGCGATGGATCTATCACGCTATACACGCCGGTTATGCAATAATAAATGCACACCTCAGGACTATACAATAAATATGCAGTTCTAGGTTAGTTAGAAATGACGGAAGGTCACGATAGGTCGTTTCGGATTTGTGATCTGAAAATTCACTCGAATCGTTTGGCATTTCCATTGTCAAGTGTCTGAACGATCGTAGAGATTTAGTAAATAAAAACTGATTAATTTTCATTCATAGAATGCAAGAGACACACGTTGACAAAAAATGCAACAGCTTTTCTTCTTACTCATTTCAATGTTTCCGTGAATATGTACTTATTACGTGCCGAGTACTCCAGGAATAATTAAATATGAATTATGGACTTGCTTCAAAGCTGAGCACAACTGTGTAATAACTTTTCATCGTTGTGTTATAACTCGTAAATTATTATTGCAAACATAAGTAGCAAATTTTATTATAATCATTTATGTTACTTAACGAATATATTTATACGATATTGTATTAATTGATCCCTTTATAATTATATCTTTTTCTTTTATTAGTTGAGTATTAGTATGTGCTAATTTTTTCCTTAATAATTTTTGGTAATTTATGTTTTAATATCAGTGCAATTCCTGAATATAAATATATTATTTTTGTTTTAGTATTAGCATTAAATAATATCAAAGCCGTGTTATCTTGTCTGTCAATTGTGTAAAATATAATACAATTTATCAATTTCTTGGAATACTTGGTATGAATTGATGACTAAGCTGAAGTAAGCTTACATAAGAGAATGACTAGAAAATTTTACTAGTACAGAATAAAGAAGTTAGAGAATAATTTCATAAATCAATAAAATACATGTAGCAAGAGTGATAAGATAATACTGCCTTGACCTGTATTAATTGAAAAAAATTAATTGCAATCTGCATGGATGGTATTTTACATTAATAACGTTACAACATAAATTAAATCCTCCTGTGAATTACAAATTTGTAGAAATTCAATGAACAGCAACTATTATATAAGTCACATATGTATATTAATCCTGTAATCTGCATTGCTCTTAGAAGAAATAATCTATATCACACTGATAAAGTCACTTTATTTGAACAATAACGAAATGTAGCAGCTGTGCTGAATTAAACGATATTAGATAAAATAAACTAATAAAATGTATCTGACAGGAATATTGAATGATGTAAATTTTATGCATCAATAACATGCATAACTGTAAAAACCATAACGAAAACGGAAATGGCTTTTTGTTGTCTGAAAACAGATCTCTGATTGATATATGGATGCAGACACTTAACAAACTATAAAATTTATATCGCTTATAATCGAATGAAACAGCTGGTGTGTCTGCTTTATGTCACATCAAATCTTTGTCACTTACTCAAATGTCACTGTTATCTGCATAGACTTGTACGTCATAAATGTTTAAAAAGGATTTTAAAAAACGTATACATGCAAAAATTAAACACATTCATAGCAGTAGAAGTCGTAATAATGTATTTCATAGTTAAACATTTAAAAAATAAATATACAATAATAAGAGAACTGAAAAAATGTCATAATTTCATTAGACTAAAATTTATTATAGAAACCCGATCCTTTTAGATAAATAAAATATTTCCAGTTTTTTATTCGAAATGCATAAAAATATTTTTCCGTGTTTTATATCGTACATGACTCAACCAAAAATCTGAGTTTCGTAAGAATGGTACATTCACAGATATTTCTATTTATATTTACTTTCCTACAGATTTTAGCTTTTCGCATAAAAAATATACAAGAAAATTTACAGAAAAAAAAAGTATACCTAAAATGATTTAATTCATTCGTTTATAATATCCTCCGGTATCTCCACTTGATCCAAACGAGATCCTCACGCACACTACGGCCACAGTTACTATTTACTACTACAACCACAATTGACACCTGTTGAAATGCACTTTCTTATTTACCTGAGGAAGCGTTGTCGGCGAAATGAAATTTCAATTGTCGGTCGGCAGCTTTTCCCGTGGAACTTTTCTCGGGAAATAGTCGTGGATAATGCTACGGGCCACGTGATTGCACTTTCTTTAATTCCAATTCGTTGCACCCGCGACAAAAAATGATCTATAGACACTGCGGCGATTTTCACCGATGCGGAGGATCGATAGACGCGTGTGTCGCTGGCCTCTCGAAGCGCCACACATTAAACGGTTTAGCTTGACTGACCGTGTGTCGTCAATTTTATCTGTCGAATCTGCGAGCAGAACGTATTTCTTCCGGTTACGTGAAATACATGAGTGAATCCAAGCCTAAGGAGGACGGATGAACGCGAAGAACAAAGTCAGATTCTCGAATGAATCCGTACGCAAGACGTGACCGGAAGGTTCCTTTGTGGCGCCTAGTTTGAAAACTTTCAACACTACGAACCATAATATTATCCAATGTTCGGCATCAATCAATTCGTATATTCAATTTATTAATCGACTAATGCTTACGATTTAAAAATATTTATCATTAAAAATCATAATTGACTCGATTGATTAATAACAACATTCTTTTCTCGTTTTGGAAGTTGTAGCAATTGTATCGAAATATTATATGATATATCACATTTATTACTGCATTTACTGTCTAAGTCCTAATAACAAGAACAGCAAAAATATACTGCATTGCAAACATGTTAATATTTATTTCGGTGTTCTAATTCATATTTGTTACGTTCATCCTAAAATAATATAAAAAAAGGTATAAAATTGAAATATTTTGTTTTTATTCAATCACAATGTGTTACTTTAGTCAAACTGAAATAATTGTTTCGCTTGTAATACGTGTCACAAGTCTTGTTTCTCTTGTATGTTTTACGTCTTTGTTTAATATTCTATTACTGAACCCGGACACTCAAAGCATTTATTCTTCTTTCTTCTCCGCTTAAGATTTTTTGTCTGACCATTAAGCGCTAAAAGAAACATATGTGATAATTGTTAAAGGAACTAGAAGAATTATCTGTGTATTTGAAAATGAAATATTCAGTGAACGAGATTATTCATTGCTGGGAAATTTTACATACTTATCAAGTCTGAGCCAATATTGATTTTCTGTTTTATGTTTTGTAACTCGTTTAAAACTGTTGAATGAAAAGTTAATACAGCAATTCTGGCGAATAATTCTGATACTCCGTCTCCTGTCCTGGACGATACTGCCCAGAATTCTGCTTTTAATTTTTGTGCTATAACAATGGCTCTCTTTTCTATTATTTTATATATTTGATTCGACTGAAAATATTATTACAAGGTTCAGAATTTTATGAATTTATGATCTACATTAAATTCTTCCACTACAAACTGTTCAGAACTGGAAAGGAATCGTGTGGAACCACACAGAGGCAACAAGAGACTGTTACATAATCTAGTTTATAATATCAAAATTAAAAAATTATGTTTGACTTGCATTTCTTCCATTTGATTTCTTTCCGGCACTGCATAGTATTGCATTCATGTAGATAAACTATATAATTTACCAATAAATCTCGTTTTGTGCCTACTAGAAATACATGGTATGGTTCTACATTACTTTTAGCAGCTTCGGAAAACCATTGTTCACAATGTCCCAAGGATATTAAATTGCTCAAATCAAATGCAATGACAATCACTAAAAAATAATTGTAAATAACTTCTGTGCTACTGTACTTTTATGTCTATGTGCTAGTATAATGGATTAATATAAATTTTTATACCATTTGCACTCCTATAATAGGAAGCAGCAATGGACTTGAATCTTTCTTGACCAGCTGTGTCCCATCTAAAATAAAAAGAGAACACAATTATATAGTAATCGTTCAAAAACTTATACCAAATTTTAAATCTCTTGATAAAATATGCAAAATTTAATTAATAATGTTGCCAACTTCTATGATAATTGCAGAAAACTTACATTTGTAAGTGAAAAGGTATGTCAAGGATATCAAATCTCTCCACTTCGAAATCCACCCCAATGGTTGCTTTGTAGTTAGCATCAAATGTTTTATGGCAAAATCTGTAATGTAAACATTCTTCATTTTTATGTTTAATGTTGTATTTCTTTTATTATACTTTTAGCAATAGTAATTACCGATTTACTAAACATGATTTTCCGACGGAAACGTCTCCGATTATTATTGCTTTCGAAATTCTCAAAGATATACTTTTCGAGGCACATGATCGCCTAACAAGCGTACTGAAGTTTGTTTCGTTGTATGGCGTGATGTCAGATGAAAATGGTGGCTGCCAATTGTCGATCTAAGAAAATATATACATTTATTAATACATATATATACATATATATTTATAAAATAAGGGGACCCGTTGCATTATTAGTAAATAAAGTTACGATTAATTAAAAAAAAGTACTTTTTTTTTAAATATAATAATACCTGTCTTTCATAGCGCGTATCTCCTAACATTTTATAAACAGCCGAACGTGTTTCTAACATTTTTTCCACAGCATGTAATTTTACCGATTTTATTACAATAACAATGAAATTACGAAATTCGAAGTGATTTTTATCATATATAATGCGAATGATCAATTTTAAAATTTACATAATTCTGTTATTTGTACATTTTATTAAATTACTCCACTCAAACATAATACTATGCAAACACAAGTTACAAAGCCTCAGAGAGCAATAACAGGTCGTAGGTTGCACCCCCATTGTCAGCGAAAATGATTTTGAACTAAATAAAAACATTGGTTGCTGTGGCAGGTGCGCACCCCCATCTGTTTCATATTAGCGCGTCGGAAATGTATATTTTATATGTGAATGGAAATAGAATTCTAATTCGTACTTCCTGAAGTATTAAATTAATATTATACTTTGTTAATTGTAGAATAGAAAATGCGTAGGTAAGTACACACGTACACGAGCATATTGTAATTCGTATCGTAAAGGAACAAATTCTACATTGTAGTTTCAACTATTTAAATTATTGTAAAAAATAATTGTAGTTTTCTAAAAATTATGTTGAATTCGGTAAACAATGTTATATGCAATTACGATCATTTTATACGTTATTAAATTTAATAAAGTTTGTATTATTTTCTGGAAATATTGAATTTGGATGTCAACGACTAGCGTTGTGAATCGTTCTTCCATATCTCTATTTCCGTTTCGTGGTGACGTTCTTTTTAGCAAAATGGCTCCAAAACCTAAGCCCACGGACAAAGCAGGTATGTGTTTAAAACTGTAAATAGAACAGGAATTTCTTTGGGAAGGTTGCAAAAGTTCTACAAAAATTTACTAATAAACGAGGAGTGAAACCACGTTTATTAAACAAGCGATATGTAACTTCATCCAGTAAATGTAAGCACACTTATAACATCAGCCATGTGGTTGGGTCTATATTCCGAATAAACATCAACATTTGAATAATCACATTGCTCCAATAATAATTTTTAAATAATTATCTTATACAGTTAAACTATTCATACAAATTAAGTATACTTGCGGGATTGTCATTCCGTATCTGTGTATGGTTACTATAACCTAAAAAGTGCGCGTCGATATTAATCTATTTACAGTCCATCAGCATGCGGATTAACTATGGGTTGAAAGTAATAAATTTGAAGCGGTATAATTAGTGGATTATAGTTTTGTAATCGAATTTGTTGCATTCTTGTTTTCAGCCGGCAAACCGGCTGAGAAGAAGACAGAGAAGAAAGCGGAGAAGAAGCCAGCTACAGCTTCCTCCGCGTCAAAGGCGACCAAGCCAGCTGCTAAGCCTGCAGCGAAAAAACCAGCAGCTGCTAAATCCACCACTGCGGCTAAGCCCGCAGCGAAACCAGCAGCGAAGCCTGTGCCCAAGCCTGCTGTTAAACCCTTGATCAGTAAACCCAAGAAGAATGTCCAGGCTACGAAGAAGACACCTAAAGGTGGCAAACCAGCTGCACCTCTTCAAAAGGCACTCAAAGCACAGAAAAAGGTAATATACATGCATTTATACAATAAGGTTGAGTCTCGATAACTGGAACTTCACTGTAAACACCTTTTATCATTATTGTAGGACAATTTTTTTATGATGAAATTACTAGGGAATCTCTTTGAATGTTTATGATAACATCATTATATAGTACTGATTTGAGATAATTACTATAACTAATGTTATTTTATATATGCATATACTTAATATAATGTATTTCTGTTGTATAGATCTTGAAGGGAGTTCATGGGTCCAGAGTAAGGAAAATCAGGACATCTGTACACTTCCATCGTCCGAAAACGTACAGGCCTCCGAGAAATCCAAAGTATACCAGGAAATCAGTACCAAACAGAAATCGGTAAGTTCTATAGACAATTAATTTCAGTAAAGCTCAGATTTGTTTTTATAAGTTAATAGTAGATGCATGTATTGCATGAAATTAATTGGTAATATTTTCTTTGTTTCAGTATGGATGCATTTAATATTATCAAATTCCCATTGACCACTGAAGCGGCCATGAAGAAGATCGAAGACAACAACACATTAGTTTTTATTGCACACACACGTGCCAACAAATATCATATTAAAGCATCCATCAAAAAGTTGTACGATGTTGATGTGGCTAAAGTTAACACTTTGATCAGGCCCGATGGCAAAAAGAAGGCATACGTGCGGTTAACGCGTGACTACGATGCACTTGATGTTGCCAACAAGATCGGCATAATATAAATATACCCATACATAATTTGTATAGGATAAGAGAAAAATCTGCACTAATAATAAATATTAGTACAAAAACAATTTCGTTTATTTCTTCTGTTGCATATTTCCTCGAATTTTAAACATGTTGTATTAATCATGCATGTATTTAAGAGATTTTATAACAGCAAAACGTATATCAATTTTTGTATTAAAAATACTTCACGTATTATTAAAACTATTTTTATTGTTTAATACTTTTTTTTTACACTATATAAAATAAGTCAGTACGTGCCAACTCACGTAATTTCATTAAAAGAACATTATAAATCGTATAATATCTACATTATTTTTAATATTTACACATAAAGATCCGCTGTTTAGTGATTACAATCCTAGTCTGCCTGGAGTCTTGCGATACGGAGCTGGAGTTCCCGGTTCCCTGATACCAGGTGTCAATATTTCTTTCCTGCAACAAAATAATAAAAAAATAAAGTAACCAAGAAAAATATCTCAACAAATCACACAACTAAAAATTGTGACTCACTTCCTAATAGAAGCCTGCTCGCGTTCGAGTTGCTGTTGAGCCCTAGCTTTCATTTCTTCTTCTGCTTCCTTCATCTGTCCCTCCATCTCGTGCAGATGTTGCATCGCTTTTCGCCTCTTTGCTCGTCCGCTTCTTCCTGTTTCTTTCACGCTGAAGAACATAGGACCCAACTCGGCAAGCCAGTGTCCGTCAACGGCAGTGACACACTGCATGTACTCTTTAGCCGTCATGACAAGCTCATGGTACACCACATAGTCCGGCGTGAATCCCATACCAAACAAAGCGGAAGTTGGATGAAGATGGCATGGCATTCCGGTACGGCAATTAACGTATTCGCCGATACCCTTCAGTCGGGCAGCTTGGTGGAAATACGCCGAGCAGATACACTTCCTAACAATGTCCCAGTCTGTTCCGCAACTGACAACCTCCATTTTTTGTTGCTTCAGAATCTCTTCAAGTTGCTGCCGTACTTCCCTTACTTTTCGCATGGCTTTCGCGTGAATGAAATGATCGTTACACCATGAACTCGAATACCCGTTTGCTTTCCATTGGTTGTACACGTTTAAGTAGGTCAAGTGATCCGATTCGGGTACTTGGAACTTCTCTCTAGCTGAATCAGAGTCTTCCTCGCGGCCTTTGGGTCGATAGAATATCGACGGCACTGATAACATCGAAACTGGAAAGAAAAAACATTTTAATTCGAAACGCTTCCAAAAATAACTGTTTCAAATTGTTATATGAAGGTTCTGATTAAAACAGTTTGGGCATACCTATAATGAGAATATCAGCAGTACAACCAAGTTGCGAAGCCACTATCAACATTTGGCACTGTGGAGGGTCCAGAGGAAACTCTGCCATTTGACGTCCCAAAGGCGTGAGACGTCCCGTGTGATCCAGAGCGCCCAAAATCCACAATTGATACAATGAATTCAATATATTGTCTTGGGGCGGAGGGTCCATGAAGTGAAACGCTAACAAATCTTGGACACCCAAGGATTTCAACAGTAACACAGTGTTCGCAAGATTGGTTCGCTGTATCTCAGGGACTCCAGTCAGAAGTAACTCGTCTAAGTATTGCCTTCGCGTGTATAATCTGTAACACGTGCCAGGACCAGTACGCCCTGCTCTTCCCGCCCGCTGATCGGCGTTAGCTCTGGAGACAGGGTACACTTGCAAAGCGTCCATACCGATTCGTGGATTGTACACCTTCAGCTTGCAGTATCCAGAATCGACGACAAACACAATACCATCTACGGTTAACGAAGTCTCTGCAATGTTCGTAGCCACAACACATTTCCGTAAACCTCCCTCTGAACGTTGAAAAATTTTAGCCTGCAAGTCCGAGGGCAATTGCGAATAAATTGGCAGGATAGAGAGTAGTGGAGCTGATTCAATCTCAGCTAAACGCTCCTTCAACGCTTCACAGGTGACTTCAATGTCTTCTTGACCAGGCATGAAGACTAATACGTCGCCGGACCGTGGTTGTAAATGTATTTGCATTACTTGCTTCACAGCGGCATCCACGTAATCGTCTACTGCATTCTTCGCGTGCAATATTTCCACCGGGAATGTACGACCTGGAATCTGGAACGTCGCAGCATTTCCGAAAAAACACCGAGAATTTATTGGAATCCATTGTGGCTGATGTTACGATTAATTTTAAATCGTGTCGCCTAGCTACAACCTACGATATATTTTCAAGCATTAATGATTACTATTCGAGGTTTAGATATTTAAGATATTAGAAGCACCTACCTCTCTGAGCAAACCAAATAATACATCGGTGGATAAGGATCTTTCGTGAGCCTCATCCATAATAATAACACTATATCGATCCAAGTCTCCCTCTCTCAAACTTTCTCTCAATAAGATACCATCAGTCATGTATTTAATAACAGTCTGCAAAAAGAAATAATAATTTAAGCAATTTTTATCAAGATTAATATAATAATATAGTTTAAATGTAGTACATACATCTTTAGAAGTACAGTCCTCAAATCGAATAGCATAACCAACTTTGTCTCCTAAGCTAGTAGCCATCTCATCGGAAACTCTCTTGGCTACAGACATAGCTGCCACTCTTCTGGGTTGTGTACACCCAATTATTCCATTACGACTGTAACCGTCTTCATGGAGATACTGTGTTAGTTGTGTAGTTTTTCCACTACCAGTTTCTCCAATTATAACCACCACACTGTTCTCTCTGATAACGTTTAACAGTTCTTGGCGTACAGCGAACACGGGTAGACTCCTCCTTTGATGTTGAATAGTTCTGTATTTAGCTTCCCCTGTAACTTCGTCAGCTCCTATGTGACGAGCGTATTTCTGGCCAGCTTTAAAATCGTGTTCTTGTCCTGGTTCTTCTTTGTCCTCCTTATTCCTGTCACGAACACCCATAATATTGCCAATATGGGTTCCAGCTAGCTCCCAATGTTTCTTCTGAGCTCTACGACGCTCTTTCTGTTCGCGATACGCTCGTACTAAACCCGAACCTTTTCTTGCGACAAGGGCCATGTCAGAAGTGGGATCACGCACAGGTACTACAGGCTCTGGTTGCTTAGTGAACACAATTCGACCTGGACAATTTCATTTTTATACAGTTTAATAAGCGAGAAACTTTAAAAACCAATAGATTTTTTAACTCCCTTTTATTTAATTCAAGTTAAACCATACTTACCATCTAAGAATGGTGGAACAACATTGTGAACTAAGAGGTGCACTCTACTCTCTCCTTCATCATCCGGGTCATCATCGTGGTCTAATGAACTTACAACACCGGACGTTAACATTCTATTACGTTCCCACAATTCATTATCCTTATTTATTTGTCTTTGCTGTGCAGAAAGACGTTTTTGTCTTTTTGCTTCCAGTTCCATTTCCTTTTTTCCGAGTATATTCCTCAGACACATCGGCAAATGCATGGTTCTCACCATCATCTAAAGCATACCATTCCCTATCCAATCTAAGAACAAATGTTTAGTTTTTGATCAATGCAATAAATAGATGTACATTTGTCAGAAGTATTGTAGCAATGGATACCTTTGTTGCTCTTCTTCCCACAATTCTTTCTCTTCTCCATCTACCATAGGTGTAGCGCCACTGGCTTTATCTTTATTCCAAGAATTATATTTGTATGAAGGAGTGAATTCACTCCTGGCACTATCACGACCGTCTCTGCCGCTGTAAAGATTTGGTGTTGGATGATCCCAGCTTGACTTCCTCGGTTCTTCATCCTCGTCGTCGTCCCAATTACTTCTGGATGTTGGATCCTATACCAATCAAGAGACAATTATATTTCAGTTACTTACATTGCCCGTATGTTACATCAACAACTTTAATTCATACGATACTTTATATTTACCTTCGTTTTAAATATTGGTGTTTGTGGTTCATCTTTAAATCTCAGAGGTGTTTGTCTACTGCTACCCCTGCTTCTACTTCGTTCTCTATCTCTGTCCCGTTCTCTGCTTCTGTCTCGTCTTCTTGAGTCGCTGTCTCTACTATGCTCTCTGCGATCTCTGTGATGCTTATCCTGAGCACTTAATCTCTGATGTTTCAAGCGTGATTCTAATCTTCTTTGTGCTTCAGAATTCACCCCACCAGTATGAGTTGGTGTTTCTTCGGCATACGATCTGTATTTTCTTTCTTTAATCTCTGATTCTGGTGAGTTTGATCTTGACAAGTTTGACTCTTGTGCGTTTTCTTGTCTTTTCCGTTTTGCAAGCTTATCCAGACCCAGAATTGACATCTGAGGCTTCTTGAACGTGTGATCAGAAGGTTTCTTACGAATAATCAAACCTCCAGCTTGACTTTTGTCAGTCCCTTCTAACCTATACAAACCTGAATCGTTTGAGCTATCCATTTTAGACTGGCGGCTGCCCACGGCTGCCTCCTAAACTGTCCTAAACCTACCAAGTTGGTAGTACCAACAGAGGAACAAAACAGTGAACGTTTCCCGCAGGACGAAACGCTCCCTTTCCTTTTCCTCCTCTCCCTCACTCACTTCAGCTGTCGCCAAAAAATATAATTATTACATGGAATTTATATTATATTCAACAATATTCCATGGCTACATACACAAACATGTTACATACACAGTAGCATAGATATAAATACGTGCATGTAGCAATCACACAAAAAGCCCCCTCCACTTCGCGCATAGAGCATTCAAAAATGTATATGCGTTGTTAACTTTTGTTTGTAACTGTTGACATTCTTATTAGAAAATTATAAATCAAGTAACAGGAAAATATCTTGAAATTGATTAAATCTGCTGTTGCTGTTTTATTGTTTAAAAAACAGTGAATTGTGTAAATATGTCATTTGTCCGGCAGAGTTTCAATAGAATTTGATATAGTTTACCAAACTGAAAGGATAATTTATTTATATTTTATATTATAGGCAGCAGGGAAGATTTTTGAAAATTGTTACTATATGAAATTGGTGTCTATTAAAGATTATATAATTAGATATATACATACAGTTGCAATTAGATGAGTAATAGTTTCGGATCCGCATAAAAATGATACCAAGATTATTGTGACAATGTCGATTGTTTAATATTGTAAATTATTTTTTAACGCGAAGTCGAACGAGTCAACAAAACGTCAACAATGGAAATGTTTCATTTAACTCATCCTGAAGTACTGTCAGATCCTGAGCTTCGGGAAATCTTGGAAAATGTAAGCCCATTAGGTTATGTTTACCGACACTTTGTTTTTATTATAAACTACTAAAAAATTAATCTTTTCATGAATTAAACTATCGCTTATTTAATTATAAGTCGATTTAGAATGTACTTATCTATGATGCGTGTAAAAATGAATAGCATCTTTTGTTGTCAATAATATTGGAGTACTAAAAAATAGATTCTTAAATTGAGAAGATACAATGTTGTAAATTAACGATATTTACCGTAATTAAATGCATATATGTTTATTTGTTTACAGTGTTGCATAGACTTCAATAATTATAAACATTTATCCAGATCTCAGTTAATAGAATTGTACAGGCGGGTGGCGATGCCCTTACCTAAACGAGGAAGTGAAGATTCTCTAAACTCAAATAATAATAAGAATGACGAACAGGAGAAAAAGCATTTAGCAGATGAGTATCAAAGCGATGTAGTTTCATTGTAAGTGTTACTATCATCTGATTTTGCTTTCCAATTACAATAAATTACTTATAAAGTATTTATTTACTACAGCAATGGTACAAATAATATAAAAAGAAGCATAAGTGAAATAAAATCGTCCCCATCTTCTTGTTCAAAGAAACCAAAATCTCCTGTGAATGAGCTTAAACAAACACCTAAAAAGATACGTTTATACAATTCGAATAATCTGACAGATTATAATGGTATTGACAAACGTGTTAATGATGGAAAACATGATGTAAGTATATTTGTTATTTATAAATTTATATATATAAAAAATTTATAGATTGTATAATTTAAAAATTATGTATTGTAGGAAGCTCCATCAAAGAAGAGACAGAAGATTACATGGCCGTAATAGTATTACGTCATCAAATAATTATCGCATACGAAAATAATTTTCTTAAGAATATGCTTGTTGATCTTGTAAGCTGTAAAAAATCGTACCCAAGTCTATACATATATAATTTAATAATTACCTATGAAGTAAACGATGTAAATAGTAGAATTATTATTTGTGTAGTAAACAAGCATATTTTTACTGTGTGATAAATACAAACTTATAGAATTAACTTTAAATACTTAAACAATAATTATGTTACTAATTACTGTAAGAGAAAGTAGCTTGTACTTTTAGTTTAAAGTTTCATTATAAGTAAGCGAATAACTTGTAGGCAGAACAAATTTGTACACATACTTTTGTACATTGTGTATACTTATTTTACGAACTGATCAAAGGGTGAAATTAAGAATCCTTGAAATCTGTTACATTAGCAAAATATAGTTATAAACGAAACTTTTTAATACAAGTATTAATAAATCAGACATTTTTTTAATCATGTATTGCATTATTGCACATTATAAGACTGCCAATTCTACACGTCTATTTAATACTAATGTTTTAGTATTAATGTGTTGTGTAATCAGTATTAAAATGCGATCAGAACACTCTGAGAACCGGACCCGGAATTCCAAATTTGAAAGCGAAATGCAAGCATTCCAGTACGGCGCGTCTCGGCTTAGCAGACGATTAGTATTCTTCGCGCCGCGTCCTCGCATGACGGAAATGTTACACTTACGGCTGGAACTAAAACCGCACTGAATTACGCAACGGTGAAAGCACAAGTAAGCTGGAAGAATTATTGACCGATTTTATCATGTTTTCCGCGTCATATTTTATGTTTCGCAAGCTCTCCCCCTTTTTGTCCTCAGTTAACGGAATTTTTGAGTAATTTGAATTTTTTGGAGCAAACACAGTTGCACTTTCTAACTACCTTGTACTTTTTAAAGATTCAATATTATCTTTTTATTTTTACTGTTTATAGATAGAAGAATTTGTTTGGCGATACGTGACGAACGTCATGGAGATTTCCAACGCTATCAGGATGATCAACTCGTTCATCTTGATACGCTTGGTAGTTAGAGAAAACGAGAGCGAAACTTTTGCTGTGAGGAACGGAAGCGTGTCACGTACGCGCCTTCGAAAAGCTGTTTGCGATGCATCGAGGGCTGCGGCGAGCATCGGTTCACGTACAAAGAATGATCACCCTGCGGTCCCTATAAATACGTTTGTCACTCGAAATCGAACAGTCAGTTTCATTCTCGACTTTCAACCACGAGATCCGCCGCGAACCTAATCGATATGGCCATCAAGGTGAGAGAAAGAAACATTTTTTTCAATCGAAATGATATTTCACTGATAGCTATTATTCAATAGTTTCCTGCAGATGGAACGAAACGTTAAATAACATTGAATTAAAAATTGAACAGTATTAAATTAAAAGAGAAAGAAATGAAACTTGAATCGTACTCGATGCAAAAATTAAATTAAACCATGAATCGCGCTAAAAACAAAGAAAATTAAATTTGAAATGACACCAGATTGAGAAGATAAAAGTTACGTTCAACTAATATAAAATTGATTTTGCAGAAGGTGATCATCATAATGGCAATCGCAGTGTTGGCCAGATGCGACGGCGCCGCAATTCCACTGGCCCCTCTGCCAGTGGCTAAAATCGCAACAGTGGATCCGGGCCTAAATTACGACCCTCATCCTCAGTACACTTACGCGTACGACGTTCAAGATAGCTTGACCGGGGACTCGAAGAGCCAGCACGAGAGCAGAGACGGCGATGTTGTCAGTGGCAGCTACAGTTTCATCGAAGCTGATGGTACCAGGAGGATTGTCGAGTATACTGCTGACCCGGTCAACGGGTTCAACGCTGTAGTACATAGAGAACCTGTTGCTGTCATCAAGCCTGTGGTCAAGGTCGCTCCCCTGGCCTTCCACCCTTAGGACACCAAGAGACTACCTTCAAACTGAGCGCACGCTAACTTCTTACGGACCTTCATTATTCATTCATCATCATGTCAGACCTGCCAAACTCACCGATTATGTGGAACAGTTGTTCGCAATTGTTGTAGTACCGCGTCATTTGGCCACGCTCACTCTGCTGATCGAGCACGCCCATTGACCACGCACATAATTGCCTGACCACGCCCATACTGTTCATTGGCCACGCCTACTGTACCGTTCGATCAAATCTAAGGAACTCGCAGACTGGAGTTCGTTTGGTCACGCCCGCGAGGCTCGCTGACTCCTCCCATTCGACAGATAGAGCTGAACATTATCGTTATAACAATATAAAAATACTAAAGTAGAAAAATTGAATAGCTAAGGAAAAATACTGGATGGGACATTGGTTTATTGAATGACGCTTATTTAATATGTATATTACTGCTCTTATTATACAACTAGTCATACCACATTGTACATACTGCAATTATGTGTTTGTATTAAAGACTTTTTTACGATTATATTTCTACTGCTTTGTATTATCCTCCAAATGTAGTATTAACAGTAGCGTGCAATTCGAACACGCGGAAATGTGAAAAGTTTGAATATAAATTTTTACAATTAGATAATAATGATAATTTATAAATAATAAATTGTGACTTGCATGACCGTAAACGTTGTGCTCGTCGTCTTGCGTTTAAAATCACTGCAGGAAAAGGAAATTATAGAGTTTCGTAACAAGGGTTCGTGACATTGCAATGACCTTAAAATATTTAATAGAAAAGCCAGAATAATGATTTTAAAATGAAATAACGAGTGGAAGTGAAGGTAGAACCCGTTTGTTTATGAGAAGATATGGGGAGAACCATTTAAATGCACCGGGTAAACACAAATTCACTTCAATTAATGCAACACGTGGCACGTTTGTCGTGCATAATAAACAGATACGAATGGATCAACTGCAAATACAAGTCTCCGCTGTAATCGTTTCACAACGGTGACGCGGGAACGAAGAGCAGTGAGACGAATTAGAAATTAGTCGTCCATTTACGTATAGACACTAACCGGATTTTCAAATGTTTTAATAAACGTATAAGATCCACAATAGGAACAACAATAGTATAATGGTATAACAATAATAGTATTTATATATATAGTAATGAATAAATAAACTATTGTTGTTCCGAAAGTCATTTCGTTTCCTCAAGGGAAAATGAAAGCCAATTTTTTACTACATATTTATAAAAAGTTTTATAACATTTTGTTTTATGATCTTTTGCAATTTTTCAGACAACTTAAGGATCCCATATTCGTAGAATTTCTGTTTTTTATCGGCAAAAAATTGAGTTATAAAATGTAACAGAATATCAATCTAATATTATACAATATTATATTATAGAATGACCTAATATTTCGTTTTTATTATATTAATTGTAGAGGGTGAATATATTTATCATAAACTTATTATAGAATAGAACAATATCAATAATGGTCTGTGTACAATATGAAAAAAATGTGTTATGAAAAACAGAATATCAATCTAATATTAGTATAAGCCGCGCGAGATTCATACGTTCGCGCGTCTGACATATAGATGACAATACTACTTATGCGAACGCGTGCCATCAGTATCCTGAATCCTGTAATCGATCGAATAGACTAATTCAAAGAAATTCGAGGACAAGTTCCTTAAATTTATTGTGTATTATTTACAACATATTAAAATTGTTCTTAGAAGAAACCGCAATTTTCTTGTAACTCCTTTTTCTCGTAATGTGGACAATATTTTCAGTCTGCATAAAGATCCGCGGTCTGATGATCATAATATCGACACTTTAAAATATTCTTTTCATCTTTCACCTACTCAATTACGCCGTACTTGATACTGAACGATTCAACGAAAATTGCCAACGCTAACAGCAATGAAATCGAGAGAGTTTCATCATCGGCAGTCGTCTATTGTCTTCGGAACCGTGCGTCGCGGCCTCCGAAATTCAAATGGCGGCGAATCGTAAGTGACCGGTCAATTTGTATGCCGATACGTCAAATCGGGCCGTCCGAGGTTAACCGCCGAAATTACGAAAGCCTTTTCTCGCCCGACCTCCATATTTCCACGCTGTCGATTACGCCTCGAATTGAAAAATTGATCCTCGATTTTCTCGATCGCGGGTGCAGTTACCGTTTAGATTACTTAGATTTTCATTTATATTCTTATTTATAAGAGATTTCATTTCAATTTTTCTATCTGAACTCCAACAAAACCTCAGCGAAAATTCCGTTCCAATAATTCAATAGGTTGAAAATAATATAACGATAATTAATAATATATATTATCTATGCGGAGTTATAATCTTTTTGTTTATAAATCGTTAACTAGCCATGACACCTTAAGGAGCCCACACGCGTCACGATTCGTCGTACAACGAGTTGTACAGCTTTGTTGGACACGACTGAACGACGATCATGAAACACGCTCGTGTTCGATCGCAACATAAAATGTGTTGTACAACCATGCCCGATTGAAATGCGTGTGGTCTGCCCACGATTCTCTTACAAATTATATTTTCGAATGTTTTTCAATCATTTTTACAGCCACGTTTTTTCTGCTATTTTTGCACGACGCAAAATCAGGTTCATTGCTATCGTTTTATCTAATCGAGTGTTCCTTTTGTTTAGACGACGACACGTTGTCAGAAAATAGTTTTCTGTGTTAAATGCGATAAAGCATCGACGAAACCACCGATTTCATCGAATTTTTAACTGTGCAAGCAAGGACGACCTTGGACGACCTTGCGCCATAGAACTCGCCGTGGCATTGAACTCGCCTGACTCTACTGTTAGGCTGTACGCAGGAAATACGATAGAAGTTCGTTTCAGAAAATTATGGCTGCCGCTGGGATATTTTAATGTTACATTTAATTACTAGACAGCGGATTTTATGCGTTTATAATAAAAATCAGTAGGCGCGATTCCAAAGAGTATTCTGACTATTATATTATCTTCAACATATTAAACATAATCTGTTTGATTCGTTGCAATCCAGGTAAAGAAATTTTTATTTTGCATAAAGATCCGCTTAATGTCCTTCTGCAGCTATGCAAGCGATATTTGCATTTATTTTATCATATAGAATTATCCGTTTAAAAGTATTTATAAATTCTTACGAGTTCAAGGGTCTCGGCGAAGCTCTGCCCTCGATGAAACAGGACTATCCACTTCGCGGCTAAAAGGATCATTCTTTCAGCCGTATAGAATTTTTATAGCTCCCAGAATATCATTACCAAGTTGTTTACGAAAATTCCCAGTATTAACGGCAAGTTATGGCAAGGCCATAAGCCCATGTCTACGTTGCATACTAATAAAAAGCAATACAAATCTGGTTCAGGTAACGTGCACCGGTAAAACAACTATGTAATTTCTTTCTGAAAGTACGCATTACTATCGTTTCTTTATGACTATGTATATAATGCCATAAATAAAAATAAAAGAAACTTCGCCTGCTAAATATTCTCCTTGAAACTTTCCTGGAAGAGTCAGCTGAAAGTCATGGACAAAAGCCGCAGAATTAGTAAAAATTATTGAATATTAATTATTTTCTTCTGTTATTCACATTAATTAGCATCAGACGACGTAAGGAGGTACAGCTCTCAAATTATAATTTTGGGCCCTCTTTTTGCTCTCGATATTTTCATAGGATTGAGATTTATTAATGCTTTTCGTACGTTTTAGTGTACGTTTAATTTAATTCGAATTAGGGATAATTTTAGTAAAATCACGAGAAAAAATTTTCGTCCCCCCTGATTACGCCCCCCTTCCCCGCGTTGCGGGGATTAGTTCACCGTTGTGTACGACATTGGTAAACATTTATGTGGCTGGCGTATTAGACACCCTACGGGGACCAGAACAACGGACCCGGCTGTTTTAGGGTATCGGTGGCATCCTAATCGGCCGGTTGCCTAAGTGTGAAGCTGTTGCACAGCATGTAAATGTTAATCGATAACTATCGCGCAACAACCGGGGACTTTTGGCAACCGGGACTTGGTTCACCGAGAAGAAGAGGGAGGGTTTCGTCGCGTCGGTGTGACCTCGACGACGAAACCGAACGCACCACGAGCATGTATCTTCGACATATTGGCATACAGGTCGCGTGTATAGGCCGCGGCGCGCCGGCCGATATGAAGAAACATAAGCGCGCATACTCATCGGTCGCCCGTGTCGCGTGTCCATCGCAACAACGTTTTTATGAGGAGGTCATCGGATGGCAACAGAAAGAAAGAAAGAAAGAAAGAAATAAAAGAAAGAAAGAGGATTGCCCGAACGCAGCCGCGACAGAGAAAAAGTGGGGCCGATTGCGCGCGCGCGTGCTAAGCCACGGGTGCCTCGCCGCGCGGGTTTCGGGTGCAAGGAATAGCTTCGTTTGTTAGCGAACCGATGACACAAAACCGCCATCAACCGTATAAAAGTACCGGCAATCTTACCCCGAGGCATCAGTCCTCTGACGATCCTCACGCAAATCAACATGGCTTCGAAGGTGAGTCGTTGGGTCCGCTGGGGTTCGGGGGGCAGCTTGCGACACTTATCCAGGACTGCTTTTTCTCCGCACTTGCGATACTTTGGACGCAACGCGTATTTCGGATATTGGAAATTGTTGAGATTCTTGCGGCAAAATGAACGTACGTCGGTATTACAATGATAATTCGATCGTTTGTTTGCAATTTTAAAGGTCACGAAAGGTACAAAAATTACGTTTTCTTTTCTTCGAATCAAAAAATTTTCTTTACCCGTTGCTTGGTCAACCAATTCGCCCGAAAAACTTGAACCCATTCGGTTCGATTATTTTAGATAGGGCGCTGCGCCCTTGTCCGCGACACTGTATTCCCTGGGACGGATGACGGCGCGCAAACAAAAACCGTTCGTGACGATTTCCACTATGACGTTACTGGGAACAGAGTTCTAAATGAATAAACTTTGATTTCTTTATACATTTTCATGTACTTATATTGAAGAACTTTATTAATTTACTAATAATAATTATCAGTATATTCATGAAAGCCACTGTAGTACCGTTTTAAATTGTTGGTATCCACGGAAGCCACTATACTGGCGTGCCATATCTAAAATTCTTGATCGTCAATCTTCCTGATCCTCAATTTTAATCATTAATTCTTAGCAACAAAAAAAATGTTCCTTAATCCTTAATTTTCCTACTCCTCAATTTTAATCGTAAATCGTTACCAAAAAAAAATCGACCACCCCTAACCGCATACCCGTTTCACCTTCCAGCTCATCGTGTTCCTAAGCTTGGCGGTGCTCGCGAAGGGTGGTTTGGTGCCGGCGCCGTTGGTGGCCGTGCCCGCCAAGCTGGAAGAGCTGGACGCAGCCCCGCAGTACAGTTTCGCGTACGACGTCCAGGATGCTGTGACCGGCGACTCGAAGGCCCAATACGAGACCAGGAACGGCGACGTGGTGCAGGGTAGTTACAGTTTGATCGAGGCTGACGGTACCCGTCGCATAGTGGAGTACACGGCCGACCCGATCAACGGGTTCAACGCGGTCGTCAGCCGAGAACCGGCCACGGCTCTGGCGGCTATCGCGGCACCGGTGCTACCGTACGCGGCGGGTATCGCACCGGCCGCCGTGCAACCTGTTTTACCGGCTGGGCCAGCCGCTGCACCGGGCATCCCCGCCAGCGGGCCCGATTCCGACGTCGAGGTGGTGGAGGCCAGGTCCGGGCCCCTTAGAGCCGCGACCGCCCGTGACCAGCAGCTCAGACAGCAACAGGATCAGCAGCTGCAGCAGCTCAAGCAGATCGAGAGACAACAGCAGGAGCAACAGCAGCAACAATTGCGCCAGCTCCAGCAGCTGCAGCAACAATCCAGGCTCCACTTCCAGCAGGCCCAACAGCAGCAACAAGCTCGGCAACAAGCTCAACAGAGACAGCAACAGAGGCCCCAGGAGCTGGAGAAGGATCAGGAACAGCCGCAGAGGCTCCAGCAGCTCCAGGAGGCCCCCCGTCAGAGCTGTCGCCGCTCCGCTGCAGATCCCGGCCAGGTCCCAAAGAGTCATCACTCTTGCCGAGGCTAAGGGAATACCCAACTACCCGGTCGCTTACTATTCCACCTACTCGTCCCCGTTGGCGTTCGCAGCTCCTCTAGGGTTCACACCCGCCGCCGCCGCCGCGCTTCCTTAATTTTTAATCTGTATTATCGTTACGACTCCGCCCCACCCTATCGATGTTACTGGACTTTTAATAAATCTGTGTTTATGAGGAAGATCCGCTGTTGGTATTTACGGGCACCTGGAAGGTTGACGGTGTTCCGGGGGTGGACTTTTACGCATTTATGAAGAAATTCGCTGGGTGAATTCTAAAACGGCGAGGAATATGAAAAATTCAAGGATATCTCTATGTTGTTCTCAACGTAAAATCAGCGTTAATCCGTTCCTTGTGTCAATTTGGGGACATGTTTCCCGAAGTAAGTTATACTGTCCATGTTGTTCGTGACTTTTATCATTTTAATGCGAAACTCATACCTAGACAGCGGATTTGCAACGAATTGGAGCGAAATAGAAATTTATTTTCCTTCTTAATATGTTTAATAAGTTGCAAATAATGTAACAGTATTTTTTTATCTACTCATTTTTGCCATAAATGCATAAACATCCGCTGTCCACTCGTAACCGAAAAACTCAGATGTTAATGTTAACCGATCAATTTGACTGAAGGGAACATCGAGAAATAACTGTTTACCACCGAAGGATTCAGGTCGTGAAACGAGGGATGAGGGTGAAGGAGCGAAATAAATTTTCATTCAGCTACCGTTTCCCGCAATCTTGCGCAGAATATTTTTATTTTGCACGAAGATCCGCTGATTTTTGTGGATTTTCGATTCTCCAGGCTTCTATGTCTCTTTTCGTGACGTACGACGGGGGGCCAGTGGCCCCATGATCCGCCACCGTATGTACAATCGATCACGCCGATTGTCTCGGCCGTTTCGGATCAGTGTGGGCTTAGGGCGTAGGCGTAACAAAGTAAAAGCGTCGCAACAAATCGATCTCTCGTCACGTTCATCCGTGGGCTTCGATTCACTCGTCGTTGGTACCCGTTACGCAAGTTGCCGTTACGACGGCCATCCGTCCTCCTCGCGATTTACGCAACAAACGTCGCGTCGAGTCTCTCTGCGCGCACACACATACACACACAGACACGCACCTGTGTGTCATGACCCGGCCAACTGCGCACGTTGGATACAGATGTATGCTACGCATTGTCTCACGATTCGGGGCGTTAAGCTTCGTCCACACCGAAGCTGCGTCCTTTTTTTTCCCGAATGAAAGAATTTGGAACTGCACGGCGGTGTGGACATAGCTTAAAGGGGGAGTCCCGTGTGTTTGCAATAAATTTTAGTGGATTTTACAATTGTTTTTGTTGTTAAACACTGACACTGGCGATTTGGGGCTCGAAGGTTCGAGGGTTTCGACTGTACCAAAAATGATTTGTTTATGTCAGTCATTGTTTATCGAGCGCGATGTTCTCATCCTCTTCGACGGTTTGTTCCGGTGTGCAAAAAGTTTTTCTTAATGTTGTAATGGAAAGAAAAATTTTTTTTTGCAAATAAATTGAGTTTATGTAGTAGGTCGTTCGGACAGTAATTTCGTTCAAGCGAAGTCATGTAACTCAATTTTTTGCTGACAAGGGAACATAAAACAAAATGATATAAAACTTATTCTAAATAGTAAAAAATTGATTTTCATTTTCCCTCGAGGAAACGAAAGTTTGGCCGATTGAGTTCACAAACGGACTACGTCATAAAAATGTTTAATTTCATTCATTTGCGCACCGTGCACCGTCGGAGAGTGACTAATGCGTCAGCGTCCGATATCATAGTGAGCTATACTACTGCATCCGCCTAGAGTCCTCCGCAGATTGAAGTCTTCGGATATTTTTGGCAATGAATAATCGAAGCCAAGAATACTGTGGACAACGTGAAATTGTTCGCTTGTAGTTTTTATCTCGCTGAATAATTTTTTTATTTTATATAATAGAATAAATTACTTTCTTTACTTTATCTTATAACGAAAATTTTTCTTTTACATTGAACGATCCGCGTGCTCGTTAAATTTTACGTACACAATATTTCCTTAATGTTTACTACTTCGCCGTTTAATTAATGGCGAACAAGTTTGCAAAGTTGTAACATTATACAACCGAGCCAGTTACATAAAGGCGGCCGCAAAAATTATATAAAACTCTAACTAAAATGATCAAAGGAGGAACGTTTGAGGGTAATCGTCTTTCGAAATATGCGATACCAGTTCCAGATGATCCTTATGCAACGTGTACGCCGCTTGTTAATGAAAAATTGTAGCAACTTTATGCTATATAAATTTGTCTCGTTGAGTGCAATTTTTAATGCGCTTGTTTCTTTTTTTTTTAGTAAGAAATATCATACGGTGATTTGTCAATTTTTGTGATTTCGGGAAAATTATCTTAGCAATTTTTAAAGGTAAATCGATGAAAATTTGACAGAAGTGACTTGCTTTTATTGTCGTTGCGCGAGAATCCCCCCGTGAAATGAGATTATGCGAAGACGAATGAAGGGAAAGGCGATCAAGGACTCGCTGGTTCGGCGATCGAGGAAGAAACGAGACTTCTTGTTCGCGAGAACGTAATTTTTGCAGAGCCTCGCGGAACGTTTCCATTATTCTCCCATATCGGATCAGTCTCGCTTCTTCTGCGTGACGAAACGAAAGAACCCGTGACTCGATCGAAAGTTTTTGTTATATTGAATCGCAGCTATAAAAAAATGTTTATTTTCCATAAAGATGCGAATATTGTTCGTAATAGGATAAAACAGAACGGAAAATGTGAACCAGTTTCATTCACGGTGAGTGACCTAGATTCACGACTCTTTACCGTGACAGATACATAACATTTCGATTAAGGGGCTCGAATAACATGCATTTTTAAATAAAAAAGAAAAAGAACATGTTACAGACCGAGATACCACTTCAGAGATAAATGTCACCGACGTCGGGCCTTCTGAAAAAAAAAGAACAAGGTGGGCTGGACGGCAGGATATTTCCATAAAGCAATAAAAACTATATTAAAGTAGAAACTCGTTGCCGGGACACGATAAGAGAAAAATCAGAGTATCCGACAAAAATTAACTTTTACATTTCTGCCAGTCATGCGAAAACACCTTAGATAAAAATTAACGATTGACGGTGAAAGCAGAGGCTTCGAGCTTTACAATGCGTCAAAATATACTGCTGCACTATTTTTTTTTTACGATATTATGATGATTTCAATATTGTCAACAATTTTCTAAAAATCGTACATTTTGTGTCCTCGTTTCCCCAGCTGTTGCAGGACGTAAAAATTTTTCGTGGACAAATCAGTGACGGGCCGTGAAAGCAGATGCTTCGAGCTTTAGAATAAGTCCAGGTACATTGTTGTATAATTGATTTCCTCGGAATTATAGCGATTTCAATATGGCCGACAATTTTCTACAAATCGTACATTTTGTGTACTCATTTCCCCAGCTGTTGCAGGATGTAAAAATTTTTCGTGGAGAAATTATTGACGGGCCATGAACGCAGAGGCTTCGAGCTTTAGAATAAGTCCAGGTATATTGTTGTACAATTGTTTTCCTCGGAATTATAGCGATTTCAATATGTCCGATAATTTTCTAAAAATCGTACATTTTGTGTCCTCGTTTCCCCAGCTGTTGCAGGACGTAAAAATTTTTCGTGGACAAATCAGTGACGGGCCGTGAAAGCAGAGGCTTCGGGCTTCAAAATGAGTCAAAGTATACTGCCGTACTATTCTTTCCCACGGAATTGTAATGTTTTAAATATCGAAAATTCCTCGAGATAAGTATTAAAATACTTTTTAGACGCACTGTACAGCTAACAGAAGCAAAAGTCAGGCGGACAGTGACGTTCTAATTGGGACCAGCTCGTCTCGAAATAGATACGTCGGATCCTGCGAACCCCTTGCCGAAACGACCCGTATCGGAATTCAATTAAGAGAAGCGACAATTTTCGATGATTTTCTTGCGAGACGGTGGTCGGCCGGCCGACGATCGCGTTCTAATTGGGAACCGACGGGCAAAGAAAAAGATCGGCGGTTTCGGCCAAGGCGATCCATCCGTCGTACGTACGGTCGAATTCTTTCGGCAACCGGTCTAGCAAAAGTGAACCGGTTTCATTCGACACAGAATGGCTACGTAATACGGGGCGCGATTACGATGGGGCCACATCTTGACATTGGGCGCGGTGGTTTTGACGGCCGCGGGCTCTCCGCAGCCCTGGCTCTCGTTCCACGGTGAAAGTTACTCGGTACGAGCAGGTATGTAACCAAATACGCGAAGCTAACGCTCTGCCAGGTGTCTCCGAGCAGCCGGTGAACACCGTCAGTTTACTCGAGCACTTGGGGACGTCGATCGAGTGGGTGTCTAGCCGAAACTCATGCGACCAAATTCGTAGCAGGATGTGGAAACACCACTTTCGGTTCGATGCTCTAGCAAACCAGAGAACAATCTCTAGCGTGATGTGCACCCTTCTTCCATTTTGGAAAACGATGGGTAATCAATGGACAGCGAATTTTATGCGTTTATATAAAAAATAAATAAAAACAATAAAAGAATTTGAAATACCACTGTATATTATTTTCAACCTGTTAAACATATTAAGGAAGAAAATGAAATTTTTATTTTCCATAAAGATTCGCTGTTCAATAATTGAATTATTAGAACGCTTACGTATGTCGACGAGTTTATGTTGAAACAATCAATTTTCAGCAACGAGAGAATCAATTAGTGCACTTTCTTCCATTTTGGGAAATTGAGTACAGTGGATAATGAAATTATCAATTCAGCCAGTTACGTAACTCAATGAACGTGTATTGAAAAAATAAATTTTTTTATAAATTAAATGTATAGATTAGCGTATGCAATGTTAATTCGCTAATAAATATAGACAGCGGAGTTTATGCATTTACAGAAGGGAAATAAATTTCTATTTCGCTTGAGTTGAGAAAATTTTTATTTTACATATAAAGATTATCTGTCAACGAACAACGAAACCATATAGTTTATTAGAAAATATAGGAAAAAACAGAAAGAAAATGGTGGTCGGTGTTAAATTGTCAAAGATTGGTTAAAGATGTTTGCAAAGATTGTTCTAGGGGAATGTCTGAGTGGATTCCGACGTGGATTAGTATTGTATAGCGAAACGTGAAATCACGCGGTCCCGATGCCCCATTGCGAGCAATCAATGAACGTTTGCGAACCGAGTCACGTAGATTGTGGACAGGAGAGGAGTGCAAGGTGCTATCGTGACTCGAGTATGCTTCTTCCCTACGGATTAAAAGGTTACCAGGCATTTCTACAAGCTAGACAATGAAAAATGGACGAGCCTATTACAGAAACGCGCAATTTCACATTCGTGGAATACGTTTTCCCCCGGGTCGCTGCGTCAGCCTGTGAACTGTCCTTATATTTACATAAACGAATAAATTATCACCCGCTTGACGCTACGCAACAATTGTACACTGATTAGAATAACAATTGTTTTTTTTCTCGTGAAAATACAGATTTTTGGGACTGCGTGCTCGCGGTGAAAAAGAATTGTTGAGACAGGAAAAATGGAAAATGTACAGATTTTACTAAATATAAAGTTTTATTGTTTATCGTTCAGCATTATTGTAAATTATTTCTATACAACTTGCGTGTTTTACTTATAATAAATGTGGAGAATCGCCATTTCTTCAATATTGTTCCCTTCCCTTTTGATCTGTAATAATTTTTAGAGAAATTGTTTTAAGATCCATTGTAAATTAACAATATAATTTAAAAAAAAATTCATTCGCGCTATAAAGAATCAGCAATAAAATGTAATTTTATTATTACTTTATTATTTTAAAAATCACACCTTTGAAGTCTCGATTTCTTCGATGTCGCTGCTTTTCGCCTCGCTCCAGAGCAATGTAATGGATTCCTTCCCCAACTCCTCCAACCTGACGTAACACGAATGCAATGATTGATAAAAGCCCGCCGATGAATTTTTCACCCGATCCGCGACAGAACGGCGCTGCCGGTGTCGAAACTCCCGAATTGGAAACTTTCTTCCAAGTCGCGAATGCGTACATTCAACGTTCTAGAAAGAATGGGACCGGTACACGTTTCTCGCGAGTACACCTTCGAAAAACTTAATCGCTCTGGTTCACTTTTATTATGCAATCATTTAAATCGAGGGCCTGGAATTCGGCCGCCTTTCTCCCCTGGTAATGGATTCGGCCCGCGCGGTCGAGATCAATTTCGGCGTTTGTGCGCGGACGCGTCACTGGTATCCACTGTTTAAACTTCTCCTCGGTAAGCTTACTCGCAAAATTCAAAACTCATTCCACCAGCAACATTAAGCTAAATAAATTCAAATAACAGTACATTCCGATGAGGGTGTTCTTATATTCGCTTAAATTTTATGCATTTTATATATTTATTGATTTTATCCTATTAAAATATATTAAAAAAGAAAGAAACTACGAACAAGCTTTTACATCACGCAATAGGGGGAAAAATATTTTATTTTGCTCATTATGTGTGGTGTTAATTAACAATGATTTACGAATTAGGTCCAGCCTGGATGCTGGTCTAAATTCGCTTACCCCCTCCTATCTAATATTGATACTAATAATATTAATAATATTGATATAAGAATAAATATATTATATTAATTAGAATAAAAAGAGATAGCTCCGTCAGAAAAAAGAAAGAACGTAACATTTTGTTTTCGATGCTCGCGGTTCGCAGCCGCATTCAGATTCCGCGCGCATTTTCATCGAACATTTTGCAACGTCCTGCGTGACGAGAGTAGACGCCGCGCCGTGCCGCAGAAATTCGACAATTTCGTCGAGTTCGCAATTGGGAAACACGAGAAGTAGAGAGTAGAAAGTAGGCCGAACTAGCGAAAGAATGCTGGGCCGGATATGTCGGGTGTGGTTCGCCAGAAACGCTACCCTGTTTTCAAGGTTGCGCGTAGCCGTCCGGCGAAATCGGGAGCCAAGGACACGTGGCTGAAAGCAAAGCCCGTCCAGCTAACTCGAATCCCTTCGAGGAGAAACAACTAAAATCTCTGTGAAAGTCTAGAACCACGAAAAGAAAAGCAATTCCTGTCAGGTTTAAAATGGCAGAGGAGCCGAGACCGTTAGCAGGTCCTCGGCGAAGGTTTACAGCGAAGACAAGGCGTGTCGAGTCTTCTGGACTTTCACGGTTCAAGGCAGTTCACAGTTGCGGTCACTTTTACCACCTGTCCTTGCCAACAATGTTGAGTAGAAGGGGTACGGTTGTGGGATTCGAACTCCCACTGCGGCTGGCGGAGGCTATCGGTGGTAGCAAAGGACAGGGAGCATGATGGTAGACTTGGGAAAGTCGAGAGAGGAACGAGGGCAAGGGCGATAACCCAGATTAGCCGGTAGAAGGGGCAAGGGGCGTGGCAGTGTATAGGAACCTCCCAAAAGATTGCTGCCAACCTTAGAGCCGAAGATGGTAACTTGGACCGGTCAATGTCTTTGCAAGGGGAGTGTCAGTGTATAGGAACCTCCCACAAGGGTCGTAGTCAGCTTAGAACCGAAGGTGGTAACTTGGACCGGTCAATGTCTTTGCAAGGGGAGTGTCAGTGTATAGAAACCTCCCACAAGGGTCGTAGTCAGCTTAGAACCGAAGGTGGTAACTTAGACAAGTCAATGTCTTTTCAAGGGGCGTGGCAGCGTGTAGGAACCTCCCACAAGAGTGGTAGTCACCTTAGAACCAAAGATGGTAACTTAGACCATCCAGCGTTTTTTGCAAGGGGCGTGGCAGTGTTAGGCACCTCCCACGAGGCTGCTAGTCAGCTTAGAAGCGAAGGTGGTAACCTTGACAATCCGAAGTGTTAGCAAGTAGACTGCTAGAGCGCGGAAACCTTGTTAGTAGACTGCGGATGATAATGCAAAATTGAAATCGTCAGTGTTAATTATAATCCGCGGTGCGCCGGTAAGAAACTCCTGATACAGTCCGAAGCGTTCGCAAGGGTTATAGAATGGACAGTTTGGAAGTACATTGATAACGTGTTTAATTATAGACAAACAAGTCTGCTAAAAAAATAAATAAAGTTCAGCCTGAGTCGACATCGATAATTATCTTACAGCACAATTGGTTGTTCAGAGGTAGTGTGCGCCATAGGCAAGAGCTGGGGCAGCGGCGAGCTTAGCGATGGGGGCTGGGTGGGCGGCGTACGCGAGGGGGGCTGGGTGAGCGGCGTATGCGACGGGGGCTGGGTGAGCTGCGTATGCGACGGGGGCTGGGTGGGCGGCGTATGCGACGGGGGCTGAGTGAGCGACCGCGTATTGGGCGGGGGCCGAGTGAGCGACCGCGTATTGGGCGGGGGCTACGGCGTACGGGGAGGCGTACGAGGCGGTGTACGGAGCGGCGTGTGCGACGGCGAGCTTAGCGGCTGGGGCGTAGGCCAGGGGGGCGGCAACTTTGGCGGCCAATACTGGAGCAGCGGAGGCGTACGTCAGAGGGGCGTGAGCGATGGGGGCGGCGTGTGCGATGGGGGGCAGCAGCGACGGCCTTGACGGCGACTGCGGCGGGTTCCTTGCGGACTACGGCGTTGAATCCGTTGACCGGGTCAGCGGTGTAGTCGACGGTGCGTTTGGTTCCGTCAGCCTCCAGGAGGGAGTAGCTGCCCTGGACGACGTCTCCGTCGCGGGTCTCCTGTTGGCTCTTGGCGTCTCCGGTCAGGGTGTCGTGGACATCGTAGGCGTAGCTGTATTGTGGGTGGGGGTCGTAGTCAGCATCGACTGTCTTCGCCACCACTGCTTTCGCTACTGGCACCGCCGGGTAGGTAAGAGCGGCCGGTTGGGAGTAGGTGAGAGGTGCCGCTGGGATGAGTCCAGCGTTGGCGGCTGCCACGAGGGCCAGAAAAGCGACGACCTGCAAAGAGACAGATTATTAGCGATGTTTAGGTAGGGTACGCCTATGTTAATCGATCAGAGAATTTAGCAGATTTCTCTGAGACGGCAGGATGCGTCCTGGTAGCTTGAGTCCAAGAAAAGTTCTAGTCACGTTATGCACGATATGTATCTACTGTCTTTGAATTCGAGCATCGCCAGATCAGATTCAACTCTAGCGTGTACAACTTGAGTCCTGAAGGACTGTGTCCGCTGTCTACACTGACAAACTGAGTTACTGTTACAAATAATGCAAGATTGTTCCGAATAAAATAGTTCAAGACTAGGCTGGTAGCTACTAGAACCTAGACTTAGCTAATTGGCTCTGTACTGTCTCGAAGGTAAGAAATGTAGGATTGCTACGGATGAACTAGATGATGTCCAATTGAAATTTAGTTAACAATATCTACGGTATAAATGTAACAAATTGCTCCGGTCGAATTAAATGTCTAGATTTAAATAATAGTCCTTCTATCCTATCGAGTTATCCTGAGAGACTCGGAGTAGATCCTTCCCGCTGATCCCGAAGGATCGAGCGATATTGCCGGGATCTTTTACCCACCTTGAAACCCATTGTTGAGTAGATTTGGTTGGTTTGGATCGACTGAGGATCGACTGATGATGCTAAACGTTTGACCGGGCGGGTTTATATACCGGCGACCGGGCCACAGCTGCCATACTCCCCACCAGTTGGGTTAGGTTTTGCCGGACTTTCGAAGTTTGGCAGCGAGATTGTATCAGCTAACCGCACTTGAACTTGGCCGGCGTATCTGGAGCCAGGGCACACCCACGGGCTGGCTAAAATTCAAACCGGAACCGTTATACCTGAACTATTCGAAACAACATAAAAAATAACAACTGTATACCATGATCTCGTTTTCTCCAGCAGGATATCATGTAGGATTCCGTTTCGAATGATCACGATCCATTAATTAAGATACGATTGCGATGGGATTGAAATATTTTTATATCTACTTAAAATTGTTTCTGGTAGTTTTAGATTTCCATCGTGATATCTCATGTTAATTAATGTAAATTATAAATTAATTACAAATTACACATTTTATTGTTAATGTTCTCTGTATGTCCCTTGCGTTTAATTATTCGACCTACATATTTTATACTAACAATTGAGTTACTGTTACAAAAATCTTGAAATTTAACAAGGAATTTGAATACAATAAAATTCTATCGTCAGACGGGTTATAGATCATCGGAATCATTTATTAACGATCATTAAATATATAACTGATATTTCTTTGGTCTCTGAAAATATTGATAATAATCATCGAACTCCTTACGTGAAACAGTTCAACATTTCCGTCGAGTCACATGTTTAATATCGAACGATTTTCGATGATTTAAATAACCGGTTCTTTAATCAATCTTTTGTTTATCTCGGAATACTGTCGTAAACGAACACTTAACTTGTTTACATAAATCACAATTAACCAAGCTGTTAATGAGACCCTCGCTAAAAATGGAATTATCACGTGTAATTAAATCGACGATTGCCTCAGATCAAAATCAATACGTCGATGATAACTACGACCAGAGTATCGATGAAAAAAAAGAAAAGATCATTCTCGTCTGTTACTTCCTGCACTCCGAAATGTTGAACTCGTTCGCACGAGGTCAAGGGAATCATTTAATGATCTGCTATTAAACATTCTACGCCCAGAACTATTAAAAAGTCGACTCAACGCTAAATCTCTGATAATCGAAAAACAGCTGATATTTAAACTGTTATAATGTGGTAAAAAAAAATCCTACAATAATCAATCTGGACTGATCTCAAAGCTCGAAGTCTCTGCTTTCGAAATCTATTCGCGAGTTTCTTCCAACACGATTTTGCACGATGCAGTGAATGGAAAACTGAATACACGTTTTCTCGCGCGAATGCCACAAATTGAAACATCTCTGAAGATCATAAAACATTTTTTTTTCACGAATAAAATCACCATAAATTTAAAGATCGAAGCTTTACCGCGGTCTCCCAAAACTTGATGCACGATTTTTTTCTTTGTTGTTGTCTCGCGAGACAAAAATGAGGAAATATTTCGAACGCGAGAAATCCTCATGGTGTACTTTATGTTATTCCAAAGATGGCGGTAATTTACATTCCGTTTACATTTTTATACATTTGTTCCCAACATGTTCCATTAAGCGGAAAACCTTATCGCGCGATGCGTTCGTATTTATTATACATTTATTGTTTACATCTCCTATTAAGTGCACGAACTTATTGAATGTTAAATTCACGCTCTCGCGCATTTATTGCTTACACCTTGTGCCGGGTGCGTAAAGTGCGTGAATTTATTTCATATTAAATTTTACACTTTTGTACATTTATTGCTTACATCGTATTCTATTAAATTGCGTCAACTTATCGGACACGAGATTTTTCTACATTTCTTAGATCGCCCTATTAAATGCAGCATGTTAAGGTCGGTGTAAAATACAGGACGCGAGCGAAGCGCAATCAACGATACGTTTATTAACAAGCAATATTGTAATTTATTTTACCGCGGACACTCGGATGCGCAAGAAATTTCAGATTACAGTGGAACGTGAAAATGTACGCGTTAATGGAAAAAGGTGAGTAAACGTGCTCGAATTAAAGAAACACGCGTAACATAATATCGTGCAATTAATTTTTATTTCCATAATTACAGAATGTTCGGGAGGACAGCTCGATACATTAATTGCGGTGCATCGGAGCGCGCGAGGTAGTCAATAACAGCCAAATTAAGGAGCGGAGTCACGACCTCCACTAAGTGAAACTTTTTATAACATTGAATCTTCATATCGCATTAAAACTGCAACCGTGTCGGCAAATTTTTTAGATCGTCAGATTCGATAATTAATTTTTTAGACTTGTCTCGGTAGCCTCGTAAAAATCCTATACATAAAATACAAGATTGTGATATTAATTAACTTCGCAAAAGATAGACGATAAATTGTCTAAATTGGTAAGCAAAAGTACGAGTACAGTAATGGAAAAATCTTTACGCAATTCCTTATTTGTGAAAAGTGTGACAATAACGAAAATTATTGAGAATAAATCATTATTATCATCAAGTATAAATGTATATAATATTTTCCACTCAATAGTTGTCTCCTTTAAATTATACCGGCCATTTCGCAGCACGATATATGTATTACATATACTATATTCGACACATTATTTCATAACGATACATAGCGCGCAACACGCGGCGGTATACTTATGTACAAATAGCGAACTGTAAATCGATTCTACGTAGAAGGTGAAGGTGAGCAATAAATTTTCCTCGGAGCTCATTGATGACATAATGCTCTGTATTTCGCGCAACACGCTCTGCCGGCTCAATTAATAATTTTCTCCTCGACGTCTATAAAGATTTACGGTGGCAGAGAAATATTCAAAAGATCAATACGAATTCAAAAATCTCTAAACTTTTATGTCGAACGAACGACAAAGATAAGAATGATTTAAAATCGTTCAAAAATCTTGTACACTGGAATTCTTCGAATTTTTATGACGAAGAAAAAAATATTAATAAAACCATTTAAAAATCGTGGATATACGAATTGACAATTCTTCGAATTTCTCTGATGAAGAACATGTCAAAATAATAATTAGACCGTGTTCATGCATTTATCTTAAAAACGAAGAACTGCAAGACGGTAAAAATATTAGAAGAATTAAAAAATTTTTATTGTTTTCAACCTATTAAACGTATATTACGAATGAAAATTTCTAATTCACATTAGTTTGATGCGATTTAAGTAGGAAATTTTTATTTTGCGCGAAGATCAGCAGAGCCTGGTAATAATTGATATAATTTTTAATATAATTGATGATTCGTTGAACTTTTATAAATGAAAATTGTATGCAAATAAATTTTGTACGAGCGTAGAGATTGTTGCCGAATTGTAATTCCACGATAAATAAATAATTCAGATCGCTCGCCGCCGTGAAAGAACGGGTGGTTGCGGCAGCTGTTAATTTTCGAAATTTCGCCAAATTCCAGGGTCGCGGGTAAAAAAAAGGGGGGCTGGGCACCAGTTGGATCGCTGAAACTTTCGACGCGATACGTATTCGGATCTACCTCGATCGTTGCGTCACATCTAACGTTACCGGCAAACAGAAGTGGAGCACTTTCATAAAGGAAGGAAGAAAGAAAGAAAGAAAAAAAAAAGAATCGAACGAACGAAAAGAAACAGAACGGTCGGGCCCTGGGCCAGAGAGCCGAACCTCGGGGCCCGCCTCGATCGATCGATCGATCGACGGACCCTGGGGCGATCCACGGGCACTACATGCCCGATCCAGATCCAGGGACCTCCAGCTTCTACAGCTTCTGTGAACCTTCTGTGTGCGAACACGTGCAACCAGTCTACGAACTGGCTCTGCCGCGTGAAATCAATGTCACAACTCGAATTTAGGTCTTCCGCGCTTGCTGATCGCCGTCCCCCGGCATTTCAATCACTATACACCAATTCTGGCGGATTAGGTGCGAATAAATTTGAAAAGGCGACCGACGACCATCCGAAATACCTCGAACGATCCACTTTTCTGCTCTGGATCCTATTTTTAGACTCGATCAGCCAGCTGAAAAATGTTTAAACGCTAAAATTGTATTTAACCTACTCAACTTGATCATATGCATATATTTATTAAAATCTGATTTTTATTTATAAGTGCCTTTATACGATTAAAAAAAATACAAAAATGCATTTTGAATATGAAAAAGTCTATCAGCCTCTAACAACTTTTGTGTATAACGAATATACTACTAGAGGAATGAAATTAATTGGTCGCGATATTAAGAAAAAAGAAATCGATGCGTTTACTTGCTCCCGTAGCTTGAAATTAATGCAATCCTTATTTTCCAACATACAATTAAAATTATTACAAAGAGTGGTTGTATTTCTGTTTAAAACTGGTTCGTCACGATCGCGGTAGAAACTCTCGATTACGTATACCATATAAATGCCCGCCCAGATACAAGCATTTTATTGGTGAAAATGGCGAACGGCCGGAACGTGCGAAAATAAAGGCGAAGGAACGGCTCCGGCGTGCGTTTAATCGGCCGAAAATCCGATCAGCGTTGCTTCACCCGACATGTTACGTCATGACCGCGTAAATCGGGTCCTCTTCTTATTTTTTCTTTTTTTTTTCATACCGCGAAAAAGAACCAGTTGATTCCGCCAATTATGGAGGAACTGAAGGTCGCCGGTCCCGGATCACGCTGCGGCAGCACTCCTCAGCGTCCAGCGTGCACCGGCGAATTACACGGCGAATAATTTGTTGGATTCGCGCGAACCAGAACTAATTGGCGTTATGAAGGATTTCGCGAATTTATCACAGACCGCGATTCGACTACGAGGCGACGCGACACGACACGTTTTATCGCCGCGCTTGTAACCGGACAAATCATCGTTATCGGTTATTACGGTCCCTTTCTGTCGCGTTGTTTCCGATCAGGCGATTTTTCTTTGCAGATGATCGACGGCTTACGATTTATATCAGGGAACAAAATCGCGGGACAAATTGAAAATTATCGCCACGTGGGCCGCGTGCAGGAATTATTAGACCGCGAATTTTTATGCGCCAATTACTGAACCTGGTTAATGTTGCCTTGTAAAAATAGCAACGTTCATTGAGATTGTGCGTAATTTTTAATATAACAGGTGCTTGGGCAAGGATAATTTTTACATTTTCGATCATTGTAAAATGTAAAACCGTGGTAGGTTTGGTGTTAATTGCAATCTGTAAATAAAAATTTATTTTCTCTAGTAATTTTTATATAGAAATTTTTTATACATTAAAGTTTATAATATAATATATTTATTTAAAGATTTATACAAAAATGATTACTGGAGAAAATGAATTTTTATTCACAGATATTGCAATTAATACTATGTTACAAATAGTATATTCTTGAGCTCTTCCAATCATTTCGAACTGCACCTGCTCATTTCTGTCATAAATGCATAAAATCCACTAGTAATCGCCAGACTGGGAATTTTTATGTATTAGTGAAGAAATTCGCTAGGTGAAATGTAAGACACTAAAAGATTAGAAAAATGTCCAATACAGAAAATTCAATATGACAATCCAACACAAAAGAAACGAGAATATTTTACCGACCCTGTGTACAGCCAGCGAAAACCGAAGAAGAAAGTACCCGCTCGTGCGCTGCAGATAAAACTGGCGTAATTAATTAAGTAATCGACGAAGGAGGACGGAGAAGAGACTCGAGGATACATGCTGTTACCCTCGCTCGACGTGCAACAGAAGTGGCAAAGAGGAAAAAAATAAAATTGTAGGACATCTCTTTGGCAGCGAGAAGGTCGTCATTATGGCTGGCAGATGGGTCTACAATAGTTAGCACTAAACCTACCACAATCAAATGCCCGGTTTTATATTTTTCATTTTACAATTATTTAAATTATAAAGTTACTAACACGAAAATCGACTCGATACATTTTTTTCATCCAAACACATATCAGAATAAAAATTACACCACATCTAAATAAATAGAACCTTGTTATGTTTTAGTCGCTTTTAGTCCAAGGTTCACTGTTAAAAATCTATTTAAATCTGTATTGCATGTATAACCTGGAGTTACTTTCAATGGTAACAATTGTGTCAATTGTAAAAATTGTGTCCTTTTAAATAAACAATTTTTAAAATTAGGGGGGCAGCTTGGGGCAGGAAATTTTTATAGAATCCGCTGTAAAGGATAGTGCTACGAATATTCTTTGGCAAGAATTTCAAGAAACCTTTTTTACGGAAAGCTTAGTTAAACTGATAAGAATTTTCAATTCCGCGTTTCAACAAACGGATCACATTAAATCGATAAAACAAAATATATAACAATTGTAAAAACCGCCATGGTGCCAAAATAACAAGTACACACCTCAAACTAAACGATCCGTCGCAAGTTGTTTAATATTTCGCTCTACAATACGTTGTATATTGTTTCTTTCATGCGCGTATTTTATGATTAGAGCGTAAGAAAAAAGTGACGCGTCAGATTATGAGGAAAGAAAATTCTTTCTTTCCACTTAATGTTGTTATTTTTTTTTCTATCGAGTGTTCGTGAACAAATGGCGTTTTTAAGATAGTACATTTAAAAAATATTGATTTTCTTCTCGTTTTTGCCCTCTCAGCCGACGCACCGGTGAGCGACGCGGCGGTGGTGGGTTGAGAGTAAATAGAATTTCGTGCAGAAAACGGGCTTTTCGACGTGCTCGCCCGCCGAAGACCCGGGGAAGGATTAAGTAACTACGCGGCAAGGACGTGGCCTAGTCCACGGCGCGGCGGCGTCGACGTCCACGATGGTCCCGAGACGGGGATCGTCGGTGTTCGAATTGTTCGCGTTGGGCGTGGTCCGATTTCTTGCTCAATTTTCTGCCACTCTTTCGCGGCCGCAAATCGGGTGACCGTCGAAGGTACCGTCACCCAGAAGTTACGTCACCGTTCGCCCGTGGGTCCTGCGCCGCGGCTCGCGGGTATAAAAGCCGAAAACCACCCGACCATGGTATCATTCGCATCACAGACAGACAGATCAACAGATCTACCGATCCAAGCGAGCTACGATGGTATTCAAGGTACACATATATATATATGTATATCGAAAGCGATACTCGATCGTTCATTCAACGCGACGCCCCGTTGTTGTCACCGCTTCTTCGTCTACTCCTTCGTCTATCGAGCCAACTGTAGCGTCTCGACACCGTCGACTTTGTCGCGGTTAAATTCATCCGTTTTCCCAATCGACTGTTTCGTTCGGGCTTTTTTCGGGCTATTTAAAAAAAAAAAAAGAATATTTGTTTCACAATTCTGCCGTCCGCTTTCTACCACAAATTTCCGAAAATTTCTTTTCGCTTGCTCGAGTTCTCGCCCGCCTCGTGACTCCTCGAAAGTGGAACGCACGCACGATTTCGGTAACGAGACTTTCGTCAACCTCTCCGGCGGGAAAATCCCGTCGGCGCCATTTCTTCGATTATCGTTGCAAGTACACTCGCGTCTCGATACCACGTTCGGTCTCTCGAGGGGAGCTCTGCGCAGAAGAGGCACGCGGTTTTGTCGGGTTAACTCGGGGATCACTGATATCTGTAACGCGTTCTTCGATCTCTGCTCGATATCTTGTTCTATTTTGCCAGTACGATTTTTCCTTGGAGAAATTTTCCCAGGAAGCGAAAATATCGGAACCGTTTGAACATTTCATTTTGTACAAAGATCACCGCGGTCTAACGATACCAGACGTTCGCCGTAGCCAGCTCCGTGCAGCGACTGCACTACTGTGCACTCGCTCGGACAGCGGACCGAACGATAGAGCGTTACCATTATCTGCACTTGTTCCACTGAATATCAGTTCTCCGGGCTGCGGCCGCCGCGGCTCCGTTTAGGAGTTATTAACAAAAAACACGGAAGTTGAAGGAATTTTGGGACACCGTGTATAGATTGTATATTATAAGATTACGATTAACCAAATAGCGCAACGTGCACTGCCCGGGTTACAATACAGCCAATCGGAGAGAAGAGTTTATTCAATAAAATTTCAATTTCAGATTTGCAGGCCCATCAGCTCTATCTAACAGAGACCATTTTTCGTTGCAGTTTGTTGCTTTCACCACCCTCTTGGCCGCGGCCAACGCAGGTGTACTGCAGGCGGGCCCCCCTCTCCTACGCCCCAGCAGCCCCTCTTGCCTACGCCCATGCGCCCATTGCCAAAGCCGTGGCAGTGGCTCCCGTTGCAAAGGCAGTGGACGCTGACTTCGACCCCCACCCACAATACAGCTACGCCTACGATGTCCACGACAGCCTGACCGGTGACGCCAAGAGCCAACAGGAGACCCGCGACGGAGATGTCGTCCAGGGCAGCTACTCCCTGCTCGAGGCTGACGGAACCAGACGCATCGTCGACTACACCGCTGACCCGGTCAACGGATTCAACGCCGTAGTCCGCAAAGAAGCTGCCGCTGCTCCTCTCGTTGCCGCCGCACCTGTCGCCAAAATCGCCGCCGCCCCAGCCCTCTCCTACGCCGCACCTGTCGCCAAGATCGCCGCCGCCCCAGCCATCTCCTACGCCGCGCCCATCGCTAAATACGCCACGCCCCTCGCCTATGCCGCACCCGTTGCCAAGATCGCCGCTGCCCCCGCCCTCTCCTACGCCGCTGCACCCGCCCTCTCCTACGCCGCACCAATCGCCAAGTACGCCGCGCCCCTCGCATACGCCGCTCCCGCACACGCCTACATCCACTGAACAACGAACTGCCTACCATAGGATAATGTTTATCTGAATAAAGTCACTTTTTTAGCAATCATACACCAAACGTGTTCTCTTTCTCTCATGCCGCAGCGTATAAGTATACATTCCTAACATTTTTCTTTTTTTTTTGCGAAACGGTTCGGATAATAGAGGTTCGGTTATAATCGTGAATTATACAGGCAATTCTGTTCCGAATGACGTCATGTTGGGACTCATTTTAACCAGAAAACTGTCGCAAATACAATGGTGGAGGTTGCAGAAAAAAATTATTAAATATTTTTTTATTAAATTATTAAAATATATAAAAAAAAAGTTTCGTCGATCGGTATTGTTAAAGATAATAGAACTCGCAGTTTCTCAAGGTTTCCAGTCCTCGACGAGTGACAAATTTACAATCTTTTGATCTTATTGCCAGACATTCGCAACGTGGACGTTGCGATTATTGTTATTATTATTATTGTGCATTTAATACTTGCCGAGCTGATCGGCCGCGAAGCAACCGATCATCGCGAGTCGAACTCGATCGGCCGTTCAAGGCCACTTTCTCAACCGTGAATTATACAGTGCCGCGCAACTTCTATTGTTACACCATTCTAAGTATAACGTCGGTAAGAGGTAGGGAGCATGAGAATGATCGCGAGCGTTGATGCTTTCCATTTCACATATCAGGTGGAACGAAAGTGTAACGGGTAAAGAGGTGGAGGCGAGGGTTACCACGAATGACCTTGTGCGGCCAATTGAATCCCATTTAAACGTTTACAAAAAATATATATACACATGTATGATCGATCAAACTGAAAATTTCAATCGATCGATAGTCAAACATTTGATTATTAGACTGGAGATTAAAAGAAAGTAGGCAAAAGAAAAATAGTTAACATTTTGAATTTGTTCGGTCAAGTCATGGATAACCTCAGTTGTGAAACAACAATTTTATTTATCAGTAAAAAACAACAATCGCATCGTAATTAATTATATATTAGGTATTAGGTTATTAGTGCAAAAGTCAATGTTCGTGCCTCCATTTCGGTATAGGGCCTCGAAGAGTTAAAAAATAAATTTGTATACAGATCCTCGGTATAATTAATTATAAATTATTTCCCCAGCAATCATATACATTGTTATAATTTTAATCCTGTCGGTCAGGTGAGTTTCTCGCCCAGCCCACAATTCCATGGGCATTCTTTGTTCTGATAATAACAAAAAAAGCGAATAAAAAGCGATAGCCCGTTCGGATTCTATAAAATACGATCTTTCAAGGACATGAAAGGGTTAGATGGTTAAAAAGCAAAAACGGGAAAAAAGCGTCGAACGAAAAAAAAGAAGTATAGCATTGAGATCGACGGTTACACGATGACGCGGTCATTAAGTTCGTATTTCATTCGTTAAAGGGGGCCCGCGTTTTTTTTTATTAACAATTCACAGACGGTACTCCAACACTTTCTCCAGATAGTGTTGCACAATGCACAGCCACGCCTCGCACGCACCGCGTGTAATGCACGTAATACGAATCGTTGCGTTAATCGGGAACTCCAAACCAGATTCGTGCAACGGTGCAAACCTTGATCCACTTACGATCCGGTACGCCTTCGTTCGTAACTGCGGTTATACCTTTATTCTTCGTAAAACTCCCTAATTGATACTTGGTGCATAACCGGCCGAATTTTATATCACTTGAAACTTTCCAAAAGCGGAGGCTTGAGCGCCGCCATAAATATACGAGCACATTACAGCAGTGGTAATTATAATATTAAATTAGAACTATTTTTATTATCATTAAAGTTATCGTTATTATTGCTAAAATTAATATTGATAACAATATATTACAGGTACGCAACATATAATTCGTATCACACAATCAATTCGCTTTTGTTCTATACCTCATAAATTTTTATTAAAAAGTATAAAAATAGTTTGTTTCATCGTTATATTTTAGCAATAAAATACAACGTAAACAATGTTTCATATAACAACACTATTAATATAAATATATTATTTTGACTTATGAAAATATGTTTTTTGCACGCCTTGTTATTTATCTATACGGACTTCCTTGTAAAGAAAAAAAAACGTTTTCAAGTTACATAAAAAAAAAATGAACTAAAACCTATCGCTTATCTACGAATCCACAGAAATTTTGTTTTCGTATCGTAGTACGGAATTACTGGTAATACTTTAGCAAATACTCACAAGTAAGTTCTTTTTATATCATTTTCACGAAATAATAGTATTATTAAGCTATTTTATATTTAACAGTGTCAACTATTAGTTATCGCTTTGTTCATACATTATCGCTCAAAAATAATATGTATCACTTGGACGTTTTTAGTTAAAAAATTTTGTAACTTAGCAGTACATAATCAAGAATAATACATTGAACCTTATAAATAAAACCTTTTAATGAGGATCGAATATTGCAAGTGATCAAATATTTTTGAGGGATAATTTGTATCCTGAGAAAAATAATTCAAATCTTCCAAAACAAAAAGTATCTAAAGTACATTTCAATCTTGAGTTCCCCTTTCTGGCGGTGCCAATCTTGAGAATTAAAATAATTACATAAATTACTACAAATACAATTTTTCAATTATTTTTTAATTGAGTTTTCATTGTACTTACCTATGAATTGTAACGTAATCTTCTGCAAGGATGTTAGAGGTATCCAGCGGAGTCAGAAACGTAAACTGACTTTGCGGATGTGTTTTGGTATGATCCAAAAGAATGTCCATTATGACTCGCCGGTTCACCTTATCCTAATTGCAGAATAATCACTCGTAAAAAATCTTTACACGCGTGTAAAACGAACCTCGATATTTGCAGATAATATACGTACCATAAACACGTCGAATTCGTCGAGAAAATAAAAAGGCAAACCGGTACAGTCCCAGAGCGCTAAAATAAAAGCAACGGTCGAGTAAGACCTTTCACCGCCTGATAATGATCTCGCATCATTGGTTGACCTTTGGCTGCCGTTCTGCGCGATCACTTCAAGTTCAAGTATTCTTTTCCCATGGTCGATGTTTATGGTACCCTGATTAAAACATATTGCGTAATGGTATAGAAAACGCAATGAACATAATTTTTGATGTGCCAAGTAGAACTTTGTTTATACGTACCTTTTTGTTTCTTAATGCCAGTACATTCGAAAAAGAATTTTGTATGCTTATTCCATAAGTCTCTTTCATATCGGAGAATAATCTTTTTCGCTCTTTCAAACGTTGAAGATGTTGCTGAAATGTATATAAATACATGAATATATTCTAAAAATTGCAGTACCATCGAAAGAAATCGTTTTAATGTATTTTAAAATTTTAAAAAATTGAAAAAAGTTCGAGTGTAAAAATAAATACAATTAGCAAAAATAATATGTTAGAAAATCATGACTTACTTGATAACTTTTCTCAATTTTAGCAGTTAAATTAAAATTTTTCCCGCACTTCGCTTCTTTTGTTTTCAGCTCTTTTCGCAACTGTTCTATAGTGCCAAATTGCCGCTCAATTTCATAAATTCGAGCTTTTAACTCTTTGGACAACCTTCCAAGTTCTTTCACTGATCTGCAATAAACAACGAGCTTCGTTTTTCCCTGACAAATATCTCATATCATATATTTGTAATAACACGATAATCCGTTAATTAACCTGGAAGTTTCTATCCTATCGCATCGATTCGTTGCATCGGATACTGCTTTCACAGTAGCCCTCTGTTGCATTTCGAATTCTGCAGTTGCATTCTGCAAAGCTTGTCGCACGCCCTCTAATTTTCTCACTGCGTGCCGAGTTTTTGCTCGCATCTGCTCTTTTTCATCTTGCAATTGATTTATACTGGCCTACGCAACACATACAAGATCATTAACGTACATTAATTTATATACGCACGGTGTTCACAACGCTATTACTAACTAGCGTTTTTCTTGCACATAATAAATTTTCGAAAAAAATAAAAGAGCAAAAAGTAATAGTTGCCTGCATGAAACATTTTTCAACATCCTGTATAAATAATGTGATTAACGTATTCGCATAAATGTTAATAAAAAGATACCTTTAGCGGGTTGATTTTCAAGTCCAGGTTCTGCCTTAGTTCACGGAATCGCCTAATTTCCGCCTCCAAACGCTCCACCTCTTTCTGAAGTTGCTGAACATTTTCATTCAAACGAGACTCCTCACATTTTTCTTGGTGCAACTTCTTTTCTAACTCGTTCAATTCATTTTTCTGCACAAAATACAATCGACGGTTGAAAAACATTTGTTTTCATTTGGTTTGACAAACATTGAAAAACTCGCGAAAGTTAAACTTACAAATACTGTAATGGATATCGCTTCGTTGGCTTCAATCTTATCCTTCAAATCGTTTATCTGCGCTTTATATTGATTTTGAGTAGCATTAAGCTTCGCGATTAATTGATTGGCAGTTACCAATTCAGAACTAGTACGTTTCTCTTTTTCATGGGCTGTTTTATATAATCGAATAGCTGCTTCGTTTTCGTTATCTAAAGCACGAAGTTCGTCTTCGAGTCCCCTAATCAGATCAATGAAATGTAACGCTCGCAACGCTAACAGAGTAATTAGAAAAATCACGAGATCTTACTTGATCGCATCGGAAACAGAGACTTGAAGGAATTTGGCTTTCAAGCCACGCGGTCCTCCGTAACTCCTATAATGTGGATCCGGAAAGAACGTGTCGCCTCTTTGAGTAAAGGCTCTCCTACAATTGGCTGGCACTTTCGAGGCATCCGACATGATGTCAGATGCTTCTTTGCTTGTTGGGATTAATAGAACACATTCAACTTCCCGCTGATCGATTAAGGTATTAGCGACGACAGCATCTGTTATATCCATTGCGTCCAAGAGATTGGAATACTCAGGCGAAAGAGTGCAGTGAGCACTAACGTCATGAACCTGGGAAACACCAAAACATCGTTATCCAATAAGATATAATAAAAACCTTACAAAAATATCACTCACTTTGTTATAGAATTTGCTGCATATTATTTGTGGAGTCTTCTCTTTTAGATAAATTTCCTTCATAATCGCTCTTAATACTTTGGCATCGTCACTATTATCTACGCAAAATGTGCTAAAAGTACCGAACCCTAAATAATGCTCTACTGCGGGTGCCCATGCCGGATCTTTCATTTGTATGTATGCTCCTGGGGACAGAGAATTATAAGAATATATAAAATAAATAAAAATATTTTTACAATAAGTAAGACACTACAGAGAAAATACACGTAGATTCCAGTTGCTTTTAACGTACCAAGTGGGCCACGTGGTTTTTCCCTAAACTGATTATTAACGTATTCCTCGTCGATCCTTCTCAAAAGGCGTGGTATATTTCGTCCAAATACTGACAACGCGTTATCAGACTGTGTTTTTGTGGCAGTAATATCGCGTCGAATTTGTTCTGTAATACAATTAGGTTCGAATTAAAATTAGATAAAAGAACTACTAAATTTGTATAAACAACTTAAAGAGCACAAGAAACGTGTGACTAAAGGGGACATTCATATTTTCGAGATCGTTTTTCCTTAAAAAGACAACCTTTGATACTCACTTATACGATTTTCATGTCCTGCTATTTCAATCTGCGTAGTGTGCATTTCTTTCACGAGACGCATTTTATCCGTTTCCAAGTGCGTTTGATGAGTTTGTTTAGTCCGCAATAAAGCTTCGATTTCGTCCAGTTTCTGTTCCAAATCTACCAACTGTTGTTTCATTTCATTTCTCTCACTTTGTTCTGCATTGTCGCCGCTAAAAGTATGCGCTCGCGTTAAATGGTTACTCGTATAAAAATTATGTAAAAACAAAAATGAACAAACGTTTCCTGTCGTTGTATCTCTCTTTTAATCATATTAATGTCATCTTCGAATCTCTTAATCTTGGTTTGGGAAGAACGCCACTCTCTCGCTCTGGTGGAATGTGTATCTTTACTTATACTATAATCTTGTTTTACTTTATTATAATCTTCTGAACTATTAGTAACTTCTCGTTCCGCTTCTTTAATTTCTTCTTCTAAGCGTCTGCACAAAAATGTTATATGTTATACAGCGTATGTGCCTACATATCGTAACAGAGATGAATCAAATGGTGATCCAAAAAACCTTATTGCACTACATACAGGATTTTTTTATTTATTTCTTCATCTTTTGAATCTGTAGATGCTTCAGCGTCCACAAGATATTTATGAGTGTCTTTACACTTGTTGAGAACTTCTTCGACCCTCTGTAACTTCTCCTCTTCAGCTATGGCCTGCGCAACAGAATGCGAATTTCATACTATTAACCAAAAGCTATAACTTTTATCATAAAACTTTTCTATACTAAATTCGTCACTCACAACTGCCCAAACCAATTCCTTTTCAAAACCAGTTGCTTCATCGCGTAATTGATCGATTTGTTCTGCCCTTTTTATATTTGCTTTTAACCTTTCTACTTCCTTCCTAGCCTCTGACAAAATCTGCAAGAATATTTGCTGATATGTACAAAAAGAATCAGTTATTACCAAAAAAAAAATGTATGATAAAAATATACCTCGTTGTACTTTTGTAATTTCATATATTCTTCTTGACATATTAATTGAGCTTCTCTATAATTATTTCCAATTACGTCTAACAGTGTCGCTTTCATAAACAATTCATATTTTTCTTCGGGTTTAGAGGATACTAAAAATGTCCTTGATATGTCCTGATTCAGGATAGAAATGGGATTATTTATCTGAATGTTCATTGCTCTAAGTATACTGTCCAGTTCATTTCGTTTTGTTGAAATTATTTCGCCTATTAAAGATAATACAATAAACATAGTTGTATGTAATAGTATAAATAAGCATTCGATACCGAAACTATTTTAATATTAGTAATACACTGTATAAGCTACGCATCTTGCGAAACTCTTACGTACCTCTCCAATTTTTAATTTTGTAAGATGACGAATTTGAAATAGTGCGGAGAATTATTATTGATTCGCCATAAATGTCTGGTTTATACGCCATTGGTCCTTGATTGAGTAAAGTTACTTCAATCGTTGCTGATTGTTTTCCTTTCTTTATAAAATCTAAGTAACAAGAGGCATCGTTGTAAAAGTAGGAAAGAATCATCGACCATGCGATAGAGTATGTTTATACCTTTCACAGCTGCTCCCCGACTGGTAACATTAGCTCTGGCGCCAAGACCAATAGTTAAGGCTGTCAATATTGCACTTTTACCACTTCCATTACGACCAACAATGAAATTTACATTCGGGTTTAGTATAATTTCTAAAGCATCGTGACACATGAAATTTCGAACTAGAATCTTTCTTACTTTGCCAACTTTGTTCTACAATGTATAGAAGAAAGTATGAATCTAAACATGTTAATTGCAAAACCGAAAATGTAATTAGAATTAAATTACACTCACATCTTGCGAATTGCCCAAACTATTTTCCTTTCCTCTAGACCGTTTCGATTGGTACGTGTCGTCATTGATAGATTTCCGCTTTTTTTTATTCTTTACATCATTCTCCATGATTGTCGAAAAGTCTGCAATCTATCAATTTACACGCAAATTGTACGGTGATTCAAATAATGCACAAAGTTAACGGATGTGAACACCATCTTCTTCCGCATATATCTTATCGATTTTGATAAAAATATCCTGGAAACGTTGGAAGGTCATCACGTGCATTCGTTTATCAGACTATCTTAGCATTTTACTTTTTCAATCACTCAACACTATGCGGACACATTACCGTGTGCAACGACTATTCAGGAAACGTGCGGGAATCTTCCCGCCAGTCACTCAGTTTTGTTTGCAACTTTCATCACCATAATGCACACAAACAATGTAGATTTCCCGCCAGCTTCTTGCTAAATAGCTGCTCACTTCAGTTAGCGACATTGCAAGGTCAGAGTATAGTACCGTCCGCGTCCGCGCGCGGTACACACGCATATAGTAATGATAGCTAATGACGAGACAGAATCTATTAAAAAATTCAAACATGTTTATTTTTTATCAAAACAATTTTATTATTAAAACATACTCAATTAAATTACGTATTATCTATGATTTATAAAGATTCATTGCCTGTAGAGGATTTAACATGAAATATCCATTTAGATCCTGCTTTCGACAATTGATGCTGACAATTTTCCATACAGATCCGCAGTCTAGTGATAAATATTTATTTCGTCGTATCGAGTATTTCAAACAGTGGTGCATTATTTTGAACACGTTCAATTTACGCATTCAAAAATTATAATGCGTGAGCTATCTATATATGTATAATATCCTAAAGTCGAGTTCATATGGTAGAGTACTGACACAGACGAGGTATAAGGATAGACCTATCATCTTATGGGACTTTGTGTCACATGTTCTGAAATACCGACTGTTCAAAAAATCAGATGTTTTGGTATGTCCTCTACGATTTGAAGTGGTGAGTTTAGAAATTATATTGACTTTCAGAACTGACGAGATATCCTCATCGATGCTGTCAGGTCAAATTGACTAAACGAAAAATGAATTAGAAGAATGAAGAGAGACGCGTTGGAATGTAACCTTCCAGAATATGTATAAAAATCTTTTTTTTACTCACACATTCAACTGTTACACACTTCCGCTACCACCTACTGAAAAACGCTACGAACATTCTTTCCAATCCAATATAATAATACGTGGTGATATCTCAATTTGTAATTTAAAAATATTTACACTTGTTCTTATACATAATTGTTCCAAGAATCGATCTGTGGGAACAGAAATATCTTGAAGAATAAAAAATTAGAATAAAAAATTAGATGGCAAGATGGTCAAGGGACTGCTTGTCGATATAGTTGGCAAAAGGAATTGTTATAAATATTAGCCAATTCGAAATAATAAATGTATTAGTGTATTATGTTCAATAAATTCGTGTAAATGTTCATGGTTTAAAAATTATTCTATACCTCGAGTTCTACTACCTATTATCACTAAAAAATTAGATGACCAGGTGGTCAAGGGAGTGTTTATCGGCATCGTTGCCAAAGGAATTGTTATAAACATTAAACAGCCATAGATAATAAATTTATCAATAATTACTATCACGGCGATCGAAATCGCCGGAGTGGAAATAGATGGGGAGTGGGGACAGTTCCGCGTCGCTGCGCAGCTGCGCCTGAACTCGACGAGCACTCTCAGTCAGTCAGTCAGTCGGGCCCGGGACTCGGGCGGAAGCGGTCCGACTGAGTGAACGCGAGTGACCGCGAGTGATTCGTGAGTGACCAGTGGCTGTCCAGTAGCTGTCCAGTGGGTGTCCAGTGGGTGTCCAGTGGGTGTCTAGCGGCTGACCCAGTTTCAACAATGGTGAGTTTGACTATTTTTTTTTTTTTATTTGTGATGGTCTACATTGTCAGAGATTATTGCCTGCTTTACAGCACAGGGTGGGTCAAGGGTTTTACAATACTTTTGTTGATTACCCTTGACCCACCTTCAACGATTCTGCCCTCGACGGTTAATTCAACGAACATCGTCGTTTATCATCAAATTGTATATTCCTGATTTAAAATTGTTATTCCTTCGATCGAAGGTCCCCCAGGGGCTCACTCATTTGACCGTGAGTGAGTACGGGGTGTCGCGTCCCCGGGGCTCCCGAATCGCCTATAGGCCGCACTCGTGTGCGGGGTTAGTTTGGCTCTCGTGAGCTGGTGTTAGGTTGGCTCTCGTGAGCTGGTTAGATTCGCACTAGTGTGCTTGGTAGGTAGGCCGCACTCGTGTGTAGGGTTAGCTTGGCTCTCGTGAGCTGGTGTTAGGATGGCTCTCGTGAGCTGGTTAGATTCGCACTAGTGTGCTTGGTAGGCAGGCCGTACTCGTGTGCGGGGTTAGTTTGGCTCTCGTGAGCTGGTTAGATTCGCACTCGTGTGCGGGGTTTGTAGGCCGTACCCGTGTACGGGGTTTACAATTGCTATTCATCACATATTCATCATCGTTGTTTTAATTGCTCGACATCTAATTGAATTTTGTTTCTGAAATTTCATAAGATCCTCTTCTAGAAATTGGTATTTCTTATTTAAATTTGGCATTCCTCCGATCGGAGGTCCCTCAGGGGCTCACTCAGGTATGAGGAAACCGTGAGTGAATACGGGGTGTCGCGTCCCCGGGGCTCCCGAATCGTCTATAGGCCGCACACGTGTGCGTGATTAGCTTGGCTCTCTTGAGCTGGTGTTAGGTTTGCTCTCGTGAGCGAGTATTAAGTTTACACTCGTGGTTTTATTGCTCGAATTATAATAGAATTGCTTCTGAATTTTCTCGAGATGGTCTTCTGGAAATTTATATTTCTTATTTCAAATTGGTATTCCTTCGATCGAAGGTCCCTCAGGGGCTCACTCACGGGTGGGGCCGTGAGTGAGTACGGGGTGTCGCGTCCCCGGGGCACCCGAAGCGCCTATAGGCCGCACTCGTATGTGGGATTTAGGTTTGTCGTATTTGTTGTCGTATTCGCACTCGTATGCGGGGTCATGTATTGTTTAGCAGTCGGTCAGGATACATCGAACGAAGAGGACACCCCAACAAAGAGAATACATCGTGAAAAGACTGCGTATGTTAAGTTATTTATATTTGCCGAGCAATTATTGTCTTAGCGTCACCCCCCGAACCAGAGCCTTCTGCTCTGGTTCATTTTTCTTCATTGCAATTCAAAGCCTTTTGCTTTGATTCTTCCCTCTTTTGCGACAATAATTGCTCGGCTTGCGTGCGTGCGTTAGTTATTAAGATTGTATGTCATCGTTGTAAACATGTCGAGTAATTATTGCCTTAACTTCACTTAACTTAATTTCATTTCATTTCATTTAGTTTTATTTAATTTAATCTAACTTCACTTTGCTCGGCTCGTTTCTTTTTATTCCGACACAGCCTTCTGCTGTGTCGGACCTTGCTTGTATGTACCAATCCAGTTGGTATCGGTAGTCGGCGTTAATTCATTGAGAGTGGATGGTCAAGCGATCTGTTCGCTGTGTTACACTGTGTAAGTGAAAAGTCCTCTCTGTCGTAATTCCATCCGAGTTACCTCAACGTAAGTTGCTTGGTAACAGGTGGTAACTGGAGTAAATGGGACACCGTGCGAGCTCTTCTCTTGGTCATCGCTCTTCTTGAATTCATGTTGGCTATCGGTGCTGACTGGAGTTTGGCTGCAAGCATTGTACGCGTTCGCGTCACCCTCGAATCAGAGCCCTCTGCTCTGGTTCGCTCTTGTTTCTCTTTTTGAAAGAATCAGAGCCTTCTGCCTGATTCACCTTTGGTCCCCCGTGGATCGGAGACTTCTTCTCCGATTCACACCTTTTTCCCCGCAATAATTACTTGACATATTGCGTTACTGCGTTACTATAAGTTCGTCGTTGTTAGGAAAGGGAGCCAGAAGGAATATTACATTCGTTCTGACTCCCTCTCCGGATCTCTTGTGTAGCAACCTCCTCGTGGTGAGATCTGGGCAATCGGTATTATCCTCTATTTGTAAGAACTTCTAGTATCTTACAAATAGTGGATAATATCGAGCTAATAGCTGCACACTTAGTATTTGTGTTAATATTGTATTCTAGAATGTAAGACATGATAGATGTAAGACCAAATGTATTCATTTATTATCAAATTGTAAGTTTCTTATTAAAAATTGGTATACCCTCGATTAGAAGTCCCTCAGGGGCTCACTCACATAACCGTGAGTGAGTACGGGGTGTCGCGTCCCCGGGGCACCCGAATCGCCTATAGGCCGCACTCGTGTGCGGGGTTAGCTTGGCTCTTGTGAGCTGGTGTTAGGTTGGCTCTAGTGAGCTGGTTAGATTCGCACTAGTGTGCGGCGTAGGCAGGCCGTACTCGTGTGCGGGGTTAGCTTGGCTCTCGTGAGCTGGTGTTAGGTTGGCTTTCGTGAGCTGGTTAGATTTGCACTCGTGTGCGGGGTTTGTAGGCAGTACTCTTGTACGGCGCTTATAGTTACTTTCATCGCATCTTCATCATCGTTGGTTTTATTGCTCGATTTATAATAGAATTGCTTCTGAATTTTCTCGAGATGGTCTTCTGAAAATTTATATTTCTTATTTCAAATTGGTATTCCTTCGATCGAAGGTCCCTCAGGGGCTCACTCACGGGTGGGGCCGTGAGTGAGTACGGGGTGTCGCGTCCCCGGGGCACCCGAAGCGCCTATAGGCCGCACTCGTGTGCTTGATTAGCTTGGCTCTCGTGAGCTGATGTTAGGTTGGCTCTCGTGAGCTGGTCTTAGATATGTACTCGTGCTGGATTTTGTTTTGCTCTCATGAGCTTGTGGTATGCGCACTCGTGTGCGTGGTTTGTATTTTGTCGAATCATCATTAATCGGGTTCAGCTACAATACAACACCCAAGACACATCAAACGAAGAGGACCCATCACGAAAACTGCGTATCTTTAAGTTAGTTATAGTAGCCGAGCAATAATTGCTCGGCTTACGTGCGTGCGTTAATTATTAAGATTGTATATCATCGTTGTATATATGTCGAGTAATTATTGCCTTAATTTCACTTTATTTAATTTAATTCAATTTAATTTAGTTGAATTCAATTCAATTCATCATTTTAATGTAACTTCACTTTGCTCGGCTCGTTTGTTGATTCCGACACAGCCTTCTGCTTTGTCGGACCTTGCTTGTATGTACCAATCCAGTTGGTATCGATATTCGGCAGAAATTCATTGAGAGTGGATGGTCAAGCGATCTGTTTGCCGTGTTACACTGTATAAGTGAAAAGTCCTCTCTGTCGCGATTCCACCTGAGTTACCTCAACGTAAGTTGAATGGTACCGGTTGGTATATGAGTAAATGGGACACCGTGCGAGCTTTTCTCTTGGCCATCGCTCTTCTTGGATTTCATGTCGGGTATCGGTGCTGACTGGAGTTTGGCTGCAAGCATTGTACGCGTTCGCGTCACCCTCGGACCAGAGCCTTCTGCTCTGGTTCGTTCTTGTTTCTCTTTTTGAAAGAATCAGAGCCTTCTGCCTGATTCGCCTTTGGTCCCCCGTGGATCGGAGACTTCTTCTCCGATTCACACCTTTTGCTCCGCAATAATTACTCGACATATTGCGTTACTGCGTTAGTATAAGTTCGTCGTTGTTAGGAAAGGGAGCCAGAAGGAATATTGCATTCGTTCTGACTCCCTTTCCGGGTCTCTTGTGCAGCAACCTCCTCGTGGTGAGACCTGGGCAATCGGTATTATCCTCTATTTGTAAGAACTTCTAGTATCTTACAAATAGTGGATAATATCGAGCTAATAGCTGCACAGTTAGAATTTTCGATAACACTGTATAGTAGAATTTAAGACATACTAGATGTAAGACCAAATGTATTCGTTTATTCGCAAATTGTATCTTTCTTATTAAAAATTGGTATACCTTCGATCGGAGGTCCCTCAGGGACTCACTCACGGGTGGGGCCGTGAGTGAGTACGGGGTGTCGCGTCCCCGGGGCACCCGAATCGCTTATAGGCCGCACTCGTGTGCGGGGTTAGTTAGGCTCTCGTGAGCTGGTGTTAGGTTGGCTCTCGTGAGCTGATTATATTTGCACTCGTGTGCGTGGTAGGTAGGTCGTACTCGTGTGTGAGGTTAGCTTGGCTCTCGTGAGCTGGTGTTAGGTTGGCTCTCGTGAGCTGGGCTTAGATTTGCACTCGTGTGCTGGATTTTGTTTTGCTCTTATGAGCTTGTGGTAGTAGCACTCGTGTGCGGGGTTTGTATTTTGTTGAATCATGATTGGTCGGGTTCAGCTAGAATACAACACCGAAGACACATCAAACGAAGAGGACACATCATGAACACTGCGTATCTTTAAGTTAGTTATAGTTGCCGAGCAATTATTGTTCTAGCATCACCCCCGAACCAGAGCCTTCTGCTCTGGTTCATGTTTTTTCTTTGCGAATCCAAGCCTTCTGCATTGATTCTTCCCTCATTTGCAACTTAGTTTTTTGCGAGACAATAATTGCTCGGCTTGCGTGCGTGCGTGCGTTAATTATTAAGATTGTATATCGTCGTTGTAAATATGTCGAGTAATTATTGCCTTCTTATTTAATTTAATTCAATTTAATTTAGTTGAATTCAATTCAATTCATCATTTTAATGTAACTTCACTTTGCTCGGCTCGTTTGTTGATTCCGACACAGCCTTCTGCTGTGTCGGACCTTGCTTGTATGTACCAATCCAGTTGGTATCGATATTCGGCAGAAATTCATTGAGAGTGGATGGTCAAGCGATCTGTTCGCCGTGTTACACTGTATAAGTGAAAAGTCCTCTCTGTCGTAATTCCACCCGAGTCGCCTCAACGTTCATACGTTGCCTGGTTACAGGTGGTAACTGGAGTAAATGGGACACTGTGTGAGCTCTTCTCTTGGCCATCGCTCTTCTTGGATTTCATGTCGGGTATCGGTGCTGACTGGAGTTTGGCTGCAAGCATTGTACGCGTTCGCGTTACCCTCGAATCAGAGCCTTCTGCTCTGGTTCGTTCTTGTTTCTCTTTTTGAAAGAATCAGAGCCTTCTGCCTGATTCGCCTTTGGTCCCCCGTGGATCGGAGACTTCTTCTCCGATTCACACCTTTTGCTCCGCAATAATTACTCGACATATTGCGTTACTGCGTTAGTATAAGTTCGTCGTTGTTAGGAAAGGGAGCCAGAAGGAATATTGCATTCGTTCTGACTCCCTTTCCGGGTCTCTTGTGCAGCAACCTCCTCGTGGTGAGACCTGGGCAATCGGTATTATCCTCTATTTGTAAGAACTTCTAGTATCTTACAAATAGTGGATAATATCGAGCTAATAGCTGCACACTTAGAATTTGTGTAAATATTGTATCCTAGAATGTAAGACATTATAGATGTGTAACAACAAATGTATTAAAAGATTTTCAATAAAGATCTTGTAAATTAATATCCATGATTATTTCAAACCTATTCCCTTCTATAACAATTTGCAATGTCACCTTCCGTCTGATTCGACGACAATAAGAGCGTTATGACATTCTACAGTAATTTTGTTCCAAGCAATTATAGAATGAGTAATGTCAGCATTCTACGTTTATTCATTACCTACGATACTACATATAAGTCCATTTACGTACGCCACTGACGCAGTCTTACTTAGATCTCGAGCAAATGTTCTATTTAGGTAGAGGCGGAACTTTTAGTGATGTTGGTATTTCAAAATATATAAGTCGTTGAGGCATTTTAGATAACAATATTTTATATCTTCGTGGGACTGCAGTATAGCTATTTTTTATTTTAATTTCTTACCGCTAAGAACGCTGTCAGTGCACAGAGTTAGGATCAGTACAGACATTGCAAGCAATGCATTTTTCTGTCCACGGTTCTGAATTACCGACTCTGTAGAAAATGCTCCTGTACAATAGCGGCCTCTATCGAAATGGAGCGGTCAGCTAGCGAACTACATGGCGTTGCAACACAAACGGTGTGTGTCCGAGAATGCTAATTTTACAACGTTGTCAGTTTTAAAAGTGCAATGTTGCCGCATTATATTCACACAAAAACCGTCGATGCTCGCATCGAAAGCGTTTGAGCGATTCCGTTCCCTTCAAAATTCAGAGATTTTCAATCATAAACACGATTATCAAACGATCATCTAAATATTTGCTGACTTATTCAAAAACTTTTTAATTTTTTAAATAATCTAATAAACACAATTAACTGCAACTTAAATTGTCAAAATATAGTGAATTCTTATTTGTATAGGCATAAAACTTGCCAGTCGTTATTTTAAAAGACAAGAATAATAAATATGTGTGTACGCATTAAATAATTGTAAAGAAAGTAGAGCATTAGTTTAAAAAATGTAAAATTATTGCAATATTATTGCGACACCGAAATGGTACGGTGGCTCTTGGCTCTTAGAGCCCCCCCGAAGCGTGGACAGAAAAGTCCATAAGATGCAATGTCTGTACTGATCCTAAGTCTGTGGTGGCGACGAACATCTCGCCGGTAGTGGAACTTGTAACGATGTTGGTATTTCAGATCACTTTTAGTTCCACGTTATTCCCGAGTCCACGTCGCCGGATTTGAGCGTTTTGCCCGTGGCCGGTAAGTCGCGAAGCGCCGTCTCGAGTAAGTTCACAGACGCTCGCACAAACGCAATCGTCGCTCTGTCGATCACCGCGTGATTTCACGTATCGCGAAACGAGCGTCAGAAATTCCCACAGCTGGATTTGTAAAAGTAATCCTAAACAGTGCTCCGTGTAAGCATCTCGATACATTCGAAAGGTACAATAACTTTAATCTCCTAACTCGTAGCCGATAGATTTCACATTAGACCCACCTATCTACGTATTATATATTTCAATAGAACAATAGTAAATGGTTAACCTCGAAAATGTAGTCCATAGAATTGAAAACAACACACATCTTCCGTAATCTCGATGGACAAACTAATTGAATCGAAGCTCGATAACGACGACAATGAAAAAGTATTTAGTATCGATAGCACTAAATGATTAGCCACCGTAGGTAGCTTCGACTCCAACATAAACTACACCATCGTGCAGACGGCCATTGTTGCGTAGAGTCCGTGTCCCCGTAATACCATAGCCAGGGCCGACGTGACATTTTGCGGGACCCGATTAAAAAATTTTGCTGGATTCAAAATACTCATTCGAATCCTATACCTAAATCTCAAAAATAAGCAATTATTCATCACAAGTACAAAGGATGTTGCATATAATTTTTGTAAGATGAACATCGCATGATTTTTCTTGCTTTTTCCGCCGCAAAATCTTTGATTACGTCATCAAAATCGATCGAGTTTGCTACTCCGGGTCCTGCAAAATGTCCGATGAGCAGACCGCGGGGCCTTTCAAAACTCCGGGTTCCGGCGAACGCGCTGAACCTGCCTCGCGCCGGCCCTGACCATAGCGCTCTGGTAAATAGAATTTCAATTTCTCGTCTCGGCTCGAGATCGAGTCGGCGCATTCTAACTCCAATGCGACACGTAACGTAACCGGACTGTACCATCCGTCTTCGTTTGATCAATGGAAACGCGGTCCCGTAACGCGTTCCCAGCGTTCAAGCAGCCGTGTCCAGTTACAAGTCGCGAGCCATGCTTACGAGGGCACGGTGTTGTCGTGTTCCCGACGCGGTAAGACGGGAGGCAGTGTCAGCGTCACCGTCAGCGAACATGCACATCGAAGATAGTAGCTTTCGTTGAAAGCAGCGTGGGAGTAGGCGGCGAGAGGGCTTGCTTGCCGGCGTTGTTCGCCGCTGATCTTAGTCGTAACAGTGCGTTCGCCGCGCTCGCGTGCACGTCCCTCTTCCCGTCGACGAAATGCCTGTAAAACTGATCGGATGCTGTCTGCTGTGGAGCTTGTTCTGCGCGTACCACGTGGTCGCCGAGACTCCGCCATCGACGGACGTTGTTGACGGTAAATAAGCATCGATCCTCGACCACCGTTGGGCCCCAACCGCTCGCCATCGGTTATTTATCATTTATCGTCGAGAAGCCTATTTTATTTTCGAATAATTCGCAAACGCGCGAACGAAAACTCGCTCGTCGAACCCTCGAACACCACCGGGAGCTTCTCTTCCAGAGTTTTCCACCGGCCAGACCGTTTCTTAATCGTTCGCCCGATAAAAGCTCGCTCGGTACGTACCGAGAGGGGCGATTTATCATTTCCTGTCGAAATCATTCTTTGCTAAACGAACGAATCGACTGATAGAAAATTTTAGTTAGAAAATTTGTGTTATCTAATATTTTTGGTACACTTTTAGAAAATTCACCGAGCAACCCCCCTTTGTTAGAAACAAATTTTATGCTACGAACGATTTTCACTGTGACGAGACAGCAAAATATTGTCCAGCCGGCCGTTGTGTGCACATTTTCTGGTTACTCGACAGGGAAAGTTCTGGTTCATTGACCCGTATGAAGATTACGGGTTGGATCGATCATCGAGATATTTGATCTTCAATCTCTAATCTTCGACCAGCGCGTCTCGGTTACTCCCGCGGATTCGAAAAGCTTTCGCGCTCGACGGTCAACGAGAATTGCATTGAAACGTCGGAATCGCTTATCTCGTTTATCGGCCGACTGGGTTGAGGACGGCTGACCTCTTTCTGCCCGATTTCGTGCGAGATGATGATGATGGCATTCTTATTCTTACCCGCGGCACGGGCCAATATAGTTCAATTGATTGATTCATTTGTTAACGCTAAACCCACCGAGCACGAAAAATACGCGTAGCCAAGCGTAAATATGACGGAATCGAATTTATTTCGATTTTGCGCGATCGTTTATCGCAACGTGCCCTTAAAATCATGCGCAATCATTTCCAACGACAGCGTCGTTGCAGTAATTGTTAAATAAAAAATCCGGTAACGGTCGTTCGGTAATGGTTGGTTCAGTGTTAAATAATTGTGCTCGATTGTAAAATACACCGATTCGATGAACAATCGGAAATACGTATCGATAAACACGCGTAGAGTCTAAATCGCTCCACACCGAATTTAACGAATTCTTGGTATTATTGAGGCTTTTCGTGGTTTTCTCGCGGCTTTTCTCTATTTTTTAATATTCCCTTGTATCGATCGTAAATTCTTAATAATAAATGTATTAATGCTCTCGACGCACGGGCTCGATCAGTTATTAATTAATCAATAGCAAATTTACAATTTATCACTTATTTAACTTAAGCGTTGACAATGTGTCTAAGAAGGCATTTTATAGAAATCGGGCAATGTTTATAATGGGCAGGTATTTCACAAATTGCCCGGACACTTTTCTGCAATATTTAATATTTTTTTCCCACTCCAAAAAATTGAGAGTAATAGCAATTTGTTAAAGTGTGAAAAGGATATAAAACATTGCAGAAACGCGTGAAAACGTGGATTTTCGTATGCGTTGGTCTGGGTTAATTGCTTTGATGAAATGGCAAAAGAATTTTTATGTATTGGAAACAAACATCTTTAACTTACAACGCATTGGTATAACATACAATTAATTTACAGACGCAATTGTTTCTTGAGAATGGTCTGAAACAAGACCGAAACGTTGAAGTGAAATATGTGATAAATTGCAAATTTGCTATTAATTAATTAACAATTGATTGAACCCGTGCGCAAGAGAGCAATAATACATTTATTATTTCTTGATTTTTCCTAGCGTATATTCAGTTACACGCGTTTCACAGTTACGCGTTAACCGTGCGCGCGCCCCAAAAAAAGGAAATATTAATTCGGTCTTGGGCTCTCTATGTTTCGGTGGCTAACTAGATCACGCGCGGACCAGTTATCTCTCCGTTTCCGGTTACTTATGTATGTATGCATTGCGCGCGGGCCTCCGTGATTCCGGACACGCGTCTGTCGATCTGATTCACGGGAACGCTTCTCCAACGAGCGAAGATCGTCCCGAAAATTTTCGATCGGACCTCTTACTACCCCAGATACGATGTATGGTACATAGTCACGACGAAGTTCATCGAAGACTTTTGTGCTTGAAGGACATCATTACGTATGTGTGCACTCACGCACGCACGCCCACGCAATAATTTAAACATTTCAGACCTGTGATTTTCACATGGTATCGTTCGATTTCTTATTGTCATAATATTTCACACTATCATTGGTATGTTATAATTCTGATTAAGATGAAACGTTTCATATTTTAGATTATGTACGCGCGATCGGTATGCCCGGTAATTCGAGGAATGACGCGATTTTCAGCGCAGCCGGCTTGCTCGTTTGTATCGCGTTCAGATCATGATGTCACGACGAAAGGCGGCAGCCATGAGAACCATAAACGAGCCCATGCGTTGGTGTTATTACGCCAGAAATAGATGAGCCTCTGTACGCTTTGTTACACCCTGAAAAAAGAAACGTGTCTGAGAGCAAGCTTGCGTACGCGCGCGCACACAGTTACGTCGGTACCGTTTCCAGATTTCCTGGAAATTTTCTTCTTTTTAATTTTTTCTTGCATAAAATTGAATAACTAAAATTTGTTTTTTGTACCTTCATGCGCCGTTGCTCGGGATCGTTAAAAAGCGGAGCAGCGGTCGGTGAAATTTCACTGTTCCCCAAAGAAACGTAGTTTCTCGAGCACGTAGACCATTTCTGTTGCGACAAAAAAATAGCTATGCCAAGCTGTTCTAGCGTGAAATACGAAACAGTTGTGTAACGATCGAAGATCGATTTCTCCGAATCCGTGCAATCTCTGTGACCACCGGCATCGTAGATCCTGCACGATTCGATCGGCGATCAGGGAATTTGTTCGAATGTTGCGCCCGTCTTACAAATTAGTTCCAATTTCAGATGTGCTGGTGTTCACCGTTGCCACTGCCGAGACCGACGGCTACAAGAGGTACCTGTCGTCGGTCCGTACCTACGGTTTTCGCGATAACTTGAACGTGCTGGGAATGGGGAAGCCCTGGCGAGGTGGTAACATAAAGAATCAAGCCGGAGGTGGATACAAAATCAATCTCCTGAAGAAAGCTTTGGATGGCTACAACGCCGACGAAGAGAAGATCGTGATATTCACAGACAGGTTTCGAAATTACTTTCTAAAATCGGTCGTCGCAAGAACCGCGAGTTTGTCGAATCGATCAACGAGAACCTATTCAACAATTATGTACACCGTTTTCTTTTTTTTTTTTAGTTACGACGTGATCTTTTTGGGCGGTCTGGCGGAAATAGTGGAGAAATTCAAAAGCACCGACGCCGGAATATTGTTCTCCGCCGAAGGATCGTGTTGGCCGGACAAATCGCTGGCGTCCAAGTATCCGGTCCCGCCACAGGGGAAGCGTTTCCTAAACTCGGGCGGCTTCGTCGGTTATCTCTCGGACATCTATGCGATACTGAATTATGCACCTATAGGGAATACCGAGGACGACCAGCTGTTCTTTACTAAAGCGTTTCTCGACAAGAAGCTGCGCGAACAACACAAAATCAAGCTGGACCACAAGTCCGAGATCTTTCAGAATCTCTATGCAGCCGTGGGTACGTAAGATCAGATCCAATCCGTTATCGGGTGAAACCGCGATTCAACTATTCTGATAAATGAAACGTTTGCCGATAGCCGACGTGGAGCTGAAATTCGAGGGAGGGAAAGCTTCCCTTGTCAACACCGTTTATAACACGTCGCCGTTGGTACTTCACGGGAACGGTCCCAGCAAGTTGTCTCTGGACCCGTTGGGGAATTATCTGGCCCAGGCTTGGAACTCCGAGACGGGATGCGCGATGTGCTGGGAGGGCACGATAGAATTGAACAAGACGTTGCCGGAAACGTATCCGGTCGTGGTGATCGCCGTATTCATCGAATGGCCGACTCCTTTCTTGGAAGAGTTCTTCGGAAAGATATACGACCAAGCGTATCCGAAATCAAAGTTGCATCTGTTCGTTCACAACAACGTGGAGTACCATCAGCCCGCCGTAGACGAGTTCGTGAGGAAGCACGCGGGCGAATACAGGAGCAGCAAGCAAATCTATGCCAGCGATAAGATTAACGAGGTCGACGCGAGGAACCTGGCCATGTACGCGCGTAAAGACGAAATCCGAATCCGAATCGGAGTTCCTACTTGTTCCGCGACGTCCTCGAGTACCCGAACTCTCGAATGTCCGGCTAGTAAGAGCTCCGATTCGAAACGTCGGATACATAGCTACGGAAATATTTAGTTGAATATTTCAAGCTCGAATCGGTTTCCGCAGGGACTACTGTTTGCTGAAACAATGCTCTGGATATTTCTCTGTCGATTCCGTTTCCCATTTGGACAACGAGCACGCGCTGAAGCTGCTGGTGGAACAGCAACGAGGAATCGTGGCACCGTTGCTAGTCAGACCGTACAAAATGTGGAGTAACTTCTGGGGCGCAATTATGGACAACGGATTTTACGCGAGGAGCTTCGACTACATGGAAATTGTGAAGAACGAGAGGCGGTGAGTGCTCGAAATGCTTTTCTGTGATCTGCATTTATTGCCTAATGTAATACCATGTGTGTTAACTGTATATACGTCTACGTGTACACGCATACTGTATACATATATCCGTATATGTATGCGTTATACGCTTATATGCATATATTCCAGGGATTGCATTTCGCTTTTCAATCTACAGTAATTACTCGCACTAGTTAGTCTCGGGGAAGAAGCATCAAGCTTAATCGAAGGCAATAGAAAAGTCAGTCTTGAAGGATCTGCGATCGATGCTGTACATGTTATCGGCCGAGCACTCGTATACTCCAGCATCCATTTGAGTCGCAGGATCAATCTCTAGCTTTGATTTCATTGTATCCGGTCCAATTTCCCATTCGTGCACCTGAACATCGAACGTGTTCGCATGGGTTACACACGGTTCTACGGCTCGTTACGTTAATCTATTACGGTTTTCTAATGTACTATACGTACGTGTAGGTAGTGATGGCTGTAAATCTCGGCCCCGTCCTTGAACCATGTGATGTACGGACGCGGGTTGCCACGCGCGACACAGAGGAACGCGATCTTGTGGCCCAGAACGTACTCGAGATCAAAGTGCGACGCCGTCAGTATCTTCGCACCCTGAAGAAACATTCGATTAAAAGTCTCGGACGAACTATCGTGACTTTTGTTCAACCCGTTCGATACCAATTTTAACTGGCGCGGACACCAGCGTCGAAAGTAACGAAAGGATTAACAAGATAAGGAGACAACTTTGTCCCGACCGTGGGGATCCACCTACGTTGTTATTGTTGTAGTACTGATCGCTCTCCGGATCACGGTATTTCCCGGTTATGGGCAATCCTATTTGGACACGCGACCTGGTTTTACCTCTGGAACGTCCTCTTCGTCCAAGAATCTCCTGACTGTTTAGCAATAGAATCACCACCAGGAATAGCATCACCATCATGGAGCGTGACATGATTAGGTCGTTAACCGAGGATCTTCGCAACAGTATCCTGCGAACAAACGAAAAGAAGTACAGTCATCGATAGGACTGGGAGTCGGACAACGAGACTCGACTGTTCGTTGAATTATTTCGGGTTCGGCAGGTTCGACTTGTGTCGTGTCGATTGTCTTTTTAATTTTACGAGTCTTCCAACATTGAAAGGTCGAAATCAGTTTTGTAACTTTCAGTTTCAATGTCGAAACGAGGAATCGTTACTCTACCTGGACACTATCTAGTACAACGGGCGTGGAATGATCCGGCAACGACAAACCGGAAGACTCGGAAATTAATAGGAACCGGAGAACGAGATTATTTTGGTCGTTAGCGTCCCGTTGGATGCTAGCTCTCCAAGATAAGCGTTCCCGAACGCGGTGGTGCTTTCCTCTTTTTTCGCAGATACTCACCGAGCAGCACAGGCAACGTACGACGATCACACGGAACTCCGATGCAACTGACAGCCGCCTAATCATTACTCCCCTAGTGTCCTCTCCTATCTATTACAAACGTATAGGCAAATACTGATGAACCGCATTTGTGTGGCGTGTACGTGAGAGCCGATTATTCTTTTGACACTTATTGCGTTGCAGTGATCAATGAATTTCGAATCCGTCCAACTTCGACGAGAACTCGAGGGGATCGACGGCTGGGAACGCGATCAAACGATCCACCGTTCAAGAACAACGAAACTGGACGCTCCGGCTAATCACGTTACCGTCTTTTTCTCTCTCAATAATTAATTTCCAGCATTTCAAACGGTCCATCAGCTTGTCTCGATTCAGCTTCGATTTTCTGCAAATTTTTCTCAAAAAGCATGTTGTATATTTTCTTCTTTTTTTTCTTTCAGGCGAACTTTCCAGACGTCTCGGCAATTTATTAGATAGACCTGCAACCGGCGAACCGTTTCGAATGTTTTACGCCTCCCAGAACCAGACGCGCACCACCCTTATGAGAGCCAATTGTGATTTAATGAACGTGCGCTGGGGGAACTGTTAAATCTCCAACGTGTGCCGCGTCACGCGTAGAAATTCCTTAACGATCCAAATTGAGCTCTCGTTGTTTTAAGGAAACCGATCGAGAATGCCACGGATTCATTTCACTTACACGACTCCGTTGTAATTACGGCGGAGATAATCGGTCGGATTAAAGTCGGATGGATATAGTCGGTTGATGGCGCTTAAAGAGGATTACTCATCAGTGGTCTGAAACAATTATTTGTATTCTCTTTTTATTACTTCCTGGGTGAACAATTAGACCGTGATGAACGGCGAGGTCTTTGCCACTACTGCAGCGGAAAAAAGCTCGGTACAGCTATATATGCGGAGGCAACGTGTTTCAATATGTGATCATAACGTAATCGGTTCTAAAGCCACGTCGGTCTACGGCATACTGGTTGTCGGCTTGACACTCGTAATACCCAGCATCCTTTTGCGTCGCAGGGTCGATCTCCATCTTCGATTTGAGCGTGTCGTTGCCCACCGGCCACTCGTGTACCTACAAACAGACGATACACCCTATTATTTAAAGGTCCTGATAGGTTTACACGTTTCTCGGAGCCAAGCGGGCCGACCCGAGGTACCTGAAAGAACTTGTGATGGTACATTTCGATGCCATCCTTTAGCCACGTGATCTCTGGCCTTGGGAATCCGGTGGCCATGCAAAAGAACGTGATTTTCCGGCCTAACATGTAGTCCAACTCGAAATGAGAGGCCTCTGCTATTCTCGCCCCCTGCGGCATTCAATATTTCAATACCTTCTCTCGTCGTATGTATAGCTGTTCCGTCTAAATGGTAATACCGACATTGTCTAAGAACTGAGAACTCACATCTTTGTGCTCGTAGTAATTGGCGCTGGCTGGGTTTCGATGGGGGATCAGAATGGGCATCCTGGACTTGTAGATTCTTCTGTTACTACCTCTGACTCCGCTGAACTTTGTTGCCTCCGCGGTGATCAGTAAACAGACGAGGAACAGGCATCCGTGTCTGCATGTTGTCATTTGTTTGGATCGGAGGATTGTATTCGACGCACCGAACGAACTCTTGTCTTCTTCGGGAATAGTTTGTCCGCTGTGCACTGATCAACAAACGGCTCGGTTTGAACCTCGACATACAGAAACTTTGCCCACCGCTGCTACTCGACCGGCAAACCGTCTGGAGATGTTTATTCCGTCGTGCGTCGAGTGGACAAGCAAAGTTAGTGGCTTTCGGTTCCTTTCGCCCCTACAGCCTAAAATATGAATGGACTGTGCACTCGATGGGCATGCTGTCATTGGTGACAGAGTTATGGATCTCAATTGGATAATTAGGCATAACCCATTGCCAGAGTGTATTCATCGACCAATCACGACCTCGGAACGATTGCCTTACAAAACATTTAAGCGTTGACCTCTGAAAAACAACATTGTCGTCTCTCATGGTAGACGGAGAACCGCGTCGATCCCCGATGGATACGCGTCTGTTCTTCGATGGCCTTCAACTCCTGAGAGTACCGGAGCATCGCGATACCCACGTGGTGGTGGTGGTGGTGGTGATGGAGGTGGCATTCGTTGAATCAAGAACGACGTATATCCCTCCTTTTTAATATTTCCTGATTACAACAAGTAGAATAGGGGTTACGAGAGAAAGAGAGAGAGAGGGATAGAACGAATCTATGTAGATTTAAATTTAGATTTAGATTATTAAAATACATATACGTATATCTATACGATATTCATACCTTTTCAGGGGATTGTGGAACGTACCCTTCGTTAGCAGCTGTTACTTAATCAATGCCACGTTGATTGCCAACAAAGAGACCCGTCCATCCTATTCGGAAGGAGATTTGGACACAGACATGTCCTTCGCTCATGGCAACAGAGAGCGATCTATCTTCATGTATGTCAGCAACAGGATCGACTTTGGGCATCTCGTTAATCCTGACAGTTACGACATTACTATGCAGAATCCCGACCTGTACCAAATCATAGACAACAAATTGGACTGGGAGAAAAGATACATTCACGAAAACTACTCGGAGAACTTCAATCCCGATAAAACTCCGATTCAGGCAAGTTACATACATATATCAAATCTATATACGTGTATCATTTGTTTGATTTTATAAACACCTTTGCTTTTAATCGTGCTTCAAATTCCTAATTTGATTATGTGTTATTGCAGCCCTGTCCGGACGTGTACTGGATCCCCATAGTCAATGAGAAATTCACCAAAGAGTTGGTGCAAATTATGGAGAAGTTTGGAAAGTGGTCAGACGGAACGAATAATGTATGAAAACTAATTAATTTTTGAGACTGGGCTGTGGATTTTATGCATCTATAGAATATAAATTAGAAATTCTATAGAGAAATATATTATTAGAAATACATATACAATACAGGGTGAGTCACCTAACGTTTACACCTCAAATATTGTTGTTGTTTTTAAAGATACGTTAAATGTCTTACAGACAAAGTTGCATGGTTTCAAGGGGCTCACACGATACCATAAAATATTTGTTTTTATGGTATTTTTTTTTAAAGATCTCAAAGTCACCTCAATTTTTTAAATGGGACCATTCCCTTTTAAATACTCTAACTGTGCCCTTGAGTAATTATAGTCACTGAATTGCTAACGAAAGAGACTATCGTTGTAGGTGTTTAAAAAGGGGCGATCCCGTTTTAAAAAAAATGAAGATGAGGAAAAATTCAGAGTTCTAAAAAAAAAAAATATTTTTATGGTATCGTGTGGGTCTCACTGGACCATTCGCCTTGTTCCTCAGACATTTAACATATCTTTGAAAACAACAAAGATATTTGAGATGCAAACGTTACGTGACTCACCCTGTATGTAAAAACGTTTATAGTTGCATAAAGATTCGCAGTCTAATTATGAAAGTGTACCGATATCGAGCTAATCTCAATCGAGTGAAACTGTCGCGCAGAGTGTAGAGTAATTAACGATTTAAAAAGAAAAACCATTTGTTCGACAGGATCCCAGGTTAACGGGCGGTTACGAGAACGTACCAACCCGCGACATTCACATGAATCAAGTGAACTATGAACCGCAGTGGCTATACTTCTTAAAGGAGTACGTTAGACCTCTGCAGGAGCTCGTGTTCACCGGATATTATCACGATGTAAGACCACCGGTTTCTTTCATCCAATAATGCATGCGTCGGTTCGTTTCTAGGATCCACGTATCGACGGCGGATACGAAGCTGTTCCAACGCGAGACATTCACATGAGACAAGTCGGCCTCCACGAATCTTGGTTATACTTCCTTAACGAATATGTCGTCCCCATGCAAGAACATATTTTTACAGGCTACTACACGAGCGTAAGACCCCAACAAATTCGGGAATAGGTCCTCCTGGTTGCACACGAGACTTCTCGACACCTGTACGCGCGCACCAATCTCATTAGTCCCATAATTATTTTTCAATTGAATGCACACCGCTTTCTGATCGACACAAGGCTTCGTACACATATATAATTGCGTAGACTGTAATAGAAAGCATAAGGTTTCATTCATTGCACATCGATCACGTTGACTGTCGCGTAACAACCATGAAATTCCAAAAAAAAAATTCTGTCCATATCGTTACGTGTAACGCGACAGTCACCGTGAATTAAATTTGATTACGTTACCATATCGAACAGCTTGTAGTCGCTGCTTCAACGCAACGATTCTTTCCGCAAGTGCAATATGCTTGCTCTAAATAATTGTTGCAGCATCGCGTACACAAGCTGCTTCAGCCGCTCGATAAGTAATTTTCGGTATATGTTAACAGCCAATTCGAGCTCTGATGAATTTCGTTGTGAGATATCGACCGGACGAGCAACCATCGCTGAAGCCACACCACGACAGTTCCACTTACACCATAAACATCGCCTTGAACAGAGCGGGGGTGGATTATGAGGGCGGGGGCTGCAGATTCATTCGGTACAATTGTTCGGTGACAGACACCAAGCCAGGCTGGATGTTGATGCATCCTGGAAGATTGACTCATTACCACGAAGGGCTCAGAGTCACGAACGGTACTCGATACATCATGATCTCGTTCGTGGATCCTTGATCGATGGAACAGATCGTAGGACAGCATAAATAATCATTCGAAGAAACAAACGTGTTGTCGTTGACTGACTGCGGACGTTTATACGAACTCGAAATTTTATACCGTGGAATAGATCGATTTCGTTATTGTCATGTCAAAGAGTTTTAGTATGTTCGTTTCATCGTATTTTTGCTATTAGGATAGATATGCATAAACCTCCGCAGTTGAATTGGACTGAACCGAATTGAAACAGAACGGAAGGAAAACACTGAGTCTCTCCCCCTCCCCGCCCCCCCAAGCAACTCTTTCTGTTCGAGTTGCTGTTGATCAACCTACGAGCGGCGAGAATCGTTTGATCTCCATCTACATGGATACATGGATTCTGTCTATCCGATAGAAAAACATTAGCGGAGAAACTCAATGTCAAAAAGGACATGTCCGTCGCATTTAAAGAAGAGGAATTCATTCCAACCTATCGATGTTATTTTTCTAATACGAGAAAACAGATACGCCAGCAAAAGATGTTAGCGACCAAGCGTAAGCATTTGTACGGAAATAAAATGAGAAATAGTAGGTTACATTTCGACTTGTACGCGTTGTCCTTACGGCGAGCGCCATCAAAATAGTCGGGTTTATATTTCCATTTTTTTTTCTTTTATTAAAAATTCGGTATTTTCTTCTTTTGTTTTCTTCCGTTCTTAAATTATTTACAACTTATGATTTCTACGCGATCGTTTTCCTGTCCGCGAAACGTTGCTGTTCTACGGGGCGTGTCTTTTCTTTTTAATTAGCAGGACATAAACGATCCAACTAGCGAGAGGATTACAATACGTACACACTGTAATTTTTTCTTTAGAAAAAACAACGAAAGCATTTTCACCACACACTTCAGACTTTACACGCTTTTCTCTATACAGTTTTTTCTCTTGTTCGATTACGTCGCGTTACGTTGTATTAGGAACATCCTTAGGATAAGTATTACTCGTAACATCACCAAAATAGCAAAATCTTTGAAAAAATGATACAGTTTTATAATATCATAATTCGTATCCGTCGTCTTCCTGCGCACGCGGGCACCTTCGATTTACACAGTAAAAGTAAAGTGCCTCGCAACGGAAACATGCCGAAATCCATTCAACCAACACTTCTGCACGAAACGATAAGTACATTTGTAATCGAATCAATCTCGTCGGTTACATACACACGATAGTTTCTTTCTCTCTCTTTCTTTTTCGGACTACCCTTCCCTGCGGACTCGGATGATTCAGACGGCGCACAAAAATTCTTTCGAATCGATTCGCGGATACGATTCGTTTCCGATCGTTCGCTCGGAATGCATGAACACGGTGTATCGAACTAATTTCGATGCGGCTCCGGTGTGTGTAACAAGCGGTGTGATGTAACGTAGCGTCACGTTGTAAAAGTGTTTTCTCTGCCAGCGAGGTGCCTTTGCCATTACGGTAGAATATCCTTTTTCCCTGACTTTTCATATATTTTTTTTTGTTTGTTTCTGGTAAACACGAATGCCATTCGAATTCACAGTATCGTTTAATTTAACTAGGCGTTATTTACACAGTTTATTCGATTCGATAGAAAAAAGAGTGAGGATTATACGTGCGACTGTATGCTTCTTTCTTTTTTTCTTTAATAGCCGGCCCGTTTTAATTCGTTCAACTGATGCGCCAGCTTCTCCTCCTTGGTTCTCCTCGCTTGGCCCAACTTCCGGCATTCGATGTACGTGCCAAGAAAACGTTCCACGTCTATTTTCCTGTTGAGAAAATCCTCGGCAATCCTCTCGCTCTCCTCGTGACTCTCGTCGGCCGCCTTCCTCAGACATTCCTTTATATGATCCGGAGTAAACACCTCTGACAGTTTATTGTATCTTTGTATCAGCTGATCGTATCGGGCCTTCAGCGCAGCGACCGTCTGCACTTTTTTTCGATACATCAGACTGCAATTCTCTAAGCTCCGGTTCTTTGACAATGTTAGCCTCTGGAAAACAAATTTTAAAAGGTCAGCGAATTCTGAACCGCCAAACAATTCACTTATAACAATAAAGATTTAACCCTTGCAACGACACACTGTCCAGAGTCTTTTGGACTATTATCAGCAAATACCACATTTTTACAAATCTCTCTGAATCGATGGTTTTCAGTCATAAGTGGCTTAGCATCCTTCCGTAGATAACTGAAAACTGCATCGATGTGTGCACTAAGAAATACGTTATTCCATTTACAAAGAAACGATTGAAATATTATTAGATAGAATCCACGGTTTCAAAAGTATTTTAGATTTCATCGTTCGGTAGTGCGTTTGCCCTACGATGAGAAATTCATTTCGGAAAGCTTTAGATCCGAGAAAACAACAGTGCGCACCGTTGCAAGGATTCAAACAACTTGCCGGCAGTTTTTTGGACCCAATCTATCGCGTCGTCGATGGACGTGTGAACGTCTTTCAGTTCGGAATGTTTGTCCAAGAATTCGTCCAGCCTGTCGTCGTCTTCGCTGAGTCGTTTCAATTCTTCGTTACTCAGGTTGTTCAGTTCTGGAAACGCAACGCTCTGCGAAGCTTTCGCCTGTAGATGATTCGACAACGATGGCTGATGATAGTTCGCGTTCGCGTAATGGGAGTTCAAGTACGTTCCTTGTTGGTTGGAGTTGTATCTTGTTATCGGATTGCTGGCATGGAGCGACCTGTTCCTCGAGCCGGACACATTGTACGAATGCTGCGACGGCGAACCAAACTTTGTGCAACCGTCCATGGCGTACTGTGTGCCTGCATTCGTTTGGTTATAATTAAAATTACAAGAACTTGCACTGGCTGACGAGAACTGTGGGTACTGCGTGGCATGGTAAGAATTGAACGATGTCTGCGGGATATCCGAGTAGTGCGGCAGAGAATACGACGGAGAATTTCTTCCTTGTAAATCTGCGATCGAATATCATAAGGATTAAACACCGATCGATGCAACCGCTTAAGAAGACTTACCGCTATGCGACTTAACCGATCCTGGAGACACATCTTCCAGTAATTGAGGAGGATTTTTACTGAACTCTCTGATAATCGCTTGAACAACTCGACCAAGATCGCTGTGCACTGTAAACTATTACATAGAAACGTTATATAGACTTCGCCAAGTTTCTAAAGATAGAAATATCTGTCCGTCCAGTAAGATCCTTACATTGAGCAGCCCTGGCGCACTTGTGATTTCGCTGTATTCGTTGCACCAAGGATGACTCACGGGCGGAGAGACCCTGAGCACTGGTTTTTCCAACGGAAACTCCGGTGACAAAGAGACCATAATAGCCATTCTCCTTTCCCCGGCATTGAATTGTACCTGATATTCGACATCTTCTCTTAATTCTACCACACTGAAACAACGCAAAGTATGTAGAAAAATGTTATGTATATATATATATTTTTTTTTTTAATTCGAAAACATGAGAACAAAGCAGTATTTGATGGGCATCGTTCTACCGAAGGATCTGTAAGAATAATATGTAATCAGAATCGCAGGAAACGTGTTCGCGAAGCGTTCGCACGAGCCGGGAACGAGCGAAGAACGATGATATCATTCGTTTTCGTGCAAATAAAATGCTGCCCCGTCAATTTACGTCCACCTGTGGTCCATTGTTCGCGACCGTGTCGGATTGGCTACGCGAAGAAATTGTTCCTGCGGCTCTTTATCGAGAAATCGTGCGAAAGAGCATCGCCGTTGAAAGAAGCGAGGAACAAAAGACATTCGCCAACGGTAGTAAGGTTAAAAGCGGAAGAGAGGTTACAACGATGCTGGTCGAATGGTCTTACTTGTCGTTAAAGATTTTCAGCGTGTCGATCTGCCGTTTTCTCTTAACTGCGACATTCTCATTTTCGCCACGGAATATTCGCGATATCATTTAAGAGCGTGAAATGTAGATAAAACATTCGCTTATCCTTCGACCTCCCTGTCAAAGCAACCATCCAGCAGAACAGCTGTTTCCTTGGCCCTCTCTGGTCGCACTTCACAGGAGGGGAATTATTGTCACGATCGCGCAACGTCTAGTGTAGCGCGGTATTCATACTCTCGCTCCTCTACATATGTGTATATACGTATATACATATGCACGGACGTGCACATGCACCAGAGAGTGGCGCGCGAGTCGCTAGCAGCTAGCTGTCAGTAGAGTTTCAGCTACGTTATTTTTTTCATTCCATCGAGTCCCGTCGATTTTACGAACTAAATAGATGTTTCTCTAATCAGACATCGATATCGTGAAAACAATATTCCCTGTACATTTTTAATATAGATTTTATATAAACGACCGTGAACAGAGATTCACTACATGGTGATAGTGTCGACGGGTTGCATGCACTCCGGGGTGGCCTCGGCTCGTTTCGTGCCTTGTCGTGCCTAGTCACAGTCACGTATCACACGAAACTGTTGAACCGATGCGTTCCCTCGGATCAAAAAATATTATAATAGCTGGTTCATTTGATTTTTGCGAATAATATTACTTTTGTCACTTTTCTCGAATGCCCCAGTACAAAGTGCCATCACGTATCATTAATTTACAGCCCCTAAACTAAACTTTGAACTAAATTTTGAAATTCCTATGAGAACGTATTTTAATAATCAATTCGAAGAATCTCCTAAAAATCGAGACAATTTTGTCCGAGCTTGTGATCGAGTTTTAGTGAATGCTAGCGTATAGTGGCGTACACTAACCCAGTAAATTGGATATATTAAATTAAAGGGTTGCTTCCAGCATTGTTCAAATAAATTCGAAATAATTTAATGTAACTTCACATATGGTGTTGTTCATGGGCCAAATTAGGCCCAAAGCTTTTACAATAAAAAAAAGGGTGTTGCCCATTTTTGTGGGCAAACGAAGTTACTAGCTTATCGTCGGCATTCCTTATCCACCAGGTTCCGCGTTTCGCCGCAGGTGGCGCCACAGGACATAAATTGGTCTGTCAGGAAGTAAATAAGTCTGTGTAAATTGTGTGGCAACGTTCTGAAATAAAGTAAATTCCTTGACGGTTTATATGGATCTGTTTTCACAAACGCGATTCATCGATAGGAAACAATGAACAAACAAATGAAAATTTACAAATTAAATTATCGACATCTTGACAATATAGTAATCTACGTTATCGACACCCACCAGAGAACACGCTTACCAGGTTCAGCGTTTTGCAAAGGATGGCGCCATCGTCGTCAAGATGTCGTGGCGGTCGATTCGAATGAAAATATTGAAAGGAAACAGAAGCGTTTCCTTCGAAGCGTTCCAATCGAATTGCCCGATGCTGCTATATAAGCGCGTTTCTTCTGCAGGATAATCGAATATTTCTAAACGCAACGGTACGAACGCGAGGAGAGTGTGTAAGAAATTGCAGCCCTCTAGTGGTTACTCCGTGTTCGCGACGGTGTCGCCACATTTTCACAGCTCTTGTCCGATCGTTCACTATCGTCTGCTCGGTCGCGTGAATCAGTGAAATGTGTGCCGGCATCCTCATCGAATATGTACACCGTTGACTTCTAGTTCAGCAGATACCTGCTTTCCGAGAACCTGACAGCGGGGTGTAGCCATCGTCGATTACTTTCTCAGTGAGTGTTCGACAGATCATTAATAATACAATGGATTACCGAGACGCTCGCTGGCAGAATAATACCTCGCAGCTATTGTTAACCGCGTCAATCGCCGTTGACGCAACACGGCAAAGTCTTCGCGGTCAGTAATTCAACACCCGTTCGGTCGGTTAACACCACCGCGAAATTACGTGTTGCTCGGTCCCTCTCCGTTTCTCATAACCTAACAAAAAACCACTTTGAGCCGTGGAAACGGCAAAGCAAAGAAGTCGATCGATTCACCGAAGAAATAAGATCCCCGTCTCTTCGTTCGCCTGCGGTTGTCTCGCGTCGTCTTCTGCATTAAAGAAATTCGAAATTTCGGTAGACGTTTCGTGGGTGTTACGAATCCTCTTGATCCGATTAGAGTACATACATATGTGTGATATGTAGAAATGAGAACGTGACCAATACAAGTGACATTCGAAGGCATTTGGCACAGGATTCGCGGGCTGGCTATTTTCAAACGCAGCCTTGCGACATATTTACGGCTTTGTATATTATCACGGATTGTTCGTGCATTCCAAGGTGTTACTTTCGCACGATGAGACGTCGAGGCTGAGAGATACAGCCTCTCCGATCATTGTTCACGGCCGTAGCAGCTTTTTTCTTCTTTTCATGTATTTTATTGTTGAACGCATTGTGTCTTCTCAAATTAGTCGAACGTCGTCTGCTCAAATAGACGTCTCTCTCTCTCTCTCTCTCTGCTTATTTATATATATATATGTTATGTGATCATATATATGTATATATATTTTCAGAGAAAGATGTCTAGGGAAATGAGGAACACTGGATCTGGCTGGTTACCCGAGCGCGTCAGCTTATGTAACCCCCACGTGCTTCGGGGACTGTCAAGGTCTCTGAAACAGTGTCATGTGAATTATTTTTCGACACGCACACACAGTCGCGGGTTGCGTCGAACGCGTGAATCTTACCAACCAAATACCCACACGCACACACGCGTCACGCCACTTCGCGTACGCACACGCAACGCTTCGTGGCCTTTTCCACCCGCGTATCGTTTTTATTAATCGTCGATGATTCCAACCGATAACAACCAGTGACCTCACTTCGAAATTAATTTTCTCAAAAAGCCGGGAACGGATCGTACGGGAAGTTTTTCAGAGTCTTGTACCGGCACGGCGAAGAACCGAGCGAATCAATTCCTCGGACAGATAAACGAACGTGAAAAATTTTTGTTGGTCGGCCGGGCTTAATTCCCGAATGGCATTATTACTTTGTCATCGGATAATAACGATAACGTCTCCAACAGCACACGTTTCGTAAGACAGCCAGATATATAGGATACACGTTTCGTTTTATCGCGTGACATAGATCATTTTGCACTGGAACAAGAAAAACTGATTAAGTCGTTCGACGTGACAAAAGGTGATAATTATTGCTGACTTATCGATAGCAGTGGCGGCTCGCGTATAGGCACAGTGGAACTGCAGAACTATTTCCACTCGATATTTATCGATAACATTTAATATAAGTCCTTTTTTTCTTTAATTCTTTCTTTATACTTGTACAATATACAGGTTGTCCCAAAACTCCTTCAACATCCTGAAATGGGCGGTTCCCGAGGTGATTCGAAGCAACATTTTCCTTTTGTGAAATGTCCGCCGGGGCTTCGTTCAGGATTTATTAACGAAAAAAACACGGACCAATCAGAGCGCAGCTATAACAAACGGCTCAGCGACAGTTCCCGCCGAGCGTCGCGTTGCCGTTGGACGAGCCAGAGTCCGACCGCTGTAGCCGCGCTCTGATTGGTCCGTGTTTTTCGTTAATTTATATAATAATAGTTTCAGGATGTTGAAGAAGTTTCGAGACACCCTGTACAATCCTTAAGCTCAACGTCAGTAGCCATCGCCCGCTTATACAGTTTTACAACAAAGGCTAAAAATTTTCTGGACCCCCACTAATTTTAGCCACGAGCCGCCACCGAGTAAAATGCATTAACAATTAATATTGCACCGCATCTGCTACACGTGGACGGTGACTTCTTTCCGACGTGCTGATTAGCTTCTATCAATTCGAGGGGGGAGGGGGTGGAACCGAATCGCTTAATGAGCCAATTAGCGTAGATAGCGCGCGCACTTTGCTCCTGAAAAACGATTAACCGTTCATTTCCAAAATAAGAATGTTCGCCTTGTCGAATGGTAAAATTGATCGAAGGCTTGAAACGAAGAGAGAACAACTTTGGGAGTCCTTGTCGCCGTACGGTTCATCTGTTCGCGGTGTCTAGTCCTGCGGACCGAGCATTTCTGCAAGATAACAATGCCAGCGCATTTTTGTTCGGCTTCCTCCGGTCACGCGAGGACCGTGTGGTCTTGTTCTGTTTGTTCGAGTAACACGCGACGCGCGTGTTATCTCCACGATTGCGAGAAATTGTCTACGCAATCTAATGCGCGCAATCCACTTCTACATCGGTACGTTCATCTAGCGGTTTTTACTCGATGTGTTTCACGACATTACGGAATTTCATTGATTACGTTGCTGTTTCCGTGTACCTGATATGTGTACACGCACATATATACACAAACGCGATAAGCGTACAAACATCGTACAAGATAATTATCGAGTACGACTTTTTTTTTCGAAATGGTGCGATAGCTCGGGCGGCGTCTGGCTGCTTTCATTGATACACGATAAATCACGAACCACGGGAGTAGAAAGTTTTCCGGTAATCTTGGAAATCTCGTTCGCTCTAATCTATCAATAAGTCGGTACCCAGGGCCGGCTTGACCTTTTGCGGGGCCCGGTTCAAAAATTTTGCGGGGTCAGAATACACGTTCGAATCCTATACTTAAATTTCGCAATAAGTAATTACTTATTATAAGTGCAAAGGATATTATATATATTTTTTGTAAGATAAATATTACATAATTTTTCTCGCTTTTCTCGCCGCAATGATTACGTCACCAAAATTAATTGAGTTTGCTACTTCAGGTCTTGCAAAATGTCTGACGAGTTTTCATAGACCGCGGGGGCCTATCTACTAATGTATAAATAGTAATAATGTATAGCTTTATAACTTCCAATGGGAAGTTCCATCTAAGCTTTCAATAAAAAAAAAAAAAAAAAAAAAAAACGCGAGGCCGGGTTCCGGCGAACGCGCTGAACCTGCGTCGCGCTGGCCCTGTTGGTACTTTGGTACCATTATTTTTTTTTTTTTTGAACCTGCATCCCCAAAAATATCGTAGAAGAGAAAAGACAATATATATTTTTTGCATGGCATCATTCATTTTATTAATGTTGAAATATTGATTACGAGCAAGTCAAATTTTCTTTCATCTAAAAAGAAAGGCGTAACATTCGTATTTGTTAAGCTTTGTGTAAAATCTTCATCATGAGTCTGGCTCGTTAAAATACGGCAAGGGGTTAATTGACGTCGGAGAGGAAACGGCAGCTTTTCTTTCCATGCTGATTGGACGTCATCTACTCGTCAGAAATTGGCCTACGAACTTTCCTATTTCGATACCCGCTGGAAAGGTTGGGTTTTTTAGCCCTCTCGCGAAGATCGCAAGAGGCACGCCGCCGCCACATCGTTGCGGGCGGTTTATTCGAATTATCGTCGGAGGATAAAAAACCGTTTCGTCCCGGATCACCCGATTCGATGTCACCGGTTAGGCTACTTGGCAAATCGTACCTTGGACTTAGCTATATTCGATACTTTAAATAGCTTTTATCGTTGTTTACCGAAGAAACAAAGCTCGGGGCTTTCGTCGGGTCCTTAAATCTAAAATACGTACTGCTCGACCTGCTTAACACGGATCTAGATATAATGTAAACGGTACCTATTACTGCGGTATTATCAATGAGATTAAAATACGTAAAACTAAATATTTAACAAAACAAATAAATTTCTACAATTCAATGAGAACGTATTAAACAAAATTGTCGATCATCCTCATATTTTTATTCGAAAAATCATTCTTCGCGAAAGGTGAATACAGGACCATGTTTCTTCCATCTCGATCGCCAAAGGACTGTGATCGCATACGGGAAAGTTTTATTATTATTTGGACACCTACCTCGGTACAATAAAAACATTGAACGAAACTGCTGTTGTATTTTCAATGACAAAAAATTCATCGCTCAGCCCTACAGAGTCTTAAAAGTTACTAGTTCCCTTATAACAAACAATTGAGTTAAAAATTTATCTAGACTTTGTGCGACTCCTATTGTAATGCGTGCTCATGAAATCATTTTTATTATTCCAATAATTGTAAAATAACAAATCTGCGACCGGTGGCGGTGGGTTTAGCGAAGGTGGGGCTTATTACTGCGGCAAAAAAAATCACTAGGAAGTTCCCTAAATGTCGCTTCAGCCTGACGTTTTAGGTTAGGTACTTACTAAACGTAAAACTCACGAAATCTTGCGAATTTCGCGTGTTTTAGTTGAGAGAATTACGCTGAACTTAAAACGCCATGAACGAGGTATACGGACAAGTACGAATAACGAGATGCATAACGGCCAATAGGTTAATGAGTCACCCTGCCCGATATTTGGCAGTGTATCAACAGGTGCGACACGGGTCGGGAGATGGTGGTGGTGGTGGTGGTAGAATGCGTGTGCGTATTCGCGGGAAGCCGATACATGGAGCATCGAACGAGCCAGACATTCGGACGGTTCGTTGGCTCCCGCACGGTCCACGATTTAAAAGACCGATCGAGGTTGGCCAAGTTCCGAACGTTGCGTCGAGCAATTTCATCTGCAGCTGATCGCACGTGACGTTATCTGTTTCCGTGTTCGTATTCGCGAGTCACGTCCACGATCGTGCGCCGGTACGACACACGTCGAGCCGAGGTGTCGTACAAAGATCGCGGGACTTACGGAAAAATCGCCTCGCCAGATGACGCAACGGATGGATCGTCACCGCATATCTTGCATAATTACCGCGAGAGGGCAAATCGAACTAAAAGCGCTGATAAAAAAAAATGTTATGCACGCACACACAGGAGATAGATATGCGTGTAGCATCTCTCGCGAGTATCCGACGCTTTCAAATTGTACGAAGCTACGGGTGACTGTACCGATTACTGCGGTATCGTGCTTCGATAGAACTTCATTTCAATGCTATTACCGATTTATCATGAAATAATAATATGCGTGAGCATTTCATGGAGGACGGACATGTTCTGAATACAAAAAAAAATATTTGTGGTCCTGAAAACCTAATACGACGTAAGAGAATATTTTTAAAAAATAAATAAATAAAATCGATAACATTTCATAGAAAAAGAGTAATCGTGATAAATATAGGAGCGCTGTATAGATAGAAGTTTGGGAAAGCGATAAAACGTTGTATTAAAAAAATTCCAGAGACGCAATACTCGAGTGTGCATGATGTAAGAATGATGTAAGAAAGGAAAGAAGAGTCGAGGGCGATCGAAACGATAAGAGCACACAGAGTAGAACACAGCGATTAGGGTCGACCACCATGCGACTCCACGAGGCCGATACTTTTTTTTTTGCTATGTACACATAGTTCTCGTACGAATATTATCGGTTAGAATATATTTATGTACATATGCATAGGATACATACGTATAATACGTACCGCTAATTCCACCTTTGTCTACTTACAGATCTTTCTTGGAAGATTGTCGTTGCGGCTAGAAGCGACTTAGAATGGCATCGTTCAAGCTGCTAGTGGGGGTGACGAGTGCCGTAGGCGCCGGTGCACTCACTTCCTACATGCTCAAATCCGACAATGTCGTAAGTAATCTGAACCATGCCGACGGGGATCGATGAGAGATCGCAGACAGCGAGCGTTAGCGTGGAACGATTCCATAGGTTCTCCCGAAATCCGGATGTAAGCGGTTAGCCTCGCCGGGGCTAAATAGAAACTATTACCGATCCGTAACGGTGTTCAAGGTTGCAGAGCACGGTGTTTCGTGATCAGGCGGTCGCGTGGCTGCCGAAAATTTCGCCGTTTGCTAGACGGAATCTGTGCCAGGCCAGAGACCGGACAGACTATTTCGAACACGATGCAAACCGTTGACTCGAAAAAACCATGGCCGTGCGTGTACACTTGTGCGTGCGCGGAGCCATCCGGCCCGGCCACGGACAGATAAAACCAATTAAGTAATTTTGCTATCGTGGCCGGGCACGCGCGTCGACCAAGTCTAATCGAGTTTAAGAAATCAGTTTATCTCGCCGAACCCAATTGATCCGATTAGTTAGCCGACTAAAATTGATTCGGCCAAGGTTGCCGCGGCAAGTCGGCAAGTCGACGCGGCGCGGTGATTAATCATATTGCGTGGCTATCGTCGACGACGATCGTTCGGACGTCGAACACCGACGAATTGTTTCCAATTCGTTCACTCCGATAAACGGACGGGCGCATCGCCAGGCAGAGCCCGGTTGTCCTGCGATTGCTATGAGTCATGCGATCTCATCGGATCGAACGTTGTTGGTTCGTGTCCTATTAGCACGTTGGCTAATGTGTCAAACCATCGGCTAAGCTAATATCGTACTCACTGGTGGATGCTAAAATAGTTACCCCGGTTCGGGTTGATTAAAAATAGCTCAGCCGGCGCGTACCTATATGTATATGTAGATGCGCAATACTTGAGTGCGTATGCGCGTAACACGCTCTGTTCTTCTTCTTGTAGGTGTACACGGAAAAGTCGAGAGCCAAGCCAGCGAAGAGGCCCCTGCCGACACGCGAGGATCAAGTCAAGACCCTGAAAACTCATGGGGAGTATGACGTCCTCATCGTCGGTGGTGGAGCAACCGGCGCAGGGTGTGCTTTGGATGCTTGTACACGAGGTATCTAGCCACCTCGTTCTCGTCTAATGTCGGTGCCATTAGTATTAGAATAAGCAGGTTTTCTAGCGTTTAGTTTAGTTCTCTAAGCGTTGAAGTATTGCGTCCAATCCGCGCGTGGTTTGCTCGCAGGTCTTAAGACGGCTCTGATAGAAGGGGATGATTTTGCATCCGGCACATCTTCTAGAAGTACGAAGCTGATTCACGGGGGAGTACGCTATCTGCAAAAAGCCATCATGCAGCTGGACATGGAACAGTACAAGATGGTGAGGGAGGCGTTGCAGGAGCGGGCCTCCATGCTGAACAACGCGCCCCATCTGGCTCATCCTTTGCCCATCATGTTGCCGGTTTACACGTACGTCGAGCATCTAGTAAAAGTTCGACGCCCGCAATATCCGCTGCTACAATGCTATCCGACTTTTTTTGAACAGGTGGTGGCAAATTCCATACTACTGGTTCGGCATAAAGATGTACGATATCGTCGCTGGATCGAAAACGGTCAAGTCATCGTACTTTCTTAGCAAGTCCAACGCGTTGGAGCTGTTCCCGATGTTGAAAGGCGATAAGCTGACAGGAGCTATCGTCTACTACGATGGTACGTCGTAGCGTTTATTTTCTGTGTCGCATTTTTATTATTCTTCTTTCTGAATCTCTGATGGTACCCTTTCGATGGATTCAGGTCAGCAGGACGATGCAAGGATGAACTTAGCGGTAGCTCTGACCGCGTCCCGACACGGTGCAACCGTGGTGAATCACGTTTCGGTTGTTAATCTCACGAAAGGCATCGATAAGGTACAATCGGTTGACCCGTTGATCCGCGCTTGCTACCCGTATAGATAAGCTTCGCAGTCTGTTTGTCTTATCTTTGCGGAACAAATTCTTGTTGAAGGATGGGAATCGAGTACTGACCGGCGCTCGTGTCAGGGACGAGCTTACCGGAGAGGAGTGGGACGTGAGAGCGAAAGCGATAATAAACGCAACCGGACCGTTCACCGATTACATTAGAAAAATGGACGACCAGAGCGTCAAGACAATCTGCGCCCCATCCTCCGGTGTTCATATCGTCCTTCCCGGTTACTACAGGTGAATTAGTTTAATACCTCGTCGAGCTATCGAACAGACATCGATTAACGAAGAACAAATTCCCGCGCAGTCCCGATCAGATGGGTTTGCTGGATCCAGCGACCAGCGATGGCCGAGTCATCTTCTTCCTACCCTGGCAGAAGCAAACGATCGCAGGAACGACCGACTTGCCCTGCGATATCACGCATAATCCCCGACCGACCGAGGACGAGATCATGTTCATCCTTCACGAGGTGAAGAATTACCTAAACCCGGACGTTGAAGTCCGTCGAGGGGACGTGCTGTCCGCGTGGAGCGGCATCAGGCCGCTCGTCTCCGACCCGAACAAGCCGAACACTCAATCGCTGGCTAGAAACCACATCGTGCACGTTAGTCCCAGCAAACTGATCACGATAGCCGGTGGCAAATGGACAACTTACAGAGCGATGGCCGAAGAAACAATCGACGCAGCCATCAAAGGTGGTGCCCCCCTTAGCTTATAGACGCGTTTAACCCTCGAACAGCGAAGTCGAGTAGTTTTAGTCATGGATCTAAAGGACGGTGGCCAGTTCTGCGGGGTTGAAGCGAAAGACTGAAGGGCAGTCGACCTTTAAAACGACCTTGAAAAAGTCAAAATTTATTAGTAGATTTACCTACCAAGATGGCTGAACTTTAACCGCTGAATGACGTTTTAAAGGACGACTCCCCTTTCGTCTTTCGCTTCAACCCCTCGCATCTATAAGTCCACTTTATATGCACCGTCCTTTAGGTCTGAGTTTGAGCGACGCGCCTGTGGACGGCAACCCGGTGCGTGCAACCAACAGGCGCAGGCGCGAGCGGAACGTTGAACCGACTCGCACTGTTCGCCGAGAGTTAATGATAAAAATGACCGCGCGACGAATCGTTCGAAATCCATTGTATGCTACATTGTATACTATCCCCTGTACAAATTCTTCAGCTTGCGAGTTGACACCGGAAAGACCTTGCCAGACCAGAGAGCTTCTCCTGGAGGGCGCTCATGGTTGGGGCCCGACCATGTACATCAGATTGGTGCAAGATTTCGGACTGGAATGCGAAGTTGCCCAACACTTGGCCAAGAGTTACGGGGACCGAGCGTTTGCCGTGGCGAAGATGGCTTCTCTCACTGGCAAACGATGGCCGATCATTGGCAAGAAGATTCATCCCGAGTTTCCGTATATCGATGCCGAGGTAAGAGAGCATCGTTTAATCTACCTCCAAAATCGGAGCTCTTACCAGCCGGGTATCCGAGTGTCTATCGCGACAGCGAGAGCTGCAACTTTCAACGATTATATTCCATCGATTGATCAAGCAATTGATTTTTAGATTCGATACGGAGTTCGTGAATACGCTAGAACAGCGATAGACATGATCGCACGAAGATTGAGATTAGCCTTCCTTAACGTTCAAGCGGCGCAAGAAGCCCTTCCGGGCATCATAGACATCATGGCGGAAGAATTGCATTGGTCGGACGAAGAGAAGAAGAAACAGCACAAAATGGCGGGCGACTTCCTTGCCAACGAAATGGGTTCGATGGTGAACCGTGCCTCTCGCGACAAGATACCTATTAACCTGACGAAAGAAGAGATTCAACTGTACATCAAACGTTTCGGTATCATCGACAAGGACAACAAGGGATACGTATCCATCAATGACATCAGGCGAGGACTCAAGGTACGTATAAACGGTTTCTCTTTCTCTCTCTCTCTCTCTTCTTCTTCTTCTTCCGGTTCGTTGCATATCATATAATTGTCAATGTCCAGGTACTTGGCATTAAGCTAACAGAAGATGAGATGCACACTTTGCTCAATGAAATTGATCTCAATTACAATGGGCAAATGGAACTACAAGACTACTTGCAGGTAAATAAATAGAACGTCTATGTTAATATTTACCGTTTTACTATTCACAGCTATTCGGTGACAAGGAAGTACCTGGTGAAGAGCTTCATGAAATTCTACGCGAAATCGACACTAATATGAACGGTCAAGTCGAATTGGACGAATACCTTCAGGTCTGTGAAAGCTCGCACGCAGATTTTCAGTACAGTTCTGCTGCTTTCATACATTTCTTTTGTTGCATAACACTATGACCTTCTCTTTCGTCCGATACAAAGAGTAAAATCGCAAGACCTGTTGGATATCGATACTCACACATAATAATACTCTTTGCTCTATAACTATGCGATACGATACGATATAACGCGTAAACCAACGTCCGTGTTTTAGTAACAAATCTCTTTCGAACTCTACTTTTGTCTTTCACCTGCACGAACAGCGTTTTATCCCTTTTGCATTCATACTACAATACGAATTTACATTTATGACCTTTGGTAGCGAAGGAACGTGTCTAACGTAGCGTTATCTTTCATCTTGTATTGTGGTGTATCACACTTACACTATGCTGCTTGTATTTCTTTTTCTTCTAAGTTGTTTTAATATCATGCTGCTCTTGTGCCAGAATGCGGCGAGACTTGTTTGATACTTTTTTCGTTTTTGCAACCGTTTCGTTTGGTTTTGTTCGAATAATACGATAAGACTGGAACGACTCGAAACCGTATTGACTCTGTTATTTCGTCTCTGTAGATGATGTCGGCGATCAAGTCCGGACACGTAGCGTACTCGCGTTTCGCGAGAATGGCAGAAATGGAGGAGGCGCAACACGAACAAGAAATATTGAAGAAACAGATCAGCGTGGAAAGATCCGGTGGCGGACTGTGAAGAGGTGAAAGTAATACGGCATCATATCGAAAGAAACGGTCATGGTGTGATCGACGCAATGAGACAGATCACCGCGCGACGAACTGTTTATCATAGATAATCTTAATTCACCCTCAAACGGTACGAATATAGCCCATTTTAGTACAAATGTTCCAGAATCACTTGGTATTTCGTACTTTCTACAATAACATCTAATCGCAATCAGCCTCCAAGCTCAAAACCGGAACTAGATGGTATTCGCTTAGATTTTAACGATGAAAATGGCAATGTCGTAAGAGAGTTTCGACGTTAATGTAAATATCATGTGTACAGCATCTTAATTGCACTATGTTATAGCTGTGCCGTGTCTGTATATACGTATACTGCAAAGAAAATGCAGCACGATCAAAGTACTTAAGAATGTATCGTTGATCGACTACACCATTATACCAGTTATTACCAGTCGTTACAATCTATAATATGTGAAATTATACATTTGATCTCGCATTGTAAACTTCCATATGTAAGTAACTGAAACGCTTGCGACCCCGTTGTAGGTCGTAAGCATTTTAACGGTCATAATCATTCAACACTGTTTCGCAACTACGAAAATGGAACACGGTGCAGTTCTGCGACAAGAACCAACGTGCCACTAATAATTTTTGTCTCTGTACAATGCACGTAATAGTCCTACACTACGGGTTGATTCATGCCATATATTGTAACCATATTTTTAGTATGTGATGAGATGATTTTATTTATAAATTATGTTAATTAAATTATATTAATCTACATATATACACGTTACGCAAATAACTCTTTTATTTAATTTATTGCCTCCGATGCTGCAGGACGACGACACGTAAAAACCGACGCTAGAGATTAATTTATTTCGCTATCATTAGTCATTTACCATTGGCTTAAATAAAAATTCCTGTTAAACTATAGATAGGCTGAATACGTGTGTTTTACCTATCCTTGTCTTTTAGACCGGCGAGATGATCGTCATTGTTGACTCTGCGACCACGAAAAATTAGGTTAAACTCCAAGCAATTCATTCGGCAAAACAATAACCGAGAAGCTCAACTCTAATGCAATGCAACTCTAATCTAATGTATTTTGCAGATCGTGAGCAAATCTGCTCAATACTTCAATCGTTCGAAAAGTTGACTGATAAAGAAACCCGCGGCTCGACGCGCCGACGTCGTATAACCTCAAAAAGCGAACGTATCTCGTGACGCAAATTCGTGAGTAAATATCTTCAAGCGTACGAATACCTTTTTACGGTTTCGAATTACACCATCGATCCGTCAGGAGAGAAAAAAATTCGATAGAAAAGTAGTTCGCGCTATTTAAACCGACAGGGGCGAAAGAGAGAGAGAGAGAGAGAGAGAGGAGAAACGTTATCGAAGCAATTAGGAAAAGGGCGGCGGCATAAAAGGGTGTGCAGAGCTCCTCCCTGCCGCAATTCAGCCGTCGCGCAAACCCCAACGTTCTCGAGCCTAACCGACGCAAGGTTCCGCGAGAGCACCGAAGGCCAGAGCGAGAGAAAAGACGAACACATGTCCAATAACGACGCCGCCGCGTCGCGGCTTGCAGCAGCGTACAGCGATCCCCGGCCCCGGTACAGCTTGGTGCCGTGGCCGCTGAAAGGAGAACGAGGCAGGAGGGAAAGGGGGAGTGGGGCGACAACCAGCACCAGCTCCCGCTAAAAAGAGGGGAAGGAAGGCCAGAGAAAGTAGGAGGTGTGCATCGTTTATCCCTCTTCGACGGGGTGGGCGTCCGACGGCTGCCGCGTACGCCCCTGTCTAACGAACCTCCGCTCGTCGCCGGCAATCGCGATCCAACCACGACCAATCGGGACGCTCGTTCGTTGGTCTCGTGAACGGCGACGTTGCCACCTCGTGTACCGCCCCACGGCGAAAGTAGTCGTCTCATAGCGGTATTCGTAGTCCTGTTTTGGCGAGGGACGGCCAACCAGCACGCGTTGTCGCGAACGGATATATACGTGCACGTGTTGAATCACGTTGGAAATCGGATCGCGCACCGCCTCAGGTGTTCCAAGATAAGCGGCGGAGGCTCGCGGTTCATCGACGGGACGAGTCCTCGGGCTCGGTTGCGCGGAGGAGGCAAGCATCGCCACGGCGAAACGAAGATATCGCACGGCTCGACCGCATCCACTGTGGCTTTTGGCGGCAATTTCGAACGCGGCGTCGACTCGACACGGGAACGTGTTGGATAATCCATTTCCATACCACGGTCAATCGAATCGCCGTACGGGCTGGTTTCGCGTGACAACGTTGCCCAGAAAAGAACAAAAAAAAAATGGAAAACAGAATGGGTGTAGAGAAAAAACGGTGAATCGCCGACCGATTGGTTGATCATTCGGAGCGACGTTAGTGCGCTCGCGCGCGCTGCTTGGTGTGTACATATATCTATATATACATATATAGGAAGGCCTTTGCGTCTGTATGCGTGGCACTCGAGTACGTCTGTGAGATACGCGTGCCTAGCAATATAACCGGCGTGGAGGAAATAAACTTTGTGCATTTCTCTCGTGATATAGGCACGCAACGCGTTAGACTATGCTACGGTGAATCTTGACCAGACGCGAGAGAAACGATCGAGTCGATGGTTCTTCGCTGTGCTCCGTAATATGGCCGCCTCGAGACTGTCCCGAGCGATCGGATCAAACGCGTAGCAGGCAGGCAGGCAGGCAGGCAGGGGTGGCGAGTGTCGAGATATTTGGTCAACCGAAGGGTAGAAAGGCAGTGGCGGGAGGCAGAGCGTGGACGTTTCCGCGGAGAAGCACGTGCCAGTTCGCGAGTTAGGTGGAGTCCCATGCGCAAAGTGGGTGGAGGCTGCATCGTGAGGCTGGCTTCCCCGTTATCGCAGGTACGTGAGAGTGTGTGCGAGCTGCGAGCCGACCAGCGCGACCGAGTGGGCGGGTGTGACGACACGCGTCGCGCACGTCGCGCGCCTCCGCGCCGCCTAACCTCCGTGCCTCTCCGCGCTCTGTGTGTCGGTGTATCGGTGTTGGTGAGTATGCGCGTCCTTGCCACAGCGTGCGATATTTCGAGAGGCGGGTGGGGCGGCAGGAACAGGGGCGTAGAGAGGCGGTCCTCGATCGGGTTCTCGAGGAGTGCTCTCTGGCCTTCTTTGTCTTCGGAGTGTGGTCTTTGCACGTGTCGATATAGTTTCGGTCGGTGAAGCTTCCTTCAGATTACGCCCTGTATTTAGGTTCCGTTCGCGTTGCCGCTGGCGTTCAGGTTCGCGTTGACGTTTACGTTGACGTTGACGTTCAGCCGGCCGCGTCGTCTTCTTCTTCTTCTTTTTCCTCTTTCTTTCGATGCCTTCGCTCCAGTACCAAGGGTAGCGCGAGATGCGTTTCTCCACAATCCGAGAAACAGCGGACCGATCCTCTCGATATATGCCTCTTTCGATAACCGATTGTCACAGCCACGCACTCGCCAACTATTTCTAAGAAAAAGATGAATTTTCAGATCAAACGCTCGTGGAGCGAACGTTTTCATGTACCACGGACCAAGTAGATGGCCCGATGCCGTTCGTCGAAGGATGAATTCCTAGCAGAAGAGTGTTTTACTTAAAAGTAGCGTCGACGCCGGGATCGTTGTTTTCGACGAGGTATATACACGGCGGACACACTCAACATGAAACGTAGCGTGGACGGGAGGAACATTACTCAGGTAGTAGAGATTTTTTCTGGAAAACGAATTGCTAGAAACAAACGAACAATGAACGTCCATCGACAGGAGGAGATCGAAGACCATGATCCCCTGCAGGTACAACAGCAAGACGAGACCGAGCAACAACAACAGCAACAGCAAATGGAACAGCAAACTACCCAGCCACAGATACGTTTCTTAAGCGCAAACGTACTGCAACAACTGCAACAGCAACAAGATGTTCAGCAGCAAGCGCAGCAGCAGCAACCGCAAGTCATTACGTTACAACAGCTGCAAAATTTCGTGCCTTTACAAGCTCAGCAGCCGCAGCATGACCAACAAAGAGCGCAAACCATTTCTGTGCAGTCGTTGCCCCAACAGTTCTTGCAAGTGAGTATATCCATAATTGCTTGTTGTCGGGTGAAGTATCTCTTTTTGGTAATTAATTGTCTCTTGAAACGACGATCTCAGGGTGCTCAGCTGATCAGTACTCAAGCTCAAGCTGCGCTGCAACAGCAACAGCAGCAGACGCAACAGGCGCAGCAACAGTCGCAGCAGCAACAACCGCAGCAGCAACTTAGCTACAGCGTAATTCCACAGATGCAGACCGTTAATATAGATGGTCAGGAGGCGCTCTTCATACCGTCTTCTGCTATGTCGACGGGAGGACATCATCAAACACAGCCGACTATGCAATTTGCTACAGCCAACGGCCAACAAGTTCAACTGACCAGTCAGCAAGTGCAACTAGCAAATGGTCAGACCATTATTACCCCTCAACCTGTCAGTTTGATAAGGGCCCCCAATGTCTTTCCTACTTCCATCATACAAAATATCACTGGGCAGACTGTACAGCTACCAACGGGTATGTATTATCCAGCAGCGAAAGATTTAAAACTTTAGCGATAGAGTAATGTGATTCATAATGTGAGACATTGCAGGACAAAGCGTACAAGTTAGACCTCTTCAATTTCCTATGCAACACGTGCAGCAAACTGTACCTGTACAAGTACCGGTCACTGCTAGCAATGGACAAACAGTGTATCAAACCGTGCATTTTCCTGTTCAAGCATTGTCCAGTGTTTTCAATGTGCCTGCAACACAAATGATACCACAAATCACTCAGGTACGTTGCAAACAATTATTGAAGCAAGTTCTCCTCATAGTTGCATACATTGTATACAATTTGAAATTGACTTACAGCAAATACCGCAAATGGCGCAAATAATCACACCGAATGGACAGATTCAACAGGTTCAAATTGCCAACTTGCCGCAACTTCAAAGTTTGCAGGTAACTAGGAAAGAACACGTGTTTTATAGAAAGTAGTGTAGGATATGATGGGTGATTGCAAGAAGGGGAAAGAAAACGTTTGATTGTCTATTCGCAACTGCCTTTTCGAATCGCTCTTACATTGTTCTTTGTCTTTGAACAGTTGTTTTGGCCTCTGTCTCGCACTCACTCGCATACACGCGTTTCTCATGGGTTAAAGAAATTTTCTATTGCGCAGAGCCAACAGGTAACTCAAGTGGCCCAACAGGTTGCTCAGCAACAAGCGCAACAGCAAGTGGTGCAACAACAAGCTCAACCGCAAGTGTTGCAATCTGTACAGCAGCAACAACAACAACAAGCTGCGCAAGCTCAGGTACAGCAGCAGCAGCAGCAACAAGTGCAGCAGGTTGTTCAACAAGTGATACAGCAACAGCAACAACAACAGCAGGTGCAACAAGCGCAACAACAATCGTCTGCCCCGTCCTCCACCGTTGCGACTTGGAGCACAACTGTAACAACTCCGAGCAATGTTCAGGTAAAAGAATAAGACGATCGTCGCGCAAAAGAGATTAAAAAAACAATAGCGTAAAATACAATTTTAAAGATTCGTACTTTGCAATAGGTACTTGGAATTGGCGCGCTTGGAAGGCCAGTTGCGGCGGGCGGTAATGTAATTACGACGAAGGATGGTCAAAAGATTGATGTGCAAACGTTGTCAGCTCTGACAAGACCACCAGAATCAGTCGAAGGTGATATAAAAGTAACCAGTATCGATGCCAGGCAATTAGCTAGTGGTCAGGTTATACATATTCCTGCTGCTCAATCAGCACAGCCTACTGTCCAACCTATTACGATTACAGGCATGTTATTTATATATGTATATCAATGACAATCATATGTTAGCTATTCCCGCCTCGCCCCTCTTATCTCGAAATAGACGAAGAATCGCGTTTCAATTATTCCTACACCCCTTTACGTTCCATTCTGCACAGCATACCAATACATTGTGTACTTGTATATCGTAGGAACGCAAGCTCAACAATTAACGTTAATTCCTGCATCTGCATTGGCAAATTTGACGGCCCAGCAAGGCAATATGATGAGAGGCGTTGGTGGCGGAAGTATAATGCAGCTTCAACCCGCTGCTGGTATGAACGCGAGCAATAGTTTCCTTCAATCGATACCCGTGCAAAATATCCCAGGGCTGGGCAACGTGCAAGTTATACCTGCGAGCGCGCTTCAACCTGCAACCGTGCAAACTTTGCCCGCGACAGCTGCCGCGCCTATCGTCGCTGCTCCAACAGTGCAGTTAGACTCGAACGATCCAACGAAATGGCAGATCCTTCAGACTCTTCAATCGAACAACACGTTAACGACATCCACGCCTACTTCGCATCAGCATCAAGTAACGAGCACGGCATCCACGAACGTGGAGAGCGATTCCAATAAGCAACACAGAAGAAGAGTCGCTTGCACATGCCCGAATTGTGGCGATGGTGACAGGTGAGTTGCGTTCATCGCTTATCGCGTTACTCCGGTAATGCCAGTGCGTTTCAAGAAATTTCAAGAAATTCGATAACGTTCCACAGAAACAGAGACATGACCAGAAAACGACAACACGTCTGTCACATAGCTGGATGCAACAAAGTATACGGGAAGACCAGTCATTTACGGGCACATTTGAGGTGGCACACCGGTGAACGACCGTTCGTTTGTAGTTGGATATTTTGCGGTAAGAAATTCACTAGATCGGACGAGCTCCAAAGGCATCGTAGAACTCACACTGGAGAGAAAAGATTCCAGTGCCCTGAATGTACCAAAAAATTCATGCGGTCCGACCATTTGACGAAACACATAAAAACGCACACGAAGATTCGAAGTACGGTAAGAAAAATTCGAAATCTAACAAGACCAGTGTCCGTGGAAAAAAGAAAACCACAGAGTACTAGAAGTGAATAGGATTCATTTCGACTTCCATGTATTGCAGGAAGCAGCTACATCGACACAAGAAGGGTCGTCTGACAGTCAATCTTCTACCGAAGAGAAAATCATTATTGCTCTTCATAAAGATACCGAACAGTCCGATATAGTTATTTCGGAACCAATGGAGGATATTAAGACTCAACCAACGAATCATGTAACGAACGAATAAAATATGATTATTCGTGCAGTGTGCGGATTCCACTGCCTTTCAGATTTTAGATGAATATGTTAATTGAATGATGGTTGGTTGGTTGGTTGATTGGTTGGATGGTTGGTTGGTTGGTTGGTTGGTTGGTTGGTTGTTGTGCAACCAACGTCAAGGATAGATTAAATTTATTAATAAATGTAACGTTGAATTGTTTACGCCGATTTACAAAGATTATTGCAATTATTTTCTGCGATCGAATGAAACGGAGATGCAGGAACTTTTTACAGGGATTATCGTAATTCATAGTGCATAGAATCTATTTTTGTATTGAAATGACGATTGTAAATATGTATATAATGTATATTAATGTAAAAAATTTTGCACAAAAAGAATTTTACACTTATAAACCGTTTTTTGATATCATGACTCATAGATATGATTCAATTTCTCACCTTATTGTAATAGAATTCGAACTGCACCTAGAGACAATAATAATATTACATTCAATTCATTTTTTCGAACATAGCTATCAGATAGTTTTGCATTTTGCATTTTTAAAAATTTTATTTCATTAGAATTACTTCGGGAAAGACTTGTACTATTTACATGAGCATGTTATTGAACCGTTAATATTAGTATAAATAGTAATATTTATTTATTAAATAACATATAGATTACCTACGTTTTCTATGCATTTCAGTTATAACGTGCAAGTATTGTTTTCTATAGTTGAAGCATTCTATTTCTCGACAAAATTTGAAGTTTGTCTTTTTCAAGAAGACGAACTATCGAGTTTTTTGTTAACGTCGAAGATGGAGTAAAAAATATATAAACAATTAGAAAAGATAGATATCTGTCGTTTTATTTCACGTCCCACAGATAGAAAAGACAAAAAATTGTTTCAAGTCGTATTTAATTTAAATAGATATGTATCTTAGACTTTAGAGTTCAGAAAATTTCAAGACGGATGTGCGTCTCTATAACGGAAAGCGAGGCTAGACAATTTCGGCCAATTGCAAGAAGGTTACAAGGGAAATGCACCGTTCTTATTTCACTGTATGATTTTGAGGTCTCAGCTCAACTCAGCTCATGTAGTCCAATGTACATAGTCAGGTGTGGTGAGTGAATGAGTGGTGTGTAAGTGTGAACTCAGGTGCACTCGACGTATGCACGTTCGATCGTCTCAAATCTGACTCGACGATGCTATAAACAAACGGAGAATAATTATCAGAATGTGCATGAACTCGACGATTTTGACGATTCGTTCGTACATTGGGTCTACGTTGACTTGCATTCTTATAAAGTATCAGTGTATTTGAATGCGTTCGAGTGTTGGTCCTGGAAGAGTTTGGAATGACGTGGGTTCCGTCCGTTTACACTTGCACTGAATCAAAGACGGACACAAAGTGCGGTAGTTTCAAAGATCGCACCGCCGAGGAAACAAGATCCTATTGTCAGTTTTAGATAAACGATTCGAGCATTTTGTGGTTTTTTCCCCTGTAAGTACGTTCCCTCGATAAATAGAGATGATTTCTAGATATTTTCTAGATGTAGAGAGAAATGATTTCTGTGCTAACCTAATTTTACCGATTTCTCAGTGGGAGGTCTAATCTTATCTTTTAAAATGTACTTCAGCCATTGTGTCGTTTACCACCCACGATTCAAGTCGTGTCTAAGAAAACCGCGTCGTGTAGTCTCGTATTAATCGATCGATTTGTGCATTTCACCAGGTTTACCAAATATTTTGTTAATCGTTTGAAGAATGCCTGCACCACCACCTCCTCCGCCTCCTGCATTCAATGCATTCAGCTCTGGCTCTGGAGATCAGAGCAGGAGTATGCTACTTCAGTCGATCAGAGCTGGCAAAACTCTAAAGAAAACAGTAACTGTAGATAAAAGTGGTCCTGCGATCGGTGGTACGTTGTTTTCACATGTTTTGGATGTGTACACGTTGATTCTAACAATTGTATTTACATTAATCATTTTTTCTTTCTAGGCAAAGTAAAAATTGAACCAAGAAATTTGAACAACAGAGAGACTAATAACTCGAATACAGTAATCGGTGGTAGTATTGGTAATTCAAACAATGGAGGACCCACAGGATTGGGCGGATTATTCTCTAGTGGCATGCCAAAATTGAAACCCACAGGGCTTAGGCCAACTTCGGGTGAAAAGAATAATAGCAATGTCAATAATGCTAGTTTCAATCAATCGACGATACCAAGCATAAAGCGAGGTCCTCCACCGGTCCCGCCGCCAGCTACCCAGAAGCCACAAGTATTTGGTCAGGTACGAGTATCTGACAGTATATCGTTTAGCGTTTATAAGTGTACTTTGAAGCATTATCGATTCGCGTTTCAGAAATCCAGTTTAAGTCAGGGACAGAGTGTTACAGACTCTGCAAGTATTAATACAGAATTACCGAAAACATATGGGAAACCAGTTCTTGCACCCAAACCATCTCCGACGGCATCTAGTACAGTGCAGAAGCCATCACCTCCTCCAAAAAAGTTGAATTTGACTCCAGGAGCAAGCGTGTCAAGAGCGCAAAGCTTGCGGTTACTTAGATCGCCTCCGGTGCTGACTCCAACCCCACCATCTCTACATCAATCGCAAGATTGTTTGAACGAGAGTCAAACGAGGCCTCAGAATCGAGTACTCAGACCTCCGGTGGCAAAACCTCCTTCTCCTCCTACTTCCAGAGCGAATACCTCAGCCAATACAGCAACAAGGGTCGCACCTCCACCACCATCTAGGGTAACTGTCAGTGCTCCTTGCATACCACCACCTCCACCTCCCCTTCCATATCGACCTGTTGTTCACCAGAGGCTTGCTCCACCACCGCCACCACCGCCAACGCCTCCTACAAGAAATTCTTCCATGCGCAACGGCCAAACCATGGGTACCCTAGACTTGGAAGTACGATTCGCAGACATGTTTCATTCTATTGCGAGTTTCCCACCACCGGAGCCGTTCAAAGGATTCCCGAAAGTCTACAGCAGCAGAAACGGTGAGGATCATAAAATCGAATATCGGTCGCCCACATTCTTGAATTATACCATTAGGCGGTATACTTCGCATTTGTTTCTGTAACATTTCATTTTGCATGAAAATATCCTTCATTCCCGTGCATTTCTAACAATAGAAGACAAAGTTTACTCATTCCTCATCTTGTATGACTTAGCACAAAAATGAGTCATCATGGCTAATACTCTTGCATGATCACGTTGCTTCAACAATTAATCATTATTATGTACACTCACTATATGTGAGCATATTTGTACGAATGTGTTCTGTGATTGTTTCTGTAATTATTTGACATCCAAATAAATCACTCGTACTTCGCTTCGATTAATATGTATTGTTTTGGGAACTACGAATAGCAATTTAACTCGAAAATCTTTTGGTATCAGTTGCTTATGGCTACCAAAGTTTCGATACAAAGTATTCAATTTAATTGCATGCATGCGGTAGTGGTAGTAAATGCTTGATGAAATTATATATATATGATATATATATATATATATCTAATTTTTAAGAGAGAGGTAGTAAAAAATGTTTGCAAATTACAGCTGCAAAACAGCAAGCTCCTGCACCACCTCTGCAAACGTCTTCTATATCTAACACGATGGTACCATTAAATACATCATCCGGGGGTTAATGGTGGCATTACAATGCGACTTCTCTGGCACATCAAATATTTTTGAGTAATTTGTTTTATTTACTATCTTATGCAATAGTTTTAATGAAATTCGGAACGTTTCTGCAACGAAATGGGCGGTTAAGTAGTAGAAGAAATTAGATGAAAAAGAAACGAAAATAAAATGTTAATTATATGAATCATAATTTTACTGTATAATTATACGTCAAAATTTTTGTGTTTTACAAGAAAAAACTTTTTGTTTTCCATTTTTTCACAAATATCATTGTTCTGGTACAAGACTGCATTAAAATATAACATCATAATGGTGTCTTAAATTATGTACATTTACATAAAAACTATATGAGACAGTTGTATGGTATTTCCGAAAGCAATGAAGAATTGCAATAATAATACGCTAATCGATCGTGTGTATTTATCAATGTAAACTTCTAACGGTTTTTATAAGAAAAACATAGAATATTATATACTTTTATTTATAACAACGACCTTTTATTATTTACTAATGTACAATATTAAATATCAGAACTTTTTAGATGTAGTTATTGTATCTGGCAGTGAAACAATGTGATACTTTCCTAATCCTACTTGTGAATCCAAACTCAGTCTATCTCATAGTATTTTATTGTTGACAATGAAATATATATTTATACATATACACACGTATATGGTATATGAAGTATACCTTCAACGAATGCAATTAATTTTCTTTAAAATAGGCAGTATAATATTTTCACGGTTGTCGATAAATATCTACATCGATGATCAACTTAAAGTATGCCCTGCTCCGGAATAAGAAGAAACATCTTTTAACGAACGCTCTTCCTCCCTTGTATTTATTTAGATCAATAAACATATTTGTATCGGTAACTTGATTCGGGACAATGCAAGAATGATAAAGCGATCAAATTCGAAATGATATTCATATCTCGAGCTCTCTTTCGATAATCTTACGGTATTCGTCAAAACCTCCTTCGATGCATCGTACAGAACCCTCTCCGCATACCCACAATTCAGTACATACCATGCGAATTAATCTCTCGTCGTGCGAGACTAGTATCACACCAGCCTGAAATTGTTACAAACTAATTAACACGTTTCTTCCTCAAAAATATGTCCTACGTAAAATAGAGCTCTTTACTATTCGAGTATTCGAATACGATTATTTCAACTAGACCCTAAAAATGTACAGGATGTCCCAGCTAAATAAATAGATCACCTAACTATCCGAATACTCGAATCTCAAGTAATAGTAAAAGCTCCAATGTAAAATAAGAACAAATTGGAGAGAAAATTTTACTTGGCAGGTATTCAGCGCTTTGCCTAAGGCTTCGATCGACTCGATATCAAGATGGTTCGTGGGTTCGTCGAGAACCAAGAAATTTGGCATGGCCGCGCACATTAATGCAAATGCGACTCTCGACTTTTGCCCGCCGGACAGAGAATTGATATTTTGCAAAGCCAAGTTACCACTAATGCCAAAGCTTCCCAGCATCCTCCTATATTCCTCGACAGGTTTCCCTATTACACAAAGCGACAAAGTAAATATTTCCGATGGCTAACAATAACTGATTCGTTAGCGAAAGCGATTCATACCTGGAAAATGATTTTGCAGTAATTCGACTGGACAAACTCGCATATCGAGTTGGTCAACGTGATGTTGACTGAAGTACCCGAACTTTAAGTTTCGATGAACGTGCACCGTACCTTTGGTTGGACTTAAAGAGCTTGTTATTATTTTCAAAAGTGTCGTTTTACCTGCGCCATTCTCGCCTACAATGCAAATGCGAGATTGCAAACTAGCTGTAAGATTTACACCAGCGAATATCGTGTTTTCGCTTCCTCCCACATAACTGAAAGATACTTCGTTGAGTTGTAATATCGGAGGACTTAGTGGCTCGACATCCGGGAATCGAAGTGTCACTTCACCCTCTTTCTCCATTGGCTTCAATTCCGGTCTATTAATAGTAGAAGAATATTTTTATTTGAAAATTCTGTCGCCAATTCTTTCTAGATCACGTATCATTGAATAGCTTTTCAACTTACAGTTTCTCCAGCATCTTTATCTTACTCTGTACGCTAGAAGCACGATTGGCATTGTATCGAAACCGATCAATGAACTCCTGCACATGTGCCCTTTTCGCTTGTTGAGCTTCGTATTCTCTTTGCTGATTTCTCTCGCGTTCTCCTTTGGTCTTCGAGAACTGTTCGTAATTGCCTCGATATGCCTCTATTTTCTGTCCTCGCAAGTACAGTATATCGGTGGGTACCTAACGCATAATATATTATTTATACTACTCCATTTGATTCTGTTCTGTTCAATGTCATAAATAGCATTCGTTCATGATGTTAATCTGTACCGTGTCCAAAAAGTTTCGGTCGTGCGAAACAACCAGTAACGTGGTCGGCCACGATTGCAGATACTTTTCCAACCAAAGAATCGCTTTGATGTCGAGCATGTTCGTCGGTTCGTCGAGTAACAAAAGGTCTGGCCTGGAGAACAATGCTCTCGCGAGAGCAAGTCTCATCCTCCAGCCACCGGAGAAAGATTTAGTTGGCCACGATTGTCTTTCAACAGAAAATCCAAGACCCGATAAAATAGCGCTCGCTCGAGCGGGAGCTTTGTCTACTTCGGCCAATTGCATTGCTTCGTATACTCTAGCTAATTCTTCGCCTAACGCATCCCCCGTCTTTCCACCATCTTTCTCTATCGCTGCCTGCAATTCTGTTTCCTTGCTGAGCAACGTACTCCGTTCGTGATCGCATTGTAACACAGAGTTCAGCGCGGATGTATCGTCACTGGCAACTTCTTGTTCGACGTGTAATACTCGTATGTGAGACGGTATCCTCAACTGTTTGCTATGAATCAAACGAGACAGCGATATTAAATCTAGTCGGCTCATTTTCTACAATAAAAATCACACTACAGTAGAGGAGTTCAATACCTAGATATCATTCTCAATAAAGTAGTTTTACCAAGACCATTTCTACCAATAAGACCATAACGTCTACCAAACGCTAGGGTTAAATCAGCTCCTTGTAACAAGATTCTATCACCATACGCTACATCAAAATTCTCTATCCTAATGTCCTGAGTTTTATTTACACCACCCTTTGTCTCCATGCGACTATCCTTTTTACTTGTCATCTGACTGGCACTTGCCGATTCTATACTTTGAATTACATTGTTAATACGTCCAGCCGATTCGTTGTTGACACGTTTTTCCTGTTTTTGTTGTAATTTTGCTTCCGCCTTCTCCAACTTTTTTGCATCTACTTTCTGACAAATAACACAAACACGATGACGTAAAAACATAATATTTCTTATTGTTCGTTTTAACGATCGACGATTATTGGACTCACCATGGCATCGTCTCGAGTGGTCACCCATATACTCTTAATTTGTTCCACCTGAGCTTCTAAAGTAGCAGCCATTGTACCCAAATGAACGGGTGCGTTTAATACTTTGTTTACCCCATTCTTTCTCTTTTCGACAAGTTCATCGTTTGTACCACCCTTCAACATTTCCAATAATTTCACGCATATTTGCCTGCGTATAAAAATTTCTGAATTCAACATTATGTGGACCACAATCGTACGGAGATAGAGCAGAATCAACGAATGAATACAATAAATACAATGACGAGAAATTTCGTACCGTTTTTATGATACAACTGGTCTGCGGATGTTCACGTAAATTTCCGGTTTTTTCCGTACAGAAAAGCGATCAATCGAAAATCTGATCGTATCCCGAATGCGATAAAACATTCGCTAAAACTTTTACAGATTTTTCTTACGGTATCGAATTCGAAATAATCAGGTTATAAACATCCACAGTTCGATTGTAATTGTCGTAAACATATAGAAAAGTGACAAATGTGAACACGTTTACAGACCTAACCTCATTCTCTGGTTTCTCCGCGACTTCGTGTAACACTTCTCCGATCGCCTCGTACACTTCGTCGGCATCCTCGAAGTCGTCTTTCGAACTGTCCAGGATACCTAAGCGCGACAAATTATTATATATTTAAGTTAAACAACACGAAGTAAATAGACGTACAATTTACAGGTTAGGTTTTTCGTTACATACCTTCCACATATTGATACAAATCGTCGTCTATCGTTGGAAATTGACTGCGAATGTATTCGCCACAGACTGCCATGCCAGTTAAACTAGTGATCGGATATATTGAATGGAATCCGTTCGAAATACTTGAAAAAACGGCCGCACTTGACAGAATGGACGTCAAAGTTCTCTTGAACACTGTGAACACATGTTTACGCCATTTTGAAATATAGTACAACCGCAGTCGAGACATCGGTTCGCGGACGGTACATTTGAATTTTAAAGAAATTTTTCACACGTACGACCCGCGTACGGTTTCGAACATCGTCCTTCTCTTTTTATTTTTCTAGGATCGCGCATCAACGTCCTACGAAATTTCTGAAAGATGCACAGATTTTCCTGTTCCGTGTTGCATCCAAAAGCGGAGTAGCCATGTTGAAGCTGTCAAAAGTGATTCTTGCTGTTTGATTGTGTGCGCGGTACACGCTTTGTACGTATTCTGACAATCATTGTCGATTATCGTTTAGTTTTTCTATTTCCCGATAGTTCAAGCAGAAAAAATCAACATAAACAGTTTCCAATGTTAATGCAATTCAGCAATTAATCTCGAATTTTTCATAGGCGTTTAATGATCCCAGAGAAATGGTGAAGGGTGCCGAAAGCGCAACTAATTTTCACGACGAAATTCTTAATTATCTATTAACGTGTGTCCAATAATATTTTTGTAAGATCCAAACGATATATTTTGGATCGTTTGAAAAAAAGAAATCTCAATCGGAAGCATTCTTGTATAGAAAATTCGAAAAATGGCGACCGACATCGAGGAATCTGACATTGACGATCATGAAAGACCTGCTCCACCGAAACGACAGTGCACACGATTTATCAAAGTCAACGAGACTGTCTGGGAAGAGGTAATTACGCGTGTGATCGAAATAATTAATACAACAATTAATTAAATTATCATTGTTAATCCGCGCTTATATTGTTTGCTATTGTCGATCTCTTCTTTCGGTGTTATTTTATGCGATGTTAATTAAAGTTAAAATATGTTTACAGAATAAAAATTTGGACGCAAAGGAAAGCACGATACAAGACTCGGAAAACATTGAATACGACGAAGCAGAGAGATACACAAGAGAAAGATTAACGCAATGGCAGATGTGTCAGGTGGCCAAGGGATTTCTGGATAATACTATTAACAAATTGTTGGAGAATTATATTATGGGAGCACCCTCCTCTTATCCCCTAGAGGAATCCAGATTTCAAACGATCAGAGGAAACGACATGGAAGATACTGCGGTTTTAATGGCAATTCGTAGTCACGGTTTAGCTCGATCCATGGAGCTTGTATCTCAGTCGAACGGATTCTACGGTGGAAATTTTGGAAATTTTGGAAACTCTATCGCTGCTACGTCTACAGATTCGATAAGGTTGAACAATTCGAGCGACATGGAAGAATACAACAACTGGGATTTGGACAAAGTAGATGATAATGACCAACAGGAAAACTTTTTAGAACGAGCTGTGGCAGAAGCTATTAAGAAAAAAGGACTAATCGCGCTTAGTAATAGTTTAAAATATTGAAATAGTTTATAGTCGAGAAAAAGTATAACGCATATAATTTTTTATCTTTGCAAATCTATTTCGATTTGTCCAATCGATTTCCTAGATGATATTCATCAGAAGTTATTCAAATCATTCTAATCATGGAATTGCAGTTTGCTAAGGGAAGAAAAGTTCTGATGATTATCTATTTCTTTATCTATCGAATACAGATCAATTTAGCTACACGCGTAGATGTGTAACGACGCATATACTTTATGGTAAAATATCCATTAAAGTGATGGATTTCATTGATACGTAATAACGGATGAATGTAGTACAAAATTGTGTTGACTGAAATCTGTGGAATCGAAAAGTTATAATTTTTGGTCATAGAGGAAAATGATGTTTATCGTATCTAGTTTCCTAAGATGTTTATTATAAATGCAATTATGAAGAAACTGCAGTCTTCGGTTGATGATGTGAATAGTGAATAACTCGGTGAATAACTAAATGATACAAATGATATATAAATTAGCGGGACGATTAGTTGTCATTCTATGTATCGTTCGGTGGTCCTACTTCATTCCGCGCGGCATTCTATTGCTTTCGTCCATTCCTGAAGATGTATTACTTACATCTTTCTGTATATTGTAACTTTTGTGTAATACATCAAACACGTTTATCTTTTAGAATTAGTGACATGTAATGTATGTATATCTCTCTTTTAGAACGAAGGAGGAAGGTTGTATGTAAGAATACTATAGGATTATTTTTCCCTTTTGTATGCAACATCTTCGTAATATGTGTATCTCATATTTGTAAATAGATTGTTACGTCTAAATCGTAAATAAATAAATTTTCATTTACGTTACACGACAGTATGTATCTCTATACAAGGCATGTAATACATTCTCGATAATTCGTAATTTCTGGTAATTATAAATAAAGAAATGAAACGATGATGTCGTAAGGTTCTTTCAGAATTTTCCATACTTTTTCAAGGTTCAGGGTTCCGGACACCTGGCACAAAGTAAAATTCTACGAAGCGAGACAATTGTAAGTCGGCGACTAAGGCGATTGTCAGCGAGAACAATTGAAGGGTTCTTGCAGGATGATTTTCAGGTAGGTAGAAAGTGGTAGAAAGTAGGACCCTCAGAAGATGGACCTGCGTGCTGAAAGAAAGACCAACTTTATGCGGCGCGTGCAAATTCCGTTAGAAATGGTAGAAAATAAGTACATACACATCTATCCACATATGTGTACATGTAGCTATCAATTACGTTTTCAATGATTTAAACGTTATCAACCCTATCCTATATCGAGATGTATACGTACGAAAATATATATCGCTAGTATCAATCGTGTTTTAATATATCATAAATAACGAGCGTTAATAATTGATACATATAATGATAATAATTCCAGTTTTGTTTTGATCATCGAACTTGTGTATTACGTTACCAGTGTACTGGTGTGTATCGACAACTCGGGAATGTCGAACGCGCAAAATCAATAATACATATGCATATTACGGCAATTTCTTAAATGAAGAATACATAAGCGGCACATTCCGAAAAAAAGTGCATCGATTACGTTCGGTTATCTTGTCCTTATCGGGAAGGCTAACACACGAGCTCGAAAGCGTGCATGCGTGCCTGTAGATTATATTATAGATGGGTCAGCTATTAATTTCATTGGAAAATTCGTGCACGCACACCACGACAAGCTGCAACTCTCACGATTTACATCGAGCTAAAATGGAGGAATCCACCGAATAATAAAATCGTCCGCATCATGAAATACATCTATTATTATTATTTTTCTAATTTTTTTCTAATTTTAAAATAGACCAGATATTCGGCAACTTCTATTTTTTCAATAACGTCGGGGGACAAATTCGATAATTATCTCAAATAAATCACGAGAAATTAATTCCTGTATACCAGAGATTCTCAACCTTCCTGCGCGACCAGTTCTTAAAAAAAAAAACAAATTTGCGATTCGTCAAGGTTCTTCAAAAATGTTCATAGCTGTAGATTAAACAATACTCGAGGGAGGGTCGCGTTTAGACGGAAAAAGAAACTGGCAACGCGGGGTGGACGCGAACGAAATCAAGAAAGATAGTTATCGCAAAGCTAATGTAACGAGCGGACTCCATAGCTCAGGAGTCCATCGAGATTGATGAAAGAAAGGAAAGAGGGGAAACAAGCGAGGTAAGATGAGGCGAACAGAGATGGCGAATCTTTTCGAAAAAGCTAAAAATCATTTACCCATGTAAAACAGCGAGGGGGGGGAGCGAACCGGGGACCAAGGAAAGGGTTCGAAAAAAAAAAAAGAAATAAATGCAACACGGTAGATCCATTCGCGTAAATACATTCGGCGATTCGGTTACAGAACATGTTGTAACGGTGGGGGGAGAGGGGCTACGGGCGCGGGACAGAACAAAACGTGGGGAGGGGTAGCGGCACGGTTAGCCGGAGGGGGGAGAGGAGAAGAGAAGAAACGAACTCGAACTCTCTCGCACGAGCAGAGAGGGGAATTGAAATCGGAAAATAGTGGGGGGAAAGAACGAGGAGAACCGACGAATAGCGCGAGAGAAGAAACGTTACGGCAGTAGGTGCACATCGGTGCACGTACGCGATAGACTGAGCACGACCGCACGCCGAAAATCGAAAGAAACGGCGAGAAAGAAAGCGTCGAGTGGTGATCGACGACGAGATCGAGCCTTGTTTAATGTCGTTTTCGTTTACAAGGTGTCTTTCTTTCACGTGAGAACCGTTACTCTCGACCGGTCTTTCGGAAGCGGCGATTTCCATCAATCCGTGGCTTTAGAGCATGGCGTCCGACGAGGAGGTGGACGAGAGCTACGCGGGTAAGTGCACGGCCACGCTCGCTCATGAATACTACCGGAAAGTTATGTGCCTCGTATAGCACGCAGGACGCGCGCTTTTCGGTGCGATGGCTGCCATGTCAATCGGGCTCCCCATGTTACTTTTTCTCGCGGTTGTCGACTCTGTCGCATTTATCGTCCGTTCCTCTTTCTATTTTACCGGTTATATTATTCCCCGTTTTTTTTTTCACCGTCGTACCTTTACACGTCCAGTCCCCAGCCAAATTATTCGAAGCCACTGTTCGACGCCGCTTCGCCGAATCTTTTCTACTTTCCAACGAGAATCAAACTAATCCCCACGAATTGTCAAAATAATTATCGGTCTCCGATCCTCGGGTGAACGCGACGACGCGTTCCACCGTCTCGTGTACTGTATATGCATTGTAGAAACGCGGAGTGGAGTCCATAGGCGGTTATAGGTTATTGTTTACATTTAACAGTTGCACGGAAATATCGGGAATCGCATGGTACCTCTCGTGTACCGAGTCGTTGTCAACGTTTAGAACGCGTTTCTACGGATGTTGTTCGTGTCCCAATCGCGCGATATCACGCTCCTATTGTTTGCTAAGAATTCTCGCGAGTCGAGCTCTTCCTCGAATGCTTCGCATCGTTTTCGAAGTGCCATCGTGCACCGACTCACGTTCCAATGAATAATTAGACGAGAACGAATCGTAGACGAGTAACATTGTTTTTTTTTTTAATACATGCGAACCTCCTCTCCTCCTATCGGTGTGTGTGTGTGTGTATGCATGGTGAAAAATTGAGAGGCACGCGCCCTTTGAACGCGCGGCGCGTGTCCAGTACGATCGCAGTCTTACTTTCGTTGCGTTTCTCGCTCGCGAATGATTTATTATCGATGCTACCCTAAATTCTGTTCGATATCGAAACGTATCGATCTTTCAATCGAATTTGAATGGTATTCGGCACATTTTGCTTTAATTTTTCAACAATTCGGTGTAATATGCCTATATACACGTACACAGACGAATCGTTGCGCACACGTATACATATATATATATACACGCGCGCGACCACACATACGTCGAGTCTGTTCTCTTATGTACAGGTGTGCTTATGTATACGCATACATATAAATACATGTGTACGTATACATCTCACAAGCGAGCGTAGAAAGAGAAAGAAAGAGATATTCCGTGTTCTGCAACTTTTTAATCATTTCGAAAATGTCGTCCGACTGAAAAATTATTATCGATCTGCGTCTCCCCGCGATTCATTCTTCTAGCGGAAAAGTAATATTTAGTAATTTCGAGTTCCGCAGATAGTGTTGAACATGAATTATAGACAGCCAATGTGGTGTGAGCCCTTTTGAAGAAAATGGCGGACGCACATTCGCACAAAGCATTCACCGATCTAGCGAATTAGTCCGAAATAATTTATATCGTCGAATCAATTCAATTCCGGCACCGATATTTTATTTCCGACGATGCTCGATTATGCATGCTCCGTTGTCCTCGCCGAAAACTCCTGCGATTATCCCGTTTTTATCAGGTTGATCGATCTTTATGAATAAAAAAAAAATATATATATTCCTTTCTTGCAAACCTTGCTATTGATTCAGCGATTATTAGTATGACGTTGTACGGCGTACAACACGTCGACGAGACAAAAGTTTCGATGGTTACCGGCCCGTTTTCTTTGTCATTAATAGCATTATTATTTTTATTTTGATCTTTTATTTCGCATTTATATTTCGAAATAGAATTCAAGGTCAAATTATTGCGACTTCGATATTTACTACAATTTGCCGAATGGGTATTAATTATTGTCAAATTTAAGTAATGCATTTGAATAAAAATGTATACAAAATTTTTATATATTTTATATAATACAATTGGATATACAATGCATAAACAATAGTATTAATAGCTCTATAACAAATGCGTAGCAGTAAACTACAAATATTAATTTTTCTACAAGGCTTGCAAGCATCGCACGATATCCAGTATTCAATAATTATTCTTGTATATATTACTTTCAGGTGAAGATGATTTAGATGAAACCGGGGGTCAAGTTTCGACTGTTGGCCAGCCGGTGGATGGATCATCTGATGCAGAAGAATCTCAGAGATTAGTTAGTGAAACTTTAATACTCTTATTTTAGTTGTATTTTAGATGACCAAGCAATCGTGTAACGATAAATTTTAATGCAGGAAGAAGATGACGATTATGAGCCCGAGGAGAGAAAGAAGAAGAAAGGAAAGAAACGAAAAGCACGTAGCGAAGACAAGAAGGGAAAGAAAAAGAAGAAGAAGAAAAAATCTGATTCTGGAGATGTAACTATTTTACTTAGAGCTTCTTTGGTATCGTAGGAATCATGTTGGTATTGTACACTAGTGATTTTGTCGTTTCTCTTATTGAAATTACAGGAAAGCGACTTCGGAGGAGGCGGTGAGCCAGGTGACGTGGGTGGAGACGACAGTGACTATGCGGGGAATAGAAAAAGCAGAAAATCTTCATCGAGAAAATCATCTAGTCACACGACACCAGCTCCTCCGAGTCAGGAGCCTACCACGGGCATGCCAACTATCGAAGAAGTTTGTAACACTTTTGGATTGACAGATGTACAGATCGAATACACAGACGCAGACTTCCAGAATCTAACGACGTATAAATTATTCCAACAACACGTCAGACCTCTTCTAGCTAAGGAAAATCCAAAAGTAAATATCGTTTCGTCGAGATCAGATGTAAGATTACGTATCCTTCGAATTATTTAATTGTCGGTCTGTTGTTCCACGATATAGGTACCAATGTCGAAACTTATGATGCTGGTAGCCGCGAAATGGCGAGATTTTTCTGAATTGAATCCTCACACTCAACCCGACGCGGACGTGTCCTCCGCTAACGTGGACGAAGATAATAGAAATTCAAGGTCGAGTCGCGGTGGCACGGTACAAGAAGGCGAAGACGAAGAGGACGACGACGAAGATAGCGATAGAAAACGAAAATCGAGAGGATCGAGGGCTAAGAAGGGAAAGAAAGCTTCCAAAGTGCCCACGCTGAAAATCAAACTTGGGAAGCGTAAACGAGGAAGTTCGGTAAAGAAATTTTCTTTGAAATAATAATCCCGAAGCGACGTGATTAGGTCGCGTTGCTCGGGATGTAAAAAGTTTGTTAATTCGAAACTAATTGAATGTTGACAGTCGATTTTGTGATTGCTATATTTCGTTAAAGTAAGTATGCTAATCGAAAAATCGTTTACTTGTTACGTGGTCATTTAGGACGAGGAAGCAGAAGGCAGCGCAGCCGGCACCGACAGAGATTCCGATATGGAGTTCGAGCAAATGTTGGCCGATGCCGAAGAGCCATCCGGCGCGGACGGTGTGAGTAAAGGGGCTGCTGAAGAGAGCAGTGTCGAACCTCCGGCGGAGCCACCCGTCCGCAGGAAGGCAAAAACTAAAATTGGAAACAAGGCAAAGAAAAAGAAAAAAACGAAAACTACGTCAAAGTTTCCGGATGGAGAAGAGGGTCTCCAGGTAGGGTCGCGTTTGTTTTCATTAAGCGCTCGTGCTATTGTATTCTATTTCCTTTCATTTCCCGGAACCGTAATTTTTTTTTTATGTAGACCGATCATCAGGACTATTGCGAAGTATGTCAGCAAGGCGGCGAAATTATATTGTGCGACACGTGTCCCAGAGCGTACCATCTGGTGTGTTTGGAACCCGAGTTGGAAGAGACACCCGAAGGAAAATGGAGTTGTCCTCATTGCGAAGGAGAAGGTATTGCAGGTACCTCCCTGAGAGTCCTACTCCTCGCATCCTTCCCCACGTGATCGTCTAGCGTCTAGCGTATAGCGTCTAGCGTCTAACTGTCTAGCGTTTAACGTTTAACGTCTAACGTTTAACGTTGAGACTCGATGTGAATCGATTGGTGGACCCAGGTTTTACGAATGACTCTGTTTTAGGCGCGGCTGAAGACGACGACGAACACATGGAGTTCTGTAGAATATGTAAAGACGGCGGTGAATTGCTGTGCTGCGACAGTTGCACCAGTGCGTACCACACGCACTGTTTAAGTCCGCCGCTCTCCGAAATTCCCGACGGTGACTGGAAATGCCCGAGATGTTCTTGTCCACCTGTGTGTGGCAAAGTCGCCAAGATTTTGACATGGAGGTGGAAAGAATGCTCGGAAACGCCGTCGGAGGAACCTTCGACGAGTAAAGCTACTCCGAAGCAACGTAAAATACGGGAGTACTTCGTGAAATGGGCGGACATGTCGTACTGGCACTGCGACTGGATCACAGAGTTACAACTGGACGTTTTCCATCCGCTCATGTACCGGAATTACTCGCGAAAGTACGACATGGACGAACCGCCGAAGCTAGAAGAGCCGTTGGACGAGAGCGATTCTCGCGTGAAACGATTGAAGGAACAGGGCGGTGCTACGAACAGAGACGAGTACAATTTAGAAGAACGGTTCTATCGTTACGGAGTCCGGCCTGAGTGGCTCGTGGTGCATCGAGTAATTAATCATCGGCTGTCGAGGGACGGCCGCGCTACCTATTTAGTTAAGTGGAGAGAGCTGGGATACGATCAAGCTACCTGGGAAGACGAACACGAGGACATTCCGGGCTTGAAACAGGCGATCGAGTATTACTTGGATCTCAGGGCAGCGAATTGTTGCGACGGCAGTTCCTCCCGCAAGGGCAAAAAGGGTGAGAAACAGTCGGTTAATCTAATGTTCCTTTCTTCTCTCCGATTGCGATCAGCTTCGGTCGTCGAACTAATCTAATGGTGTACGTTGTCTTACGTTCGCTAGGCAAAGGTAAAAGGTCGAAGACCCGCGAACTCATCGACGACGAGGAAAGAACGCCTAAAAGATACACTCCGCCGCCCGAGAAGCCTACCACCGATCTTAAAAAGAAATACGAGCGGCAGCCGGAATATTTAGATCAGACGGGAATGCAGTTGCATCCTTATCAATTGGAGGCAAGTATAGTAATCCGAGTAATCGATGCGATTTTCTAAACGATTTCTTCATCTTATCGTGTTAACTCTGTACTTGTAGGGTTTGAATTGGTTGAGATACTCATGGGGTCAAGGTATCGACACTATTTTGGCGGACGAGATGGGTCTCGGGAAAACTATCCAAACCATAACTTTTCTGTACTCGCTGTACAAGGAAGGCCATTGCAAAGGACCGTTCTTGGTTTCCGTTCCTCTATCGACTATCATCAATTGGGAGCGTGAATTTGAAACCTGGGCGCCCGATTTCTACTGCGTTACATACGTCGGTTGGTAAACGTGGATGTTACATACACGCATCGTTTCAATAAATTTAAACGTACTATAAACAATCGATAATTACCGATTATGGAATTTGTGGTTGCAGGTGACAAGGACAGTCGTATAGTGATCCGCGAGAACGAGATGTCCTTCGAAGAGGGCGCTGTACGCGGCGGTAGAGCGTCGAAAATCCGCTCGTCTCAAATCAAGTTCAACGTGTTACTCACCAGTTACGAATTAATTTCTATCGACTCGGCGTGCTTGGGATCCATAGATTGGGCCGTGTTGGTGGTAGACGAGGCGCACAGGTTGAAATCCAACCAGTCCAAGTTCTTCAGGCTTCTGGCATCGTACAACATCGCGTACAAGTTGCTGTTGACCGGTACTCCGTTGCAGAACAACCTGGAGGAGTTGTTCCATCTGCTGAACTTCTTGTGCCGCGATAAATTCAACGACCTGGCCGCGTTTCAGAACGAGTTCGCGGACATTTCGAAGGAGGAGCAGGTGAAGAAGTTGCACGAACTGCTCGGCCCTCACATGTTGAGGCGATTGAAGGCCGACGTGCTAAAGAATATGCCGAGCAAGTCGGAGTTCATCGTCCGCGTGGAGCTGTCGCCGATGCAGAAGAAATACTATAAGTACATCCTGACGAAGAACTTCGAGGCGTTGAATCCGAAGGGAGGCGGCCAACAAGTGTCGTTATTGAACATCATGATGGACTTGAAGAAATGCTGCAACCATCCTTACCTGTTCCCGTCGGCGTCTCAAGAGGCGCCGACCGCGCCGAACGGTAGCTACGAAACGTCCGCGTTGATCAAAGCGGCCGGCAAGCTGGTGCTGCTCAGCAGAATGTTGAAGAAGCTGAGAGACGACGGCCACAGAGTGCTGATCTTCTCGCAGATGACGAAAATGTTGGATATCCTCGAGGACTATCTCGAAGGGGAAGGTTACAAGTACGAGAGAATCGACGGCAATATCACGGGCGTCCAGCGGCAAGAGGCTATAGACAGATTCAACGCACCCGGCGCCCAACAGTTCGTTTTCTTGCTATCTACTCGCGCCGGTGGTCTGGGTATCAACTTGGCTACGGCCGACACTGTGATCATATACGATTCCGATTGGAATCCGCACAACGATATCCAAGCGTTCAGCAGAGCCCACAGAATCGGCCAAGCGAACAAGGTGATGATCTACCGATTCGTCACTCGTAATTCCGTGGAGGAACGGGTCACCCAAGTGGCCAAACGGAAAATGATGCTGACGCATTTGGTCGTTAGACCCGGAATGGGCGGTAAGGGGGCAAATTTCAGCAAACAAGAGCTGGACGACATCTTGCGTTTCGGCACGGAGGAACTGTTCAAAGAGGAGGAGGGTAAAGAAGACGAGGCCATTCACTACGACGATAAGGCTGTCGCCGAGCTGTTGGACAGAAGCAAGGAGGGTATCGAGCAGAAGGAGAACTGGGCGAACGAGTACTTGAGCTCCTTCAAAGTCGCGTCGTACGTTACCAAGGAAGGTGAGACGGAAGAGGAGGCGGACACGGAGATTATTAAACAGGAAGCCGAAAACACGGATCCTGCTTATTGGATCAAACTTCTGAGACATCATTACGAACAACAGCAAGAGGATATCGCCAGAACCCTTGGAAAAGGTGAGCTTATCTGGAACGATAATATGTTCGCAGGTGTGTATCGTTCATCGTTTTTTAACGATTCGGGTTTTAATCCGTTTCAGGTAAACGAGTACGCAAACAGGTCAACTACAACGACGGTGTGGTAACTGGGGAACAGGGGACAAGAGACGATCAACCTTGGCAAGAGAATCTGTCAGACTATAACAGCGACTTTAGCGCACCGAGCGACGACGACAAAGAAGATGACGACTTCGATGAGAAGGGCGACGGAGATCTACTGTCTCGCAGGAGCAGACGAAGATTGGAGAGGAGGGATGAGAAGGATCGACCTCTGCCACCGTTGCTCGCCAGAGTCAACGGAAATATCGAAGTACGTCTACTTATTCGACCTCTGACTTCGCTCTGTTCTCGAATCGAACGTTCACGTTAAAATACCAAGAACGCTAACGCTACTCGTTCCCTTTAGGTGTTGGGCTTCAACGCCAGACAGAGGAAGGCATTCCTAAACGCGATCATGCGTTACGGCATGCCGCCGCAGGATGCATTTAACTCTCAGTGGTTAGTCACTCGCTCAGAATACAATTCTCAGTCAGTTAATTTAAAGTTCTGTTAAAGTATATTGTCGCATTTTAGGCTGGTGCGAGACTTGCGCGGTAAATCGGAGAAGAACTTCAAAGCTTACGTGTCGCTATTCATGCGACATCTTTGCGAGCCCGGCGCCGACAACGCCGAGGCGTTCGCGGACGGCGTACCGAGAGAAGGTCTCAGCAGGCAACACGTACTGACGAGAATTGGTGTGATGTCGTTGATCAGAAAGAAGGTACGACGATTCTTTTACAGCATGCACCGTGCCGAGGTTCTTAATCTTTATGAAACCCTCGACTCGCAGGTACAAGAGTTCGAGCACATCAACGGGTACTACTCGATGCCCGAGATGATTCGGAAGCCGGTCGAACCGGTGAAAATGGAACCCGGTAGTGAAGTGGCAACCGGAACCAGCAGCACCAGTGCCACACCGGCCACTTCGAACGCCCCTAGTCCAAGCCCTGCCGCAACACCTACCCCTTTGTCCGCTCCAGGAACCGTCGCGGATGCTGCTAAAACAAATTCCGATGCGGCTGAACCGAAGGAGATCAAGGATGAGCAGAAGGATAAGGAGGTTCGTTGTACAATTATCAGTACAGTATTATATATTATTATATTATATATTGTACAGTTCCGACGAGAATCTTGCTATAACAGAGATGATATTATTTTCTAGAGTCCAGAAGCGAAAGATCTGAAGGACGAATCCAAAGATTCGAAGGAGGACGAAGAGAGTAACGCCGAAAAGGACAAGGACAAGGAGGACGTAAAGAAGGAGGAGAAGGACACGGAAACGGAAGCTTTGGACAAGGAGAAGGATAAAACGGAGACCAAGGACGAGAAATCCTCGATGAAAGAAGAGAAATCCGAGGGTAACGAGGGCAACAAACCGAAACAAGACTCAGAGGAGGATGTGGTGATCGTTAAAGACGACGAAGAGGAGACCGAAAAGCGCGAGGACAAGGACACCAAGGAGAAAGACGTAAAGGATTGTGAAACGGAGGTGTTGAAGCCCAAACGAAAGTTCATGTTTAACATAGCCGACGGTGGGTTCACGGAATTGCACACGTTGTGGTTAAATGAAGAGAAGGCTGCGGTGCCCGGTCGCGAGTACGAGATATGGCATCGAAGACACGACTATTGGCTTCTGGCCGGTATAGTTACCCACGGCTACGGCCGTTGGCAGGATATCCAGAATGACATCAGGTATTACGAGGTTCTACGATGAAACTGCCACGTCTACGCGTTAGCTTGACGTATTTCTTGTTTTAACGTCTTCCTTTTTCACAGGTTCGCCATAATTAACGAACCGTTTAAGATGGACGTAGGCAAGGGAAATTTCTTAGAAATAAAAAATAAGTTCTTGGCTCGACGGTTCAAATTGCTGGAGCAAGCGTTGGTGATAGAGGAACAGTTGAGAAGAGCCGCGTACCTGAACCTAACGCAGGATCCCAATCACCCTGCGATGAGTCTAAACGCGAGATTCGCCGAAGTCGAGTGCCTTGCCGAATCCCATCAACATCTTAGCAAAGAGAGTCTAGCCGGCAATAAGCCAGCAAACGCTGTGTTGCACAAGGTGAGTTAGATTTGTGGATACATACGATAGACAGGATAGATTGTTTGACCGTCAAACGGTCAATCGGTTGTCGTCGAATTAATCGGTCGACCATGTTGTTTCGTGCAGGTACTAAACCAATTGGAGGAACTGTTGTCCGATATGAAGTCGGACGTGAGTCGTCTACCGGCGACACTGGCTCGCATCCCACCTGTTGCACAGAGACTTCAAATGTCCGAGAGATCGATATTGAGCCGTTTGGCAGCGACTGCACCCGGTGGCAGCAGTTCTCAGTCCGGGCAAGCAGCTCTATTAGCACAGCAATATCCTGCAGGTTTCTCCAGCGGTCAGTTGCCAGCTACTTTCGCGGGGCCAGCCAATTTTGGCAATTTCCGACCACAATACTCAGTACCGGGTCAACCGCCGCAAGGATTCACAGGTTCGTTGGAGACGAGACATGACAAACTTCTGTGACAAAGTGCTGTCGTGTTGTTAACATTAGGTTTACAGTGTAATATTTTTAATTTACGAATACTGAGATTACGAAGATGCATTCATGAGGAATTATTAACCCTTAACGGTCCGGAAGTATTTCAAGTTTATCTACCGCCAGGTCCAAGCTATTTTTCATACGAAGAGAAACTCTGTACTAAACATTTTCATATGAAGTGTAGAAGAGAAAATATTAACTTTTTACGCGTTAATTGTAAATATGTAGATAACAAAAGTGATAAAATAATTTTTGACACCATATAAACGGCATTGGTCCGTTAAGGGTTAAACCAATTTATTTCTTTAGGTATATATTATAAAAAATATGGTTAAATATTTGGTCGAACTTATGCTTGTTATTTCTATAAAATAATATAAAATACTCACTTTTAGTGCTCCGTAAACCTAGTGTTAACGCGTGTATAGCATTAGTCGTTCACTTATCGGCACAATCAATTTCTGTTTCAGCTTGAAGAGTGAACGGTTGACGAACAGTGGCTCAATCCGAATAACACGAGGTAGCACGGAACGGAACGCTGCTTACCATGACACGAAATCGTCGTGTACACTGTATTATTTTTCGTAAATTACGATTTCTAGCTGAATTTTTATTAGAGATGCTATGATTGCGAAGGAAACGTAATAGGCGACACGTATTACACAAGATACGGGCGGGCGCGTAATATCTTACCATCTAAATTACATTGATTCTTGTATTTATTACATGTAAATTCAGCGTTTAGCATCGAGGTTTTCATGTCTTTTTCTTTTTATCGTTTTATTTATACGTACGGTCTCTGCAGACAGACGCGTAAATTATTTTCTTCGGATCAATCAGGAGCATATAATTTATATTTCTTCACTGACCGGTGTATCATCAACCTTAACGATAAGGTACCGCCGCTTTACTTATATAAGACAAAAGAAAAACCAACTTATTTAAGAGACGAATAGTTTTCACAACTCGCGAAAGTTTTAAATGTGCTCCGGTTTATAATAAAAATGCGGTAATTTAAACGTTCTGTTTGTTTTATCGACAATTTAATTTTTGGGATCACATGCTCGTACAAAACCTCGAGAACCAACGACAGAGTACAATGGCAATCATTTTAGTTAAGACTGACGTTGCAAGTTGTATCCGAAAGAAAAAAGAAAAAAAAAATTCATTTCGTAAGCCGCACACGGACTGCTATAATGCATGGGTTTATAAAATATGAACGATAACTCGGTCAAGCTCATTATTCCCCTCAACCCCACCCCCCCAAATTTTCTTTTAATTGTCTAATATACTAATATTCTAACGAATCGCAAATCCCATGCGAGCTATGAAGGTGTCAAAGACCCAAAATGAATCAGTTTGATACTTAAATGTAACAATACACATTGTGTATGAATCAATATATTATACATATAGAGACTACACATTCGACATCGCAGGAAACGATTCTTTTCCTCTGAATGCACGAGGGAAGACACAGCGAAGTAAATAGGTTTTACATAATCTTTTGTACATACTGTCGTTACATTCTATTTGCACCGTATGTCGCATACACGCATACGTACACACATAAACACCAGACACACTCACACAGAGCATCATATAGTAATCGATAAGTAAAAAAAAAGCAGAAGCGCGTGTCATGCCCCATGCATTATGTTAGTATTACGAGCGATTAAATGTAATTAACGACGCGGAACTACGTTAACTGGTCTTTGAGCAAGTATATTAATTGTTCGATCTTTTCTACCCCGGGGTCCGGAAAATACTAGAGCATTTTTTAATTTCTTTTTTTGTGTTAATCAATTCTGCCAAATTTACTGCGTTGGCATATAATATGTTTTTAAGGGTAACTTTAGGTCTTATCGAGCTAAGAAATTCAAACGAGAGCGTGAACAAGAATGAGAGCGAAAGAGAAGAGTGACTGATTAAGTATAAAGTAAATCAAACTACGGAAAATCGTTTGTTGTATGTATTAATTCTGCTGGAATAAATGAATAACAATTAGAAACGAAACACTTGCAGTTTTCTCATTTTAAACCGTCTTGTGCCATCTATATACGGTTCGTGTTATCGAACGTCCGTGTGTTCAAATGCAGAGTTGTTTTATTCATTTCTTGTATTACAAATAATATAAAACTGACTTGTTGCGAATACAATTAACGAATCGATGAAAGAATGCAGATCTATTATAAAGTACTTTCAAAATAAATAATGGCAGTACAAAGAAACCCGACCATTAACCAGACGTATCTTTATTCTGTTTTTGAAGGATCATTTCTCTAACATTGTTCTCACATTCTTTGAAGTTTTTATGCAAGTATATTTTGTTGTTCATAAGAGTATCCATTTTCTCGTCTGCTGTCTTCGTTTGCTTGTCCAAGCCGGCTTTAATATTTTCAACGTCGTCTAAGAGGAACATTCTACCTACGGATTCGTACGTCTTGGTATTCTCTGGATAAGAGGTTATCTCTTTGAGCGTAAGGTCAGCGAATAGTTTCGATCGTTTTAATTTCTCTATCTGCATATCCGCTAATTTCAACTTTTGCGTGGTATCGATCATGTTCTCTTGAAGCTGAGACAACGCCTTCTTTAACTCCCAATCCAGTGCCTTTGCCATTTTATTTCGATCCTATTTAAATACGACACCGAGAAATAGGTTAGCATACAGAAATACGAAGGTTATTAATAATATCTGTGATAATATCGTTCGATGTAATAAACAAATCTATGCGCACGTCGACTAAGCTTCGACTGATACTATTCGACTCAGTGCAATATACAATGTAAATTTACAAGATTACAAATAAATAAATACCTTCTACCACGCTATGGCGTGTCAACGACGGAACACAGAACTTGGTATGAGTGCTAAGTATCTAAATATCTATGTACTTCAACCAATCCTTGTATGGAATTGCAAACTTGCAGATCTTACAATAACAATTTCGTACAATTTGATTTACACCCGTAGTTCCGATGACACGCTTGTCAGCGATGAATCTATAATAATTTCAAATTTTTCTATCGAATTTCATTAGTGCAAGAAGAATTACCTCTAGCTGGATTATGTTTTTCTAATATCGCGTTTCGCAGTTTTTCTCGATGCTTGTCCGCACCTTAGGAGAATATAAAAAGCAAAGACATCTTTCAGAAAATGTTGGTGGCAATTTTTTACAGCAAATCGAGTACTTGCATTGCCATATTTTCCTAATCCAATACTCCAACTTTGGCGCTAAATTGTCCAAACTATCAGTAATTTATTGTTAGGCGTTTATTTACGAGTAGCAATATGTCATTTACAGACAGAATGTGGGAAATGTTCTTTAATAAATTATAACTATTATTACTATAACTATATAATAATGCCTATCTTCATATGCGATATTAGAGCTCTCGATAAATTTACCATGTCACTTCCTTGAAAGTTTGTTTACAATGTGTCCATAACTAAAAATTTACAATTAGTGTTTTTATAACATAGAAATTCACGATAATATAGGAATCTACACTATCGACGTCCGCCCACAAGATGTAGGTTTTTGGGTCCCGTGTAACGACACGGAATTACTCGGCAGCCTACACTGCTCAGACTTCTCGGAAAATAATAAAATATGGCGGCGCGATCGAGCTCACAGGAGCAAGCGGCGGTCGGCAGGCGAAGATCTGGTGATCTGGTGGCAGTGTTGGGATCTTGCGCGGGTTACACGCGCATGCGCGACGATTTTAGCGTCAATAAAGTACTAAGTTGAGCTAAAATGAGGTATCTTGGTCACCCCGCATAATTCCACAAAATTTTTTTTTTATTTCCAAATATCAATGTTTAACATGCGTATGATATATTAAATTTTGATGTGTAATATACAATATACAATATAATATAATATACAATAGTGTATAATGTAATATAATATATAATATACTTACTACTAATTTTGGAAGTATAGTGCTCTACATTTCCTTGTAGCTCCTTTTCCAATAGTTTCCATTATTACACAATTGAATATATTAACATTAACTTACCAAAATTTCGAATCACGCTTGCCTCGTCGTGTCGTCTTGCACTTTTCCGTTGGGTTCCCGCCAATAACAGTTCCCCCCCTAGTTTCCCCACAAGTTTAGGACGTACACACGTTCCTGCATTTATTCGCGCATGCGCGTGAAACCCGCGCAAGATACCAACACTACCTGGTGAGAGAGTCGCTCTACTGTTTCCTCACTCGAGGTTGGCAAAGCGCTAGACTCGCGTCTAGGGGATTTGCGCCTGTGGCGCCAATATCCCCACAAAGAAGCGAAGTCTGGCGGCATCTATGACAAAATGCTCGAACTACTTTGCCAAATAGTGTCAACGTACGAATGTTAGATGGCGCCATCGATCACTTCTACAAAAAATTTCCGGTGCGTTACTTATCTTTTTCTTCGTTTCCTTGTTAATGTTATTAATGTTGAATCGTTCAACTTGAACGATATTGCCGTGGAATAATTAAAAGAAGAATGTATTGTTTACCTTATTCGTTTGTATCACGATTTCATTTTCTGTTAGCTTTAGGAAATGCTGACGTCGCTAGTATGGTGCTTTGCCTTATATGTAGGCAATCAACAGCGTTCGCACGCTGATACAGTCCTATTTACGTTTTTTCGATTAAACTTTCATGGATATTCATAATATAAAAGGTTATTTTATCGATAATTCGAAGCACCGATTAACGGATTATAAAGCGAAGATCGATTTGATGACGCATGGTCAGTGGTAGATGGTAACGTGTTTGCAAAGTTTCTTTCTTTTCGCAAGGAAAGAGAGAAGTTACCTGAAGGTACTTCAATGCGGCATTAAACGAGCGCCGAGTTTAATGATAATGTCGAATAGATATCTTCAGACTCCATCAGAGAAAAAATTGAAAACAATTAAGACCTCTATCGATTCGACCAAGAACGTGACCACTTCCACCGAACATAACCTCAGGAACGCCAACACTATTCTTATTGATAGTATGAAGACTGAAAATAGTAACGAAAATGCTCCAAATGATGTCACGGCGATACCACCGGTAAAAGTTATCTATTTAGACGTACCGGTTAAGTCGGGAAACGATAAAAAAGATTACAGGTAATGGAAAGGCGTATATCTAACAGCTGTGGTTTTTTTTCATTGCTTAAACAATCATTTCTTTTTCACTGTTTTAGGGTAATTCAACTGGAAAATGGCTTGACAGTTTCGCTGATCTCGGATATGCATTCTCCGGCTTCTGTAGATTGCAACAGCGCAGTGAAAGGTAACCCATGCTATGGAAATCGAGATCATTAACATTAAACCAACTACGACTGGTTTAATGATTGGTTCTAGATTTTTTTATCTTTCAATTATTGAAATTATGAAGTTGCTTTCATAAGAAATGATTTAATAAATATCTTTAGTGAATAACATATTACTATAAGAACCACGCAAAGTCTAAATGAATTGAGTCTTGTCATTTTTATAAGACAAATTTTATCTGCTTGTTGTATTTGCAATGCCACCTTCATAACGTATTAGCTGTAACCGCTCGTTTTATTATCAGCAAATGCAATATCTAGCGACAATGAAGAAGACGATGAGGATGACGAGGATGACGAGGATGACGAGGACGAAGAGGACGAAGAAGACGAGGAGTCCGAATGCGAAGGAGATGACGAAGATGAAGATGATGAGGAAGAGGATACGGAAGACGATGAGTTGGGTGCAAAGGATTCGCCCGCTCATAGGAAACGGGTGAAGAGGGAAGAGAAACTGGTATTTTCAGTTGAAACATACAATTTCGTGTATATTTCATGTATATACGTGCGTTGTTAATATTCTTATAGCGCAGCTACGCATATTTCTTACGTAGGCAGCTTGTGGATTATCTGTGGGAGTAGGAAGCTTCAGCGATCCTCCAGAAATTCCTGGTCTAGCTCATTTTTTTGGAGCACATGGTCTTTATGGGATCTGCAAAGTATCCACAGGTATCGATATTCAGAATGATTTTGAAACAAGTTCGATATCAATATTAATCCTTTAACATCCTGTAACTTTCTAGGAAAATGATTTCGATGCATTTATAAAAAAAAGGGGAGGTTCGGACAACGCTTTTACCGATTGCGAATTAACAACATTCTACTTTGAGATACAAGAGAAGCATCTTTTGTCTGCTCTCGATCGATTTGCTCAATTTTTTATCGAACCTTTGATGAAAAAGGATGCTATAAACAGAGAACGAGAATCTGTAGACAGTGGTACGTGACAACTGGAACAAAAATAATCATTTCGAAAGGATATGGAGTAACGTTAAACCTATTCGACAGAATTCCAAATGGCCTTACCTTCCGACACGTACAGAAAGGAGCAAATGCTTTGTAGCTTCGCGAGACCAGGCCATCCGGCGTCAAAATTCATGTGGGGCAACATAGTAACGTTACGCGATAATATAGTCGACGAAAATTTGTACAAGGAACTGCACAAGTTCAGGGAACGTCACTATAGTGCTCACAGAATGAAGCTGGCTGTACAAGTGAATATACTTTCTACACTTTTCCTCTTCTCTTGAACAGACAAAAAATCCTAGAAATTTCCACAGGCTAAACTTCCATTGGACGTGTTGGAAGACTATGTGAAACAATGTTTCTCGAGTATACCGAACAATGGATTACCCCCCACATGACTTTACAGCGTTCAAAGGAGCAAATTCCTTCGATACATGCAGTTTTCGAAGAATCTATAAAATTAAACCCGTAAAAGACGTTTGCACGGTACTGATTGTTATGTCTTTGATTAATGGTCCGCCATAAGCTCGTCTACGTCGACGTTGTTTCTGTTTCTATAGGTAGAATTAACGTGGGCGATGCCTACCTTGCATGACCTGTACAAAAGTAAACCCCATGAGTACCTGTCACAAGTGGTCGGACACAAAGGGAAAGGTTCTTTGATCAGCTACTTGAAGAAAAAAATGTGGTGTCTCAACTTGGACACCAAAGTAGGGGAAAGCGGTTTCGACAACAGCTCTATGTACTCGTTGTTCGGCTTGACGCTCAAGTTGACCGAGCAGGGACACAAGCATCTGGAAGAAGTACTTAACGCCGTGTTCTCCTACATTAATATGATACGTAGGGAAGGGCCTCAGGAACAACTGTACGAGGAGATGCACAAAATCAGAGAAACGAGTTTCAGGTGAATAGCTATTTACAAAGAATGGATTGCGCCTATTCAAAGGTTACAAGTTCCGATGCGTCGGTATTATCGTTTTCAGATACCGGGACGAAGAACCACCGGTTGACAATGTGGAAGATCTGTGCGAGAGCATGCATTATTTTCCGCCTCAAGATTATATAACCGGTAACTATTTGTACTTCGAATACAATCCTGAGGATATACAAGCGTGTATGGACTATCTGACTCCGGAAAACGTGAACATTATTATTTCCGATAAGAAATTTAACGACAAGGAATTTGAGAAAATCGAGCCATGGTTCAAAACGAAATACACAGACACAGAGATACCGAAAGAATGGATAGAATGCTGGCGCATCATAGATCCGCTCCCCGAGTTCCATTTACCATTGCCGAATGTGTTCCTTGTCGACGACTTCAGTCTGATCACTATACCACCAGAGGTTCCCAAATACCCTACGAAAATCTATTCGGATCGTGTGACCGAGGTCTGGTATCGGCCCGACCCTAAATTTCGTTTACCCGAATGCTACATGAACTTTTATATTTTATCACCTGCGGCTACGTATTCGCCGAAGAGGTGAGGGTTTTTACGAACGTATCAGCAACGTCACCGAAGCAACATCGTTAACTTGTTCAAAGTCTTGGTTTTCGATTCACAGCGCTGCCATGTTGGACTTATACGTTTCGATATTGGATCATTTAATGGCGGAAGAACTGTATCCTGCAGTAGACGCAAGCCTAAATTACGAAATGTACACGAGCGACAGAGGTATCATCGTGGAAGTGAATGGGTTCAATCAGAAAGTGTCGGTGAGTAGCAGCGAATCGTGAAATGTGCCTCTCTTTGATTCGAAGGTTCGCGTATTTTGTTGCTTTTGTACTGCCCTCAACTCCTCTGACAAAACTGTTCGTTGTCTGTTTTCAGTTGCTGTTATTTACAATTGCCAAGTACATTGCCGACTACTCGACACTGTTAACAGAGGACCTGTTCAACGTGATCAAGAAGGATTTGATCAAACTCTACTACAATAAATTCCTGCGGCCTAACAAGCTAGCAGAGTATGCGACAAAATCATATCGTTTACAATACGGACGCGTCGAAAGGCGTATCTGCTGTGTACTTTAGCTTCACCAATTTGTATTTCAGCGACACGAAACTGTCTATTTTGCTGCTGGCCTATTGGTCGCTGAACGCGAAACACACGGCCCTCGGCAACGTCGAGTTCGACGAGTTCCAAAGTTTCGTCAAGCATCTGACCGACCACGTTTACATTCGGAGTCTGGTGCAAGGAAACATGACCGACGACGACGTTGTCAAGAACGTGCAGAGTTTCGTCGAGACATTGAAATGTGGACCGCTACTACCCGATACTATGCCACAGATCAGGGTCACTCAAATACCCGTGGGCTCTCACGTCTGTAAAATAAGGAACTTTAATAAGACGGATGTGAATTCTGTCGTTACCAATTACTATCAATCCGGTGTGACGTCTACTGAATTGTCGGTGATAATCGATCTCCTAATTGTAAGTACAACGAAGCGTACGCGACGGTCGCGAGGTCGCGGGAACTAATTCGCTCGATGTCGTTGATATTTTCGATATCTCAGATGATCATGGAGGAGCCGTTGTACCATCGGCTGAGAACGGAGGAGCAACTAGGCTACGACGTGTTTTGTCTTGCCAGGAATACCTGCGGCATCCTCGGCTATTCCATCACGGTCTGCGTGCAAGCGGACAAGTTCGATACGGAACATGTGGACACTAGGATCGAGACTTTCTTGAACTCCTTCAAGGAAATTCTGGGGGCGATGACCGAGACGGAGTTTGAGACCGTGAAGGAAGCATACACCAAGCAGAAGCAGTGCGCCGACATCAACTTGGTGGACGAGGTGAACAGAAACTGGGGAGAGATCGTATTGGCCGACTACATGTTCGACAGGATCGAACGAAAGATAGTTACGACGGAGCACATCACGATCGAGCAACTTAGAGAGTGGATCGACTCTCACATCGTCAACGGTAGTAACTCGAGGAAGCTGAGCGTGCACGTGGTTGGAACTTTGAAACCGACCAATTCCGTGAAGGGCAACGAGATCATTGACTCGTGCGATACAGAAACAGAAGGTAACAGGAGTATTTTCTTGAAATGTTTGCGCGGCCAGAAAGTCGAAAGCTATTGTACGATAAAGCGTGGCTCTTCGTTTCTTTTACTTTTACAGACGGAGAGACGGAAATGAATTCGTTTAAAACTGGGACCGCGAAGTATCCGCTTGATTACATTCCTAGCCCGGAGTGTGAAAAGGACACGTCTACGGTGAATTATGTCACCGACATACAACAGTACAAAAGTCGACTGTACACTTACCCTGTACAGCACACTGTCTTGTGATACGAACCTTTATTACATTGAAATATACGTATCGATGCGTACACGAAAAATATTTCACGAATTTGATCAGCACGTCGAGTAGTAACAGAATTGAATAAAGAAAAAAAAAATAAAGATGCAATCGATGCGTTGGTCGTTGCCAATTATTGCGCTTCGCGATGCTATTGTATGTACGATGCGCTTCAACATCTTAGGAAACAAGAAATATCTCTGTATCGAAAGCAAGATCATGTTAGGCTTTGTTTTTATATAGTTCTTTTAATCGTATTCAAGACATGACAACACGTTTTAATAAATCATTATTAACTTTCGAAAATGTCAGCCAACCATCTCCGAGAACCTCTCACACGAACAGCTTTCTTACAAAATTTCACTGAAAGTTTGTTTCCTTTACTTCGAACAGCGTAGTGTGTTCTGCAAAGCGTTTTTCTCTTTAACAGACGATCAGTGCAACCTTAACCGGTATACTTTGCATCTGTGTTGTGTAATCGCGTTTCTCTTATCTCCCTTCTTTTGTTTTCTTTTTTTTCTCTTTATACATGAAAGAACAAAGGTAGATATATATATATGTTTTTTCTGTTCTTTTTTTCCGAAAGAAACAAACTTAAACCATCTGCCATTGGAGAAGCTTCTCTGCTCGTTCGAGATAAAGAAAAAGTGATTCCTCTTTCGTTTCCCGATGTACGGTTTCGCTTGGTGATTTTAAAAATTTTTTTTCTCTTTTTTTAGTTTTCCTCTGATCGAAAAGAAAAATGCTATTCAACCAGCAGAGTGGTAGCGTTCCAAACAACAGATTCACACGAAAATATGTCGATGCAATTTGAATACTCTAAATTGTTTACAACATCCATTAGAAGTGCATTTTGCATTTAATATTTCGAATAATTATTGAATATATTGGTTTTCTTTTCGTTTGTAGTATTATAGAATTGCCACTACATTTATATAATGATTACCTCCTACGTTCCAAATATGTATCTGCTTTAAGAGTACCTTTAAATGTGATGTTTTTTTTTTTCGTTAGCTTTATAATAAATTCTCGGTTGCCTCGTGTTCTCGCCAGCACTGATTCTTCCATTTTCATTTGTTGTATATAATTAGTGTGTTTCTCCGATATATATATATATAAATATATATATATATATATATAAATATATATATAAATATACATGGTTCCCTTTAAAGTATTCGACGACATAGAAAATCGTTCTCGATCTCGGTTTCTCTTTTTGTCTCTGTTAATCCACGAATTATATTTTATACGGATTTCGCGCACGGTGCATTTCTTTCTTTCTTTATATCAGTTTTCTTTCGCGTCGGTCTTGGCGACGCGTTCGTTCATTTTACCAAAACTAGCAAAAGCATAGAATCAGCTCTGCTCGACACTAGACACGAATGGGGTATATGTTACAACAATAAGTTACAAGGTAGAATGATCCAACAGGAATACATCGATGTGACTGTGTACGTGTGTGTGTTCACTTGTGTAGTTGTGTGTGTGTGTGTGCGCGGGCGAGCGGGCTGACGCACGTGTGTTTCGGAGAAAAAATGCGGGGACCAAAATGAGTCGGTTGTCTGCACCTCTACGGAAGCTTTTTCAACGAATCAACTAACGGGGCTGTTTGCCGGTTTGCTTTTTTTCTGTTCTTTCTGCTGATTCTGTTTGTTTCGATTGCTTTACACGCGTATGTAAGTAAGCACGTACGTATATTGGATGTAGCGATGATGACGAAGCGTCTGACTCGTCTGGAGTAGCCTCTGCGCGGAATCAAGAGTAAACGCGGTATCGCGACAGCGTTTTTCCACAGGTGTGTTCGTTTCGATGTCCGTTTCGTTTCGGGCAACAACGCGACAAACTTTAAACTAGCATGACCGCTCACAATTCGCTACGAACGAGCACGACTCATCATCCGCATTAGCGCGTCTTGACGCTCCGACAAATTTCTTTTCTTCGGAGATGAACGACACTTTTCTTCGTTCATTTTAATTTCTTTTTTTGTTTCTTTACACGCACGATCAATCGATCACTTTGTCCCGGGGTTGGTTTTGTTTCTTGTTTCTTTTTCTTCCTTCCATTTTGTTCTGTTCTGTTTTCTTTTTTTTTTGTTTTAAGTATTATTAATCACGGAAAACAAAGAAAAGAAGAGAGAGAGACACTGAAAACGAAATAAAACGTTCGCAACGATACAATTACAATGGTCAGCGTCCTCTTTACGGGCTTTTCAATGTTTAATAATTCGAGTCGCATTCCTTTTCTCACGTTTCTTTTTTCTTTTCGTTTTCCAGCGGTGAAAAATAATAGCAGAATATTTCTCACGTGTGTTGTAATAGTAATATTTAATAAGAGAATATATAAGAACGGGGCCCACATACGTTTGCAGCTACGTCGGTTAAGTGTTATGGTTCTCTCGTTTTAATTCGTTACGTTGTCTTCTTCTTTCTTTTTTTTGTGGTTTTTTCTTCCTCTTTGTTTCACTTTATTTGGATAGTTATTATTATTTGTTTTTTTTTGTATTTTCTTTTTGTTATTATTATTATTATTTACTTCTCTTATTTACTTTACTGTCTTTGCTACCGTACGTTTGAATATATCTCGTTAATAGGTATGCAAGCGAAGAAACTATGGTAAATGAGAAACTTAAGAAATGTACGCGTTCGAGCATCACGCAAAACGACTCCATTTGTCCATTTTGTTCATCGTCCTCGTTCGCTTGGTTCGCGAAGCTACGCGCGCGCGTCCCGCCGTTATTCGGAAGAGAAGTCAGAAGAAACGTCGAATGCTTTCTTTTTTAATGCCCATATCAGTCGCTTGCTTCTAACGGAGGTTTACGGGCGAAACAATTATAATCGCGAACGCGTTTACGCACCGTCTCTCGATGATCCGAGTCGTCGATACATGTTCCTATCCGTTACTGATCCTCTTCGTTCTTTCTAATTTTTCTCTTTTTTTTCTCTGTTTTCTCGCAGTAGCGTGCAGTAATGCGCGACAGTGCAGCAGCAACAGCAACACCATTCGAATGAAATCATTGTAATTAAACGATCCGCTCGATTTTTCTCTTTTTATAGATATATTCGTTCTATGTATATGTACATATTATAGTCGTGTGATTCGTCGCGAATAATATCCAGAACTCTGGCACAAATGCGATTCCAAAAAAAAAAAAATCAAACGGTGAACAAAAAAATATAAAAATGTTGACTAACAATAATAGCAGATAATGAAAGAAACGAATAAGGTGAATAATAATAATAATAATAATAATAAAGCAGCAACGCGGTTTCACATCTGTTTCGATCGCCGAATAAAAGTAGGATCGCACCGAACTGAAGAGCAACAGCGACCGAAGAAAATAATACATAAACTGAACGTGTAAAGAGCAACGAGAGAGAACGGTCCTTTGGAACTTACGGAATCGCAAAAGAAAAGAAAAAGAAAAATTCGGACACCTGTTCGATCGACACCGTGTATGTGTGTGTGTGTGTGCGTGCGTGCGTGCGTCTTACGTTTCTCTCACAACGCGAAAAATTGTTTTAACCGGCGCGTTTAAAACTTCCAAGTACAATATAATTCACACGGTTTTCCTTGATCGTTCGTCACCGCAACAGCAACTACGCAATCGGATCGTTTTCTGCAAAATGGATTCGTTTACCTACTAAATGTACACAAGAGAGTTTATTCATCGGGTTGGGTGATTTTCGTGGGCCCCTATTACTTTTTTTTCCATCATTCATTTAGCTTTAACCATTACGCTTCATTTTCTTCATTTAATCCGTCATTTTTCCCCCCCCGTTTGTCCTCGCACATTTCTGATCGTCCACCAACTTCTAACAACGAAAGGCAAGCAGACAGGCAAGCAAGGCGAGCAGTTTGCCTTTTCCTCCATTTTCTTGATAGTTTTTTTTTTTGGTCTGGGTTACACGCAACTGTTTTTTATTTTCTCTTTCTTTAATATATTGTTAATATTTATTTTCGCTCGCCATACGCTACCGTTTGCCTTGATTTGTTTTATTTCTTTGTTGTTGTTTTTTACGATACTTTTCTGTTGTTGTTGTTGTTCAATGCGGATTTCGTGATCTGAGACGCAGCGTTTTTCTTCCTTGCTTCCATACGTTCGTATTTCTTCAGTTTTTCCTTTATATTATGTCCATGTATTGCTTGTTCGCTTCATTAACACATTATCAATATTATTTATTAATATTATTTATTTATTATTATTATTAAATTATCCCTTGTTTGCACACACGTTGATCGGCATTGATCGTGTTTCTCACGTGTTTTGTGTCATACTTTTTGCCTTTTCTTTTTTATGCCGTTTCTTTCTCATATATGTATTTCGTCTCCGGCGTTTTGTCGTTTTTTTTTTTTTTTACTATATACACACATTTTTATTTTGTTGGACTTGCTTTGTCGGTTTTGTTTTGCTCCTCGGAAAGAAAATCTTCTAGCTTTACACGAAAGCGTACAGTGGGCGTTATTATTATTATTACTTTTTCTTTTAAACATTTCTACGTTTTACTCTCTCGAATATGGTTTTACGTTCTCGTTCGTTCCGTTTTGTACAATCTGAAAACGACGTTTCTCTAGACTTCTAGATGTACGATTTATGCTGTTGTTGAATTTTATTCTTCTTACTTTTTTTCTTTTTCTCTGTTAAACGTTCGAACAGGATCCACAACGATGATGACCTCTGTTTCTCGAATCTTTACGTTTGATTTATTATTCTATTTGCTCACGCATACGCGGACACGTAAGAAAACAACGTGTGCATGTGTGTGTGGGATTGTGTAGATGAGTGAGTGCGTGTGTGTATCGTTTTTGTTCAATTGAAAATCGTGGAACAATAGCGAATGATTTATCTGTGAACAAACACGGCTGTTCGTTCGCGGAACCTCGTTTTCTTGCATTCTGTGTAATCGGAAATCGTATTCGAAGCAATCTTCCATTGTTTTTTTCTTTTTTGTTTCGAATTACATTCGGGAAAACTGTTTATAATATGCATACGCTCTCATATCGAAGCTGACACGATGTCTACGTGTCCTTCTTCTTATTCTTCTTCTTGATTTTCTTTTCTTTTTTTTTTATCAGGTTTCAAATTCGCATTCGTTAACTGTTTCTTGTCTCGATTAAATGTTTTGATGCGTCAAGCAACTCGGAGCCTCCGAGAGTTCCGGAGACACAGAAGAATTAATGAGATTTTCGGTTTTGTTGCTTGCTTGTCTTTCATCAATCACGGAATGTCGAACATGTTCAACATACCATCATCATCTAAAGCACTTTCATTCTTCTACCCTCCCTCTCTCTCAGGCTCGTTTAACCATCACTCAAATTATATAAAGTTTCTCATTGTCTTAATGCATTTTACGCAATAACAAATCTACAAAAATATAACATTTTTTATTCTTATCTCTCGTTATATTATCTCAATAAATGGTTTTCTCTCGTTCGCTCGTTCTCTCTTGCTCTCGCCTTTCAATTATTTATGCGCGCTCAAGACACATTCTCTATTTGCCTCGAAACCTCTGCTCTCTCTCCCTCGCCCCTCTCTCTCTCTCTCTCTTTCTCTCCCTCCCTTCCTCTTTAATAATCGTGTTCTGTCGTGCTGTCTTGTTCTTTTCGTTTTTACACGTTTTCCACATATCATACTTTGACGGATAAAATCCATTCACCAATGATCTTTGGTAGAAAGTCTCTCCGACTATTCTACGCTATAAATAGTATTTCTTGTTTGTTTATGTTTTAACATAATCATTCACTATCCCCGTTCTCGCGGCAAGCGCGCCGACACAGGTGCGCTTTTATGTACACCAATCACACTGTGTGTGTCACTTCTAAAGTAACTATTCGTATGTACAATTAAACGAGGGATATACATATACATATCTTAAAATATGCTACACGAGGGCGCAAACAACTTTTAAAAGTTTCACTTCTTTTTCTTTTCCTCTCTCATTCTCGAACATCAACGTGCAAAAAACAAAAAATGAAAAACGAAACGACGATCTCGTTCTAAAAATATTTTTACAAAAAGAAAGTCCAACTTTTCGTTCCCATCCATCCCCTCGACATCCATCAAGCCTTCTTCGGGTTAACAAAATTTAGAATTTCGAAAACACGGCCCAGATAATAGAATTTCGAATTTGCGACGGCACTGTAGCATATTTTCGAAGCAAAACCGGGGCGTACCGTGAGAGCAAACTCTTTCAGAGAACTTGACACGTCCCTGTGCTTTTTTCCTTTCGCCTACTACATTTAGATTCCAACGTTCTCGCGATAAGCCCCGAAAAACCACGATTACAATTATCGTGCACAAATTGGTAATTCGTTCCGAAGTCGAACAAACGCAACGCATTCCTCTCGCCTCCTCGACGCAACAGCAAATAAATATATTTCGTAGGGACTGCGTGCACGCGCGCAAAAAAAATCACCCCACCTCCCTCTCTCCTAGTTTGTTTTCTTTTTTGTTTTGCGGATGCGCACGTTCACGCAGTACCACCATTCTTCAACATCCCCACGCTTCTATATACATTTTTGTGGTTACTTTTCTCCTACATAATTTCACTCGTAGTCCTTTCGCACGCACGCATGCTCTCTCGCACCTCCACTCTCTCTCTCTCTTTCTCTCGTATATCATTCTCTCTAACCGCACAGCGATTTGCAAGTGAACAATCACTCAAAATCCGGACAAGCACGCTCTCTCTCTCTCTCTTTCTCTCTCTCTCGTAGAATATTTTGTCACGCGCACTTGCTTGCCGAGCATTCACAACTTACACAGATATATTATGCTATATATCGGAAACCTCTAATCTAAATCATATATAAATATATATTTTACCTATATGAAAAGCATCAGTCTCCATTTGCTAATGAACGTCTCAGTATTCTATCCCGCGTGTTCTCGTAGCCCGCGCGCGGACAACGAGAAAACCACCCATCCGCTCTGTCCCTTATTGTAAAACAACAAATGTTCGTGAAACTTGTCGTTTGCGTGTCTTCCGTACGGTTCGCGGTCGATCAGAGTACTGAGACCGTCAATGCGAGCATTTCATATAATACCGGAAAATATATATTTTCATTGTAAAAAAAATAATCACACTTCTTAAGAATTAAATACTTATTAGCAGCTGACGACGACTTGTTCTCGTTTAGTAAAATTAGCGCACGCATACACTAATCAGTCGAGTTCTCATTCCATTGGTGATTTTCGAGCGCGGTGTAGGTTGAAACGACGTTCGCCTAGCACAAGCACGATTCTTTATCTTGCATCCTTCATTTTTTTTTCATTCGTTATTTCTAACCGTTTTCCCCTTATTCTTTTTACTGTTTTTTTTCTTCTTTCGCGGTTTTCTTTTAACTTTTGTTGTTGTTGTAGTTGTTGTTGTTTCTTTGTTTCGCTTGTTTGTATCTTACGCATTGAATGGTACGTTTTGGCAGTGAGGACATCGTATTGTGTACGTCGGAAACGGGTCGCTATCCTGTGTATGTGTGTGTTTTACATAGTCTCTCGACATCGTTAACCGATGTCTTGTCTCCTATATTAGTTTAATTAGTTTGGCCCCATCAGAGCTTTAGACATTATCGAGTGATTCTGCGTGCGGACATTTGAGGAGTCTCTCCGGCACACTGTTGTGCATTATAGCGACTTACGTTAAGGCGATTCGACGAAAACGTGTCGTCTCTGCGTCTCGCGCGAACACACTCGCGGGAAACAACGAATCTCTCCTCCCCTCTCCCCATTACTCGGTAAGCGTTTTTACACGGTAAAAGGGAGAACGAACAATGTACATGGATCGAGCTTGTAAACATTGCGCGTTCAAATGTCGTGTGCCGCACAATCACCTCGTTACACGTATAATAAGATTTTTGATTGCAGTCTTAAGTCGTATCCGGGAGTGTCTAAAAGTCGATAAAAAGTCATGTATATATATATGTTTATATATATATATATATGTAAATACCTAATTCTTGGCGGCGACTGCACCGACCGGAGCAACCGGAGCAACCGGAGCGACCGGAGCGACGGGAGCAACCGGAGCAATCGGAGCAACCGGAGCAATTGGAGCCACCGGCGGCACCGGAGGTACCGAACCGACCGGAGCGACGAGGGACGCATCCCCCTGGCCTTTCTCTATCCCTTTGCAATTCTCGACGGCGTCTTCGAATTGGCCTGGCACTGGCACCGGTACCGACACCGGCAGCGTGGGCACATCCTTTGTCGCGTTCGTGCTCGGAATGGTGTCGCTGTTCACAACACAACGACAATGCACGTGAGAATATTTGGCCCCGGAACCTTGACACAGATCGTAACAATTACAATTACAATCACAATTGCTTACTTATAATCGGTGATCCCATCGACACCGTTACCTCGTCCCCTGCTGTCTTTCTTCTCACACTCTTTGCTCTTCTTCACGGTGGTCTTCTTCTTACCGGTCGCCTGAAAATTGAACACGGTGAAACTAATGAACGTTTTACGTTACGATTTTATAGAAAAATCACTGGTACCGAGACAGAAACTGTTTGAATACGGCGAATATCTATAACATTCCATTTAGGAAAAGTAGATTGACCTTCAGATTTCCTCCACTACTCCACCCACAAGAAAACAATTATTACTACATGATGTAACCTATCCTACCAAACAACTTTTGTAGGAACACTTTTTTAATAACTACAAGTCCTTCAGAGATATCCGCTGTACTCACTTAAACAGGTCACCCTGTATATATAGTAATAGCTCAGCCATCGTTTACCTTCATTTGAGTCTTTTTCCCGCGTCCCGCAATTTGCGTGCGATTGCTTCCACGCGTCGGGAACGTTGATCGACCCATGGGAGCGAACCCACGTGGAAGACCGTATTTCAGACCGCCGATCGACGTTACCTAAAATGAGAACAGGTATATCTCGTAACTCAACTCGTTCACTACCGAACGATCATCCCCTAACAAACCAAAGTTTGAATTTCTTTTATCTACCTGCGGTGGAAGTCGTCCACGAGGATGACCTTGCAACGGTTGAGGCAAACGTCCGGGTTGTCCGTAGTTGGCACCCCATTGACCAACCACGACTCCGGCAATCTCTAATTGGCCACCGCGCGACGGTATAGGCCGACGCATCAATCCGCGCTGAGGCATGGTTGCGTTTCCACGGCCGCGCATCAAACTGTCGTTGATCGTGCAACTGGCGGCTAATATATTTTGTGGCACCGACACACGAATACCTGGGGAAACGGATCTACGGTTACACAAACGTACCGCGAATCGGACAATTGTATATTTCCCTTGGAAAACAACCTTGGGAACTTGTCAATGCGTTCGGAAGCATTTACAAAGCTCGTTTATGAAAATGGAAAATGTTAACAAAAAAGGATAGAAAAAGCTGTAACAAAAAAAAAAAAGGAAAAATTCATCAACAATTACCTGGGGCAACAGGCATCGGGGGCCGTGCGAAAACAACATTGATTCCCTCCAGTACAGCTTTCCTCATCCGTTCTACTTTTACAACACGTTCTATATGGCCACTGCAGAGTTCCAATAGATTTTTCGCTATCGTAGCACGGGCTAACGTATGGTGAAATAATTTACCGTCGAAATATAACCATGGGCAACACATTAACCACGGAATTGGCGCGCCACAAGCGTCGTTAGCCAAGAGAGCAGTTTCGACGCCAGCCATAAACAATGTAGCTAGCTGTACTCCGCGGGACGTCACTAAAGGAAGCTACGGAAACACGGTTGATTAGTGATTTATCAGATGGAATTGAAGAACGCGACGTGTGTCGTAACCTCGTTACCTGAAGATCTTGTAAATACTGAGCGTTCATAAGTTCGGGTGAAAATGCTTGCGCGATGAAAGCGTCTAACTCCTGGCGACGCAGTATCTTGATTATATCTGAGAATGACATGATATATCTGAAAGAGAAATAGGTTGCGTTAATGTAATACGAATCTCTTCGCAAGGTGAAACATTCGTTTACCTTAAGACACAAGCCATGACCAGCAAGTGTTGGGGAACGTAGGTCGTGTTTAACATGAGAGGAGTGTCGGACCTCATGCAGGTCAAGAATCCCCTTAGACGGCGGCGTTTGTCATCTATACCTGTGCTGAAGTATGCAACGCATCATTTTTTCTGCGCGTTCGGTTGATTTAATGTCGCACAACGTACGACAAGAATAAACTCGAGATGCAACCGAGATAGAAGTTTCTCACCCAAACCACAAACGTTGAATCGTAGGAACGCCCCAACCGATTTGTTCCGCCTTGACTAATTCTGGGGCCTGATACGGATTCGATTTGGACCATACCCACTCTTTTATCAGAACGTCCGGGACTTCGATCTTTTCGCTGTCTGCGGGAGACACACCAAGAGAGCGTAGAAACGACTTCAACCAGATCGAGAATGATCGTTCTACAATACTTACCACCTTTCTCTTTACTCTTAGCTGCTAAATACATTCGATGATGCAGATTGAACAATATCGCGTACACCATCTGCCTAACAGGTCTGTAAATCAGATGAATAGATGGGAATTCACGATGATTCTCGTCCTCCAGGAGGACCGGTAGTTTAATCTCGCCGGCGATAAGAATCTGGTAGATATGGGGAGACATTAATCCTTTTTGGTGTCTCTCGGACGCGGTGCGCATCACTTCTGGCACAGTGGTAGGAATACTAGTCGTCTTCTCGGCTTGTCTAGCTGAATCGGCCGTTGCGTGGGATGGCGATGTGGCGGAAGAACTGCTGCTCGAACTCGACGAACTAATTAAAAGGTTGTGGGTACCGTTTATAGCGTGTCCATTACCTAAACAACGTTTCGCCGGATTAGAAAAACAAAACAAAAACACGGAAAAACGCTGACCACGGTTGTTCCTCCCTTACTTTGTTCCGTTTCTTCCGCTCTAATATTATCGGCATCTCCATGACCCTGAATACCGGGCGGGTCTATCACAATTTGCGGGGCAGACTTCGCGTTCACCGTCGCTTGCTTGTACGCGTTTAAACTCTCGCGTTCGCTCTCCACAGTTTCAGACGCGAACCTCGACGTCTCTAAATTCGAATCGGCATCCGAGGTTGCCGGCGTTTCAGTTGAATTCGACGTTGGCGTTTGTACCGCGTTTTGCTTCGAATCCAATTTATGCACTGAAACACACGTTCGTTTGCATCACGTTACTCGATCATAGGGAATTTCATTGAAGAGAGAGAGATAGAGAGACTGACGATAGAAGCGATCAGCTGTGGAATCGGGACGAAACTTCTTACCTCTGTTCTGTTTCACCGGTTTGTAATGCAAGAACCCTTCTTTGGTTCCATTGATGTAGTACTGAACGGACTGTCGCAGTTTCGAACACCTTGAATCCGTCAAAGTGCCAAATACTTTTTGCGCCACCACATCCAGCTCAACGGATGGAAGGTCTTTGACGAAATTGGCGATCGCTTTTATCGTAAGTTCATTTTTTGTCTGTATTCGCTTTGTTCAAGTTAGCGTTCACGTTCAGTTTCTTATAAAAATCAGCCAAATCCTGCTCAGTTAATATATAATTTCCAAGTAGTGCAGCCAACAAGCACAATCTATCGGATGGTATGTTCAATGCTTTTAGAAGTTCGGGGAGTATGTATTCCTTCGTGTCGAGAGAGTCCTTGAAGAAAAATATAATCTCGCTTGATCGTTCCGCTAAATACGCGAATAACGATTATCTACAGAACCGAGCCTATACCTTGTACGTCAGCTTCAGCTGTTCCGACGAAAAATATCGCGGAGGATCGAATGCCGCGTACTCCGCGTCATCGGCAATCAAGCCGTTGAAATTATTTTCTCGACAATAAGCAATTACTTCTTGATGATGGTCGTCCATACTGCATAACTGTTTCAACAACAGGAGTAAACAATGCAATGCCAAGATACACAATATCATGAGATACTTTAAACAGCTTTACTTACAACTGTAACGTTTAAATGTCTCAGAGCCATTCGCAGGCTGGTTCTTAAACAAACAGGCGGAGTCCACCAAATTTTTGGCGGTGGAGTACCTTTTATCGAAATGTGTTTTAATACCTGTACAAATGGTTATCTCGGATTAAGTAGACATTCTAGGAGTTGTATAGCGCACAAATAAAAAGAAATAGCTTACATTGTTCACTTTAATCCTGACTTGTAGTTGATTCTGTATCCAATCCGCTCGTCTGGGAGATTCGAAACATCCATTAAAGAATACAGCTAATTCTAAGCCCGACATTTCTGTCTTCTGTATGAGGACAGCTAGAAACTGCAGCATTCGGTTCCATTGTCCTCCGCAAGTCCAATCTGGAGGGCAAAAGATCGCTCGTTAATAATCGTCTGGATGAAAACAATACGGCGAACAGGAGGAAACGTATACCTGAGAAATAGCCGCCATATAATCTATCTAAACAGCATTCTCCGTCAAGAACCAACTTCAACTTTCCAGAATGCAATTGCTGCGCTTTACCAATACGATTGTGCTGCCTTTGCGTAGTGGTACGCGCGATTTTCAACAGATCAACCGGTACAGATCCTCCTTGTACATAGTTGCTATCCAGAAAGACTTGCAAATCTTGGATGCCCATTTTGATCACGATTCAGTTTACGACGTAAAGTTATTACTTAAATGCTTAAGTCTTACGTACGGTGTTATCACTCTTTTGTTTATTTTATTAACTATGGATGAGAGTGTTTGTTTAATGTTTTGCTTTAAATATTTTTACAACTTGAAGAAATCTGATTTCAATTTCAATAATTTCAACCTGAAATAAATGTATCATCCGTCAGTAACATAAAAGAAATATATGTTTATTAAATTTTAGGGGAAATATTGAAGTTTAATTTAATTCAAAAAGCAATTCTAATGATAAATTGATTTTGGAGAAAATTCAACAATAATTTTTGTATATGTACATAATCCCAAAATTTTGTTAGTTAACAGGTGTGTTTCAAATACAGCCGATACAAAGTACAAGGTTCGAAAAACATTAAACTATTTAGTATAGTTATGCGGCGTGGTGTGAGCATTAGAAATTATGATAAATGAGAACCGCTCGTTAACAAATACGCGAGAAAAGGAAAAAAACGAAAAAAATATAGACGACGTGTATATAATAGAAATTCCGGCAACGGTGTGGATGATTTCTATCGCGTATAAGGGAATACGTTTCCGTTAATGTAGAGCGTCGCGCGGACGAGTCGAATAGGTGTGAGAAAAATACTCAATGATCGAAAATTTGTCATATTCTGAGTCGAAGTATGCCGACGCCATTTATTTTGTTTATATGTGGTCATTTGTATATCATCGGCGAGTTCTTTATCTCCCGACGGAAGATTCGATCTTGTCAAGGCTGCGGATGACACGAGAATGGAACAAAGACAATCAGTTTTGATTAATCCCAATGTTTCTCGACGAATTGAACGTGCCCGAAAAAGAAGGACTGCTTTATAGACCGGCATGGCGAGTAAGCTGTTCGCTGTTCAGTGGGAAACTTGCACAAAGGAATTCGCACGGTTTCGTGACCAGTCTCCCTTTACAAACGACACCGCGCGAATCCCACTGTATCCAATCTACGCGATTTCATCCGGGAAACGCGATGATACTTACGTTAAATTAGCGATAATCATCGTGGCCCCAAAGAAACACAAAACACACGGGTTTTCAGAGTAGGTGACGTCGGATTCGAAAACGGAAATGAGCGCTCGGCCGCGCTCGGACATCTACGCCATTTGTCCCGGTTTCAACGGAATCGAGCGGTCCCATTGGCTCACCCCCGTAAGCGACAGCCATGCCGGAAACGAATAATATTACATTGTTTTAAAATTACCGACTACAGAAACGCAAAATATAACAGAATTATTATAGAAATTTCCCGGAGATCAAGTGTAAAATATACTCTCGAAGCCGCGGCACCGATTATTGCGAAGAGTTTTCTATACAAGTAACGAACAATGAAAAATAAAACAAAATTTCTTCCATTTTTTGCATGATCGTTGTTTTTGATACGCATACTACGCGCGCTTTATTTGAACTTTTTTAATTACGCGCGTACGTCCGATAAACTTTGGAACCGAAAAGATTTCTATAAGAACAAATCCAGAGAATAAATTACCGGTGCGACGATAACGTTTGTTACGCGAAGTAATCGGCAATGGTGAAGTATAAAACCATAACGATAATAAGACATTTCGGTAATCTTTTAATATGTCCTTTTATACAAACACATTCATTCGCAGCACAAACATGCTATCTTTTATTATATTCGATGAATGATCCTTCGTTTAGATCACTATAAAAAAAAAAATGAGAAAGTTGAAAATGAAATAAATTACAATAATAATAATAATAACAACTATAATTTGTTATCAAAGATGTAGCCTATGATGTGTCTACAATATTATCGTACACGTATTGCGATGGATGAACTTGAAACGCGGAATATTGTACCCTTCGAATTTGTGTCTTTGTAATAACGCCATTTATTATTACAAAACACTTTAAATGCTGCAAAAGAAGCGCATCGACGAACACTTCTTTTCATTTCTGTACAATTACAAGAGTTCGTTTTCGATTGCAACGCGTCAACGACGATAATCAAGATTTTTTACGACGCAATCGAACACTGTGGAACTGTACATTGTACAGTTACTTATACAGTGACAAAGTTAGACTTATGCGATATAGTTTTCATAGGTTACAGTTCCTCGTGCTTCCTCTCGTCTCTCTCTTCCTCGCTCGCGTCCATGTCTATAATTTTTTCGGACTCGTCTTCCTCATTATCCATCGAGACAGATTCCTCTTGCATTTCGTTTTCTTCTTCTGGCTCTTCTTCCGGTAGTTCGTCCAGAGGAATATCCAACGTTCTCCTCATGAGTTCTTCGACACTCTGGGCAAAGGTTGCAGTTTCCCTGAGCATGTATCCGGACCGAAGAGTAGCCGTTCTGAACATCATCAGAGCAATGTCTTTCGCTGTTTCATCAGCAGCATCTGCGTTCACGCGTCGCAGCAGTTCCCTGATCAATGGATGCCGCGGATTGATCTCCAGCAACTTCTTTTGATTCAGGTAATAAGTTTTCTGTGGGTCGTCGCTTTTCTGATGAGCGTTCGAAATCGCGAGTCTTTCCATGTTCCCGGTCCAGCCAAACATACTGGCGATCAACGCGCACGGGGAGTCCGTTAAACGCTCGGAGACTTGAGCTTTGCTGATATGATCTTTCAAAATGTCGTTCAACCATTTGATCAACGGCTCGTACGTTGTCTTCAGATATTCCATTCTCTCCTTGGCTTTATCGCTCTCGTCAAGAGAGAAACCTTCTTTCGCCACGTTCTGGAACTTCTTGCCGTCGAATTCGGGAAGAGCTGAAATCGCGTATTCGTCGACGGCTTCGGTCAAATAGAGGACCTCGTATCCCTTCTTGTCCAGTCTTTCGACGAACGGTGACTTCTTCACTTCTTCCTGGGAAGAACCTGCGATATAATAGATATATTGCTGATTGGACTTCATGCGGGAGACGTAATCTGCCAGAGACGTGGTGCCTTTTTGAGTAGAGGAGTGGAAGAGCAACAGTTTCGACAGTCTAGCCCTGTTCTGAGCGTCTTCGATCACGCCCAGTTTAATGTTTGTGCTGTACTCTTTCCAGAACTTCTCGTACTCTTCTCTGGGAACCTTCTTGATCATGTCTAGCACTTTCCTGATCAGTTTCTTTTTGATTACCTTGATCAGCTTGTGTTGTTGCAAGTTTTCGCGAGACACGTTCAGCGGTAAGTCATCGCTGTCGACGATACCGCGAATGAACGACAAATAGTTGGGCATCATGTCGGTGAATTTGTCGGTGATAAACACTCTCCTGACGTATAATTTAATGTTATCAGACTTGGTGCCGTAACGATTGAAGCTATCCCCGGGTTGAACTTTCGGAATAAAAAGAAGCGATTTGAAGGTGACTTCGCCTTCTGCTACAAAGTGAATCTTTCCCAAAGGTTCTTGGGTGTCTTTCGTTAATGCTTTGTAAAAGTCAGTGTAGTCTTTCTCCTCGACTTCCGACGGTTTCATGGTCCATATAGGTTTCGAATCGTTTAGCAATTCCCAATCCCAGACGGTTTTGTCGACCTTCTTTGTCTTCTTTTCTTCTTCGGCATCCTCCACTTTCGCGTCATCTTCTTCGTCCGATACTTTATCCTCATCTGTCTCTTCTTTCTTGCTTTCCTCCTCTTTTATGGGTTTCTCATCGTCGTCTTCTTCTTCGTCGACTTGAATAACTTTGCTGCTCCACAGATATATGGGGAAGTTGATGAATTGCGAGTACTTCTTCACCAAGTTTCTGATAGTATCTTCTTCCAGGAAATCCAATGCTTCATCCTTCAGATGAAGGCTGCAAACATAAATCGATCAAGTTCATTAAACTCGTATACAGCGTATCCGTGTTAACACGACTCGAAAACACTGAAAATATGTTCCTGTTCGGCGAGTCGAATTAAAACGGACATACCATGTAGAAAATGTTATTTTCTGTACCTGACTGTCGTTCCTCTCTTCAAAGAATCCCCTCTTGGATCCTCGACGATACTGTAGCTGGAGCTATCCGACTGCCAAATATATTGTTTGTCGTCGTTGTGCTTGGACGTGACAACCACAGTGTTAGACACTAGGAAAGCAGAGTAGAAACCTACTCCAAACTGACCGATCATATCGTTTAGATCCTGAGTGTTCGAAGTCTCTTGCATTTTACCCAAGAATTCGGCCGTACCAGACTTCGCGATCGTTCCCAGATTATTAATTAGTTCTTTCTTTGTCATACCGATACCAGAGTCTGTTATACTCAATATCTTGTTTTCCTTGTCTGATTTTATCCTGATCACCAACTCTGGATTATTGTCCAGGACATTCTTCTCTGTTAGGGATAATAATCTGATCTTATCCAAAGCATCGGAAGCATTGGATATCAGTTCTCTAAGGAATATATCTTTGTTGCGGTACAGCGAATTAATAATAAGTTTCATTATACGATTGACCTCGGTCTGGAACACAAATTTTTCAGCCTTATCTCTCAGTTCCTTCATTTGTGCTACGTTCAATCCATCCAACTTGATCGCTTCTTCTTCTCTCTGAACGGCTTGATCATCTACCAAACATACAAGCAATTATTATCGATGCAACAAGTTAGTTTCAAATTGGCTATGAACAACAATTTAACTGTTCGTAAACGGCGTAAACATGATTCGAATGGTGTATACAAATTTGATTAATATAATCAAGGGTCAGGGGCATTCCCATATTTGCTACGAGTAACTGTGTATCAGTCAAAAGTTGGCAAATAAAACAAGATGGGAAAAGTAAAAGTAGGAAACAGAAACTCTGTATAACCTGTTCGAGATCCTTCCCGACTGGAACCCAAATCGTTCTCGACGGTTCCAACATTTTCGTCGACTTGATCTTCTGCTCTGGCGAATCCTAAACAACGAGCAGGAAAATTTCTTTATTGCGGTACGGTTAATGTGTAAGTCTAAACACGTTTTTTCTCAATAATTATCGTTTTACCGTGCAACGTACCTGCCAGAAGAAACAGGACTGACACCAGTACCAACGCTTTTTTCATTGCTGTCGTGAAACGTTCACGAATAATCGCAGGAAAAATAGCGGAAATGTACAGGCCCGAGACAAACACTACGCTTCGTTGTTTCAACACCGACTGTCATACAATCTGGCCACGACGCTGTGTTATAGCAAGAGGAATCCGGGAAGATCCGCCAATCGGATGGACCCACGCAATGCAGAATAACCAATGAAAGATAAGCCGGCTACAGCTCGATCCAAATGTCCAAATCTTATTGGCGGATAAACGCAACACATGGCATTCGGCAGTTCTAGAAGTTTCTATTCTAATTCATTCAATTTAAAATATAATTCATGTTAACACGCTCGTCCCATTAATTTCCATTGTATCTGTCGCGCGCAAATATATCGGATGTGAATTATAACCATTCTATCTGCTCTTGTAAGACAGATGATTAGCAGTCTCTGCGATTAGATTATCGATTGCGCGTCGAATGGTAAGTTAACGACAACTGCGCCGTCGGTAACGCAAATTACTATAACGACCGCCGGTAATCTTTTCCCGCCAATATTCATATACGAATACGAATTTATCGTTCCTTCTGTTTCGCGTTCATTCAAGTCTGAAGATACATTAATATTAAACGTTATTTGATAAGAACAAATCGGTACACGATCAATTTAACGTTACAGATCAACGATCACCGGCAACGATAGAAACAAGTCGTTGAGGAAGCAATCATTTAAAAAAAAACAAAGACCGGATATTACTATGGCGCGCTACGACATGACACCAAGGATATTGAAATTCTAATATATATTCTACATGTATATACATATGCACAAGTATACATGTATTATAATGTAGAGCTTATAGACCGAAACAATTGGATAACACCCGCGTCATATCATTGCTTAACACTCGAAGGCTAAATACGCTAGAAGGTCCTGTTTAGGGTAGTTATCGCGAGTCCAAAGGAGGTCGAGCGTCCATGAAATTGTTTAAATAATTGTCTCTGAAAAGATAAAGAAAAGGTCACGTCGTTCAAACAGTACGTAGAATGATTCTTCTGAAGAGATAGAGTAATACATAGAGTTTTTCCCTGCTCCTATTAGGGATCGTCCTATACTATACGCTATATGTACGTGTATGTACAGATATGTACAACATATGTATATAGTAAACCACCGATAGGAAATCGGTATTGGGAATTGATCACGCGTGAAATTTTTGCCGATACACGTGTTGTGACTGTTTGGTCGTTATGGATACGTTCTACAGACTATTGTATGGACATTGTACACGACAGCACACCTTGTTTTCCTATGTGAGCGTAGTGTCGATCAACGTAGGTACGTACATACGTGTGGTGTGATCCACTGTATGTCGTTCTATCGAATGCGACCAGCCGCGTCAAAGAGACCATCTACCGTCATTCGCCTTCCGGTCTTCTTCGTAGTGGTCACGAATTTTTCTCAACTCTTTATCCTGATCCTCGACGACTGTCGTTCCGTCAAGAATCTTCTACAAAATTGGCGCGCATGATTCCGACTTCCTCTTCTTAGAATCGAGGTAAGTGCGAAGTAAATGTAAAAAATAAAACGAAACTTGGAAAAGTAGTTACGCACGAACACGTACTTCGTAACTAACGTTTTACGATATTTTGGGCAACGGTTATCCGCAACGTTCTAAAACATTATAAATAATTAACAAAAGAAATTTCGGTCTACTAAAGCGCGGTACGCAGATTATGCTAATCGATCGGACCACGACCAATTACATTAGAATCGAATCGATACTTTCCTCGTAGTTTCCGTGCAATTACGAAATTGGGATCCACTCGCGGCGTTTCGTTCTTCGTCGACGTTTAATTATAATTAAACATGGGCCGGGTATTTAATGAAGCCAAACACTATTAGCCACAATCTGCAATGGAGGAAAATGAAACGTTTGTTTTACATTATTTTGCAAGAGCTCGTAACAGGGTACGGCATAATCCCCGGAGATTTGAAAAAAAAGAATGGCAAGGTCGAGGCGGTAGGTGCAGTAATTCTGGATTAGCGTGCACATCAGACCAAATCAGACCGATACCGCAACTCCCACTCTTCGGGGAAATCCCACCAGTTCCACTCCCGTTATCTTCCTCTGCCGGTTAAAAAGACTGCGAATATTTTAAAGTATTTTGCACGGCCAAAACGAACGGCAAATTGTATTACTTTAGGTTCGTTCGATATTGCGTGCGTCGTGCATGCATTGCTCGTAGAGTAGATTAAAGTACGTAGCCCAATTAGCTATCTCTCTCCTGGAGATTCGGAGTCACTCTTGTCGCGTGAGTCAACGTGTCACGTCACAACGGTGAGGAGAACGGGTTTCTCTCTTGCAGGAATGTTCTTTAACAGACCGCAGAGCGCGACGACCAGACAAGAGACTGAGATGATCAATAAGGCCCAACGGGCCATACACGCAACCACGGATTCCATAGAAAAGCTGCGTTTGCTCTGCCTGGCCAGAGGTGCCAATGGTATTCTCGGTTTGGGTAGGTGAGTTGACAAACGATTCCATTTCGACAATCAAAATTCCAACGGGATCCCGAAAGCAAAAGACAGCCGACTCACGTACCGCGCGCCATTATCACTTTCGTTTTCGTTACCAGAGCTTTTCGTCGTATGGACGACGATGGCAACAAGAAGCTGAACCTCGAGGAGTTCGTGAGAGGTCTTGAGGAAACGGGCCTGGACATTTCCGAGGATGAGGTGAAAGAGATCTTCGGGAAATTCGACACCGACGGCGACGGAAACGTCAGCGTCGACGAATTCATCGTCGCCATACGGGTACCGGAAGTTTTCGATTCTCGCGATAGCCGCGGTTCTCAAGGTATCGGATTGCGATCGCTGCGATGACGATGCTTTTATTATTTTGTCGCGCAGCCTCCGCTGTCGCAGAGCCGCAGGAACGTGGTGGATCAGGCGTTCAAGAAGCTGGACAAAACTGGTGACGGTGTGATCACGATCGACGATCTCAGAGGAATCTATAACGTGAAATGTCATCCTCGTTATATAAGCGGGGAGGAGAGCGAGGAGAGCATCCTGAACAAGTTCCTTGGCAATTTCGAGCAAAACAATACCAGAGACGGCACCGTGAGGATTGTTTTACATATACATATATATTTTCTAAACGTTCTCGTTCTCGATACGTATTGTATAGCTGCGGCTATAACATCCCATACCGATGGAATGTCGATTTTGATCACCTGAAACATATAATTCCACGGTAATTGCAGGTCACCGAGGAGGAGTTCATGAACTATTACAGCGCGATCAGCGCGAGCATCGACCATGACGCGTACTTCGATTTAATGATGCGGAATGCTTACAAGCTCTGAACTTTGTACGCAGCTATAGCCTACTCGGAATTATCGGCTTTATCAAGGACGTTAAGCTTTCACGGTCAATGCCAACAGCAAACCCATGCAGCTTGGTTGTACGCGCAGCACACTTGTGTTCATTATTTACGAACGGAGCGGTAAACATGCTCGGTTCTTTCTCTCCCTCTCTCTCTCTTTATATCTCTCTTGCTCTGTCTTTCGAATGCTGTAAGGCCTCCTTTATGTAATAATTGATGATTTAAAAAAGGTTAAATGCAACCCGGTTTTCTCGGGCGCAGTTGATCGGTGACTCATCTATCCGATAATGAGGGCACCGAACAAATAATCTTGCAAAATAAGCTTCATTGTTCTTCATAGACGTTCTACAGTGGTTCTCAATCGGGTCGACGAATTACGAACGTCCCTCGACAATCTGCAAATAAAATTACACCGGGTAGTCGGCTGCACCGTGTTGATCGTGTTGGGAACCTCTGCAATTCAATTATTATCCCATTACACAATTATATGAATCGTATGTGTGCATATAGTGTATAAGGAACAGAAGTTGGTTACAGGGTCCAATACATACAGTGTAAACATGTATCTATTTACAATCTACATCATACACTTACCTGCTTACTTACTGGAAACTGCGAGATCCTAGAGAATCACGATCGATCTTACCCTTGTTAAAGTTTGATCGTTACTTCAGCCTGTGTTTTATTAAGTTTTACGTTACACTTTTACACTGAAATAACAAAAACGTGTAAACTAAAATGTACTGCTTTACATGAAATACAAATTTATTATCATTCCGACATTATAACATGAAAAATATTCTAATAAACGTTTATACTCGATCATATATTACGCCTATCAACCATAATTACGTACAAACTATATTTAATGCCACTAATAATTTGCCTAACGACAATTTATTATCGCTATTTTTTATTCCCAGCTAGCAATATACATACGTATATAGTTTATACCGCTGCACGTGCGGTTGACGCGTCGATGCACCGTCCAACAATTTATAGCAGTTATTCAATATTTATTAGCCAGCTTGCGATATCAGAGAACAATCTTATCGTGGAAGATAAGGAATCAAATATCCAGCAAAATTCAATCAAAAAGGTTATCGAAACAGAATGTTTCTAACTACCTAGATATACTTAGAGTTTATACTATATAATTTAATTAGAGGCAATCTCTTCGAAATAGGATAAAAGCAATAAGCATATACATGCGTTAGTTAGCTTTTAGTTAGTTGTTCGCTCACCTTTATGTATTCACCTCAGATACCCATATTAGAAATAAACCTCTTACAACACATACATATATCTACTACTTGTCGCGCGTTTGCATTTAAATCAATACGCAAAATACTTTTTTAGAGGAAACTCTCTCGGGTATCCTCGACATTAATCTTGTTTACGTAATAATTATAACTTCCGTCTGTCAAAGTATCGCATATATTTCCAACGGTGACTTGATGAAATGAACGCAGACTGCGTATAAACAAAGTCTCTGTGCAAGAACTTCCTACTTGAATATACGTTTCTTTATTCTTTTTTAATCGGATCTGAAAAAAATAGTTAAAAATCGGAAAAAAATAAATTGCATCGGCCGGGAATCGAACCCGGGCCGCCCGCGTGGCAGGCGAGCATTCTACCACTGAACCACCGATGCTTGTTGTACAACAAATAACGGAATATATATATCTATGCAACGATAGTTATATTTATCACGACAAAATCATTTAAATCAGCTGAATTTTTGGTTACCTATTACATCTACCGTATATGTACAATCATACGACGTATTATGCACAAGTGTTTCTACATGAACACGCTGCGTGAAATGCAGCAAAAGCTTTCGGACCCAGCACCGCGCATATCAAAGTATTTTAAAAGCCTACTACCTATTAAACTGATTGCGAATGAAGCTATTAAGGACCTATAGAGGATTAGACGGTTTATAAATTCCGTTCATAAAATCTTTCGAGTCATCGGAAGCGTGTAATAAAAAGCACATGATCCACGAGGACGTTTTGCCGTCGCGTCACGTTGCGCTGCATCGGTTCGAATGCAAGGACAATGAACTCGTTGTCTTTTTATCAAAACTTCGCAGGTTTTGCATATTAAAATCTTGCAAAAATATATTCTTCCCGTTCGCTCGATGACTGATCGCTGCAGTACAGTAAAATTTTCGGTATCCGTCGTTCCACAACATTCCAGATAAGTGTTTGCATTTTTAATCACTTATCGAATCATTAGTATTCCACGCGTGTGACATTCTCTCTATATTATTTCCCATCCTTATATTGTAGCTAGGACGACTGTACGAAGTTGTGGCTCGCGCGAGAGCAAACTGAGCGGTGGAGATGGTAGGTCATAGTGGGAGAAAATCGGGGGTGATTTTCTGTACAGGTGGTCCAGACGACGTTGTGTTAGTTAGTATTACGACGCCGAAAAGTCGCTGAAAAAAATCGAGTCCCGTGTCGCTTCGGGCTCAAGAGCCTTCTGCTCCGAATTATTGCCTCTGGTCAGGTGGTCGACGTCTTCGGTGTCGAAGTCTAAAGACACATTCGTGGGACCTCGCTTCACGTTGCGTCCCAATAACAAACTATGCGGTATCCCTTGCAAGCGTTTGGCGGGAACCTGTGGAAATCGAAAAGATCTTTGAAATATTTAATCGTGAAAAATGAAAACTTGCTGAAATTTCGTGTGTGAGTATACGTACGTGTGCACGCGCGCGCGCGCGCGCAATCGAGTGGAGGGGGTAGGAGGATTCCCATCGAATTTATATAAGCGGAGCGCACGCGCTCAGCGGTTCAGTTGATCGGAGTAGCGTTACTGCGATCGTTCGAGGTTGCGTACGTCGTTGGTATACTCCGTTTCCCAATTCACGTCTTGCTCTTTCACCTTTGCCCCCAGTCTTTCGCTGGGTTTCCGTGCGTCGCGTCATAAGTCAGTTCGTCGAAGACCTCTCGTAATAACGGAGGAAAAGCAGGCACGGAAACGGGATCAGAAGCGGGAACTTGGACCCGTCGAGCCAGGCGACACACGGTCGTAACAGTGATGCGCATCTGATCGGTGTATATCCATCTTGCTCGTACAAGCGGCACGTATTCTTTCGCCGCGCCGCCGTCGCGGGTATACGCCGTCTCACCTCCACGGCGTTTCGCAAGATAATCTCCTCGGCGAGACGTGTGCTCTTATAAGTGAAAAATTAAGGGAACGTGCAATGACTAAGTACATGACGATCACTGCCGCTGTGGTGCTCCTCTGCGGTAAGTCCGCCCTCGGCGACCGTCTACGTCCCAATCTCCGTCCCCGGGTACTGGTGAACGTAAGATCTTGCGAGTTTTTGTTTTTTCCATCCACGTTGACAGGGTTCAAGCTGGAATGATTCACGACACGCAACATATCGCGATAAACAACAAAGGAAGGAGACACGCGATCGAGAGAGAGAGTAGTATCGATAGCGAGAATTCGATGCGTGTAAAACGATCGCATGCACAAAATCATATAGGTGCCTCCAGAATATACTTTACCGTTCTTTTTTTCTTCTTTTTTTTTACGTTCGTCTCGCTCGTTACCGGATTAGATGTCAGAAACTTTACGCTCGTACTCTGTCAGATTCCGTTTGAAATACGACTGATTTCTGCTGCTGGTTTGGTTGTTGTTTAACTAGCTGTCCATCCATCGCGGCATTGTTTCGACAAGAACGGCACGGTAAACTTGAATCATGGTCGATTCACGATTGAAAGAAACGATAGAGCGACCTTCGATCGCGTTCGCATAATCGATAAGAAAGTGATTGGTCGGAGCATGGAACCCGACAAGATAGAATCGAATTCCCGTTGTACGTGTTTGCTTACCAATTTTAGATTGTTTGTTTTTGCATACGACCCACGTGTAGGATCCAAAATATGCATGAAAATAAACGATAATCGTATTTGTTACGAACCATTCGATCGAATCTGCTTCGTTGCCGGGTGTGTGCTGCAGTCTCTGGGTTGTGATGCACGTGTAACGAATGACGAACACTTACGCACATATCTGTTCGGTTTCCGTACTTTGTACCCCCCTTTAGATGCATTCTGATTTCATGCAATGCAACCGTGCGACAAAGTAATACCGATAGCAACACCGAATGTGGATATGTATGTATATATCTACACGGTGGTATTATTAATTCGTAATTTGTGTCGGACTCCTTGCCACGGGCTCTCGATTTCAGTGTTTCGTAACTGAAGCACTAGATTACGTAGATAGCTGATACGTTTATTTCCGCCTCCGTTGCTAGAAACAAATATTATTTTAAAACGAAGCTTTGGAACATAGACAGTTAAAATCGAAGCCGTCGTAAGGCGGCTGAACACTCCGTGCAGGGGGATTCGTCCTTCCCCTAGCGAGGTCGTCTATAACGTTCTGTATTGGATTACTTTTAACAAGATGAATTAGCCAGTGGTTTCTCTGTTTTTCTTACAGGTTTCGTCGGGCATACTAATTCTCAAGAAAATGTCGACGACGTGATAAACAAAGTTTCCAACATCATAGATACAAAAAGTTTGAACGTATCCGGGATTGATTTGTCCGCTTTAAACGCATCGGCGATACCGGCACTCGACGAAGCAAAGAATTTGTTTAAACAAAAATGTGACAAGAACGGAGGCGAAGGTGCCTACGAGACCGCCAGTAAAGCTAAAGACAAAGTGGAAGAATGCATTAAATCGTTTGTAAACGTGACACAGCTCGAAGCCGAGATGGAAAAGTATAAGCCTACCGGTGATTTGGACGTGGTGTTCAGAAGATACTGCAACAAGACCCCGAAGCTTAAAAAGTGTGTAAGCGATTTCACAGATGCGACGGAACCCTGTCTGGAAGTATCAGAGAAAGAGACTAAGAAAATACTTTTGAACATTACCGATTCGCTCTTAAATTTTGTTTGTTTCAAAGAGGGAGATCGTATTGCTCGTACGTACACACACATTCGAATATTAATATTAGCAGAAACTTTCTGTCGATACTCTTAGCTAAACAGATCTCTTATTGTTTCCAGTTTTCATATCTGCTAACGGACCAGAATGTTTGCAGTCGAAACAACATGAAATTGAAAACTGTATCAATGCTACTTTTGGTAAATACATGCCTTCAATGGATGCGAACAATGGATCGTTGATAGGATTGGATCGTATCGAACATCTTTTGGTACTTGATAATAAAGAATGCGGGTAAGTAGACGTTCAAATAGTAGAATAAAACAGAATTATGCTAACGGCGATACATTAATATTTTCTTTCAATGTACGTACAGGGACATTTCTATCGTTCAAGCCTGCATCGTTAAAGAATTGGAAAAATGTTCAGATCCCACACCTGCCAACATCGTGGACTCTATATTCAACTTTATTTTACGAGCAACACCTTGTAAAAATGTGGTGGGCGGTGCTGCTACATCTACAATTAGTTTATTATTGACTTTGAGCCTGGTACTCTTGTCGCTGAGACTCGTTTGAACAAACTATTTAAAATTTTGCACTGTTCTCTTTAATGTCGACAATTGTGCATGGTCGATCGTTCTTTACATTACCTTCTTTTTTTTTCCTTACCGTACGATTCTACAAGGTGTATTGTACGATACAACAGCATCCTCCTCTTTTAATGTAAAATATTTGAAAGTTGTACAAAATCGTTTTGGATGCACCGTAAAATTGAAATGTAATCGCTACATTTGATTGCCAAATTTGCTGTTCTAATGTTCCAGGTGCTTCGGAATAGACTGACATATTCATAAGCGTCCATCTATATATATACATAAATAAGAATTATGGTAAAACCTAATTCTTTTTAACTTTTACTACACATTGAATATGTCAAATTTTGTACCATAGCAATGTATTCGAACAGATTGATACAATCTTGTAATATAGATATTATAATGTATGTATATGTTTGTATTCGCATTCATCCTTAATTTTATCATTTGATACGTATAAATACACATCCTGTTTCTTTGAAATATTTGAAAGTACAGCATCAATTATTAAATCGTATACACGAGATAACGAGATATCATTCATTGTTATTCTTACGTTAACACCATACCAAAAGTGCGTCGTTCTTGTGAAGAACTTGAAGAATGGTTGTTTATATTTTCATAAATGTTGTTTTTATATTTCAAGAGTACAAAATAATAGTCGATTATTTAAATAATTGTGTTCGATCTTCTCCTTGTACCCCTAACACACATTATCTTTTCTAAATTAAAATTAAACGCGATTAAAAATGCATCGGTCATTTTGATCCGTTTCAATCGTTCCATTCGCGCACATACGGAGGTTCAACTCGACGATATCAAGAAACTAACGATGGCGGCGGTGGGATCACGTGACCAAATACCGATTGGTCGATTCTGTGCGCGAGCCTCTTGGAAATTCAGTTTCCCGCGCAAATTTCCAACCGAATTCCTTCGAGGCAAGATAGGAAGCGGCTGATTGGTCGATTCGCTACGACACTGATCGACGGGGCGCATGCGCCGTAAACGTTTCAGGGAGTTTCGTCCGCGTTCGGGTATATTCGCGATTTCGTGGAAGACAGTGCACTTGAGAAAGCCCGTCGAAGGCTGTCTCGACGTGTATGTTTTGAACAGTTCGCACCATGCTAATGAGTTTCTACCAAGTTTTTATTAAAAGTTCATGTGGTGCGTTCAGTATACGAAGGAAAGCTACTAGTGCAAGACATTTACCCTCTTGATCGAGTATTTTCGTTAGTATCAATTGTGCAATAAGGAAGGCGAAGAACGATGCCAGGCAAAGGGGGTAGAAGAGGAAAATCCGGTAAAAACCGTTTCATCATTTTTTACGTTATCTGTCGCGTACTCATCGTTTTCGAACGAAATAATCCCCGGCAACTTGAAATCGGCCACATGGCTCGTTAAATTATCAACCTCTGCGACAAATGAGTCATCCTGCGTATAAATTTTGCTTATTTCGTCTTACGTCACTGCTAAGTACGTTCGCTCGAGCGTAGCCTTTTTGTTTAAACATTTGTTTGCGCCGATACGATTTGCCCGTTTACAACGTGGACAAGAAATCGCGTCTATTGATTCACCGAGAGTATCTTTAAATATATTAAAGCGAGCCAACGTCGTATCGGTACACCCGTACCAGTACCACCTAGCCCATGTGACTTTCATGCTTTTCTCACATGGATCTCTGGGTTAGACGGAGTAAAGGCGTTCGGGAAAATTCGATGTACTCGACGATCCTATGCTACTTCGGCTGATATTTTTTTTTAGATCGCATTTAAAAAAAGAAGATTTTCGATAATCTTGTCTGTTAGCGGGGCATAAAGAAATTTATAAGATTTCGTATTACCTCCGTTTCATTTTCTACGTTGCTCGAACGCAATAAAGGTTAGACGGCTGAATTGTTCTTTTCGCAACAACCAATCGTGCGTTTCCTTCTAAATTTAGATTGTGCTATCTCACATAGCATGAAATCGAAACTTCACCGTTCAATGAATTGTCGCGACAAATGTTTAAATAATTTCTCACCGCTATGTACTCGTTTGTAAACGTAATCGTTACTTTTCTGCTGTATACGCAGCGACGATAACGATCTGTCGCTTGAAAAACAGACAGAGATGTTTTATGATGCGTTACGAGAACGACAATTAATGTTGCAAACAAGTAATTAACATTGTTTCCCATTACTCGTGAATTACTGAACTGCAGGATAAAATTGTTGAGCAATTGCTTTATCCTGTTCAATAATCTCACCTTGTACAATAACAGCCACATATGGTACAGTTATATTAGATGTCAAGAGTGGCAGCTGTTTAGATCATGTAATATGATATTCATTTTGAACAGCTGTTACCTTTTCCTTTCACTGAATGTGCCGATTACACAAGCGTATTAATTTATTGGTATTAGTGTTGTCTGTTTATATTTAATGAATAATCGATGATTTAGTTTTAAAGATTTTTATTGAAAAAGTTTATGCATTTAGTAAGAAGTTTATCAAAGAAAATTATTCCTTAAATAGGTCACAGCGGAAAAAAAGCTGAACTAACATCCGATGAAGATTCAGTTAATAACGATGCGTGCAGCGTTACCAGCAGTCAATCCGATAATCGTAGCATGTTGGAAGATGTGAACGATAACGAAGTAGACGAGTTTACACAGCAAGAAGCATTCGAAGAAAAACTTAAAGAAGCGATAGATGGTTTAACTCAACGAAGCGCAAAGGGCAGAACTGTTTGCTTCAGCGGAATAGAAAGAATATTCGCCCTGAAATATGTTCCGGACTTTGTAGAAGACAGAAAAATGACTATCACCGATTCCATAGAACGAGGTCTGAAGAAGGGTCGCGGGGAAGAGCAGTCAACAGCAGCTAGATTGAGTACTTTGCTTTGCGTTCAATTGGGAGCATTTGAAAGCGCGGAAACGGTTTGCAGAGATCTGAAAAGTACTTTGATTTTCATAATTAACGATACATCTGCGTCGACTCAAGCTCGCTCCGAGGTAAACGATAATTCTTCATTTGTTTTGCAAGTAAACACATGCATGAAATAAACGTACAATGATTCTTCTATTTTACAGTGTTGTTGGGCTTTGAGCATGAATCATTTCTTATCGAGCAACGATGCTGCGGATACTTTCGAAATTGTACAATTACTGTCTGGTATTTTTGCTGGTTCCTATTTGAAGGGAAATGGAGCTGCACCAATTATTTCTACGGAAATGGCAGCACTGCATGCAGCAGCTATTTCTGCCTGGACTCTTCTGTTAACAATTATGTCTCCAGCCGACGTGTATAATTTTGTTGCAAGCAATAGGTCCAATAGTTACATGCCGTGCGTACTTAATTTTTACTATAAATACATAGGTGTATATGTATACAAGAAACACGTGGAAATGTTAGTACACTACAGTAACTAGAATCTTATGTATTTTAGATCTTTGAATAGATTGCGTGAATTATTGGGATCACCGCATTTGGATGTAAGGTTATCGGCTGGAGAAGCTCTTGCTGTGATATTTGAACTTGGTAGGGGCTTCTGCTGTGATTACGAACAAAATTGGTCATTGGATTTAATCGAAGTATTGAAAGAATTAGCAACAGACTCGAACAAATACAGAGCAAAAAAGGATCGTAAACAACAAAGAGCCAATTTTAGAGACATACTTCGTTATATAGAAGTAAGATAGAAAATAACTACATAAATGAATTACATTCGATCGTTTTCCATGTTAATATTAATCGCTATCGTTTTACTAAATATCAGGAAGACACAGTATCAGAAATGCGCGTAAAATTCGGCCAAGAAGTTCTATATTTAGAAGGATGGTGTGCACGAACTCAATATAACGCGTGCTGTAGATTATTAGGCCCAGGTATCAATATTCATCTTGCAGAAAATCAACTGTTACGCGAAATTTTCCACCTTGGTAATAAAGTGTTACCTGTTAAATTGAATCAGAAAACTACCAAATTGGAGAGGGTAAGTCCAGTTTCATAATAATACGTGGTTCCCTCTCGCACATACTTTAGCATACTAATGATATATCGAAATTACATTTACAGACATTAATGAATGCAGCTGCATTTAAGGCTCGCACTATTCTACGCAATAAGAACAGAGATAAACGATCAGCAGCCTTGGCACCGTAATTCTTCAACTTTCTGCTTTTATACATTAGATAATTTGATTTAGGATAATGAAAAGTTGAATATACTTTTTAATTTATTATAACCACCGTTTCGTAATAAGAATGCATTAAATGTGTTGGGTTTTCTATAACCAACTAGAAAAAATTGTAAATAGAAATAATCACGGACAAAAAGATAATACATGAATTTTGTTTATTGCGATGCAATTGAAAATTTGTTTTAGCCTGTTTTTGATTAGTTGAAAACAATGCTATCATCCGATATTATTTTATGTTACTTACGTTTTGTATGTACGAAACTGAAATGTATTGTATGTATATACTTACGACAACTAAATACCTGGTACAATAACAACTTATTGTTTTCTATATACATATGTAGTAGTAGTAAAATTATTAATATCAATAATTCTGTAAAGTTTAACGAGTGCAAACGTATGTTTGCGATGCAGAAAATTGTTAACTTGTTTTATTTCAAATAAGTAACATTTTTATTTGAAATGTATGTAAAATCGTATGCTACATTTGATTATTAAATCGATGTAATCTCTGAATAAGTTATTTCATTCAAAATCTATAATGGCATTGTACATAATTACATAAGTTATAACATAGCATAGGATTCTTCATTTTATTACATAATAAAATACAGTGAAATACTTGCATTTCTTGTACTTTTATTATATAACAATCCACATGTACTTGCAAATAACTCACTTCCCATATATTTATATTTAGATCATAGATGGGTCAAATGGGTGTAAATTGTTAGTGATTGTATCGTATAACTATATGCACAATATCGTTTATATCTATATCCATGTACTGTATAGAGGCACACAGTTTATATTTTCATGTATATATGTGTATATATATATATAAAAAGAGGGTTCGCGATGCTGATAAAGTTCCACGTAAATAAAATAGTTGCAATTACATGCAGCAGTGTAGTGTAGTATGTGCAGCATAGTAGCACTACACATGTAATTTCAACGTTTGATTCTTAAATTCCTTTTCGGATAGCATGTGCCACCTGTAATTCAATATTTTCGAGACCGCTCTCTCTGTACTCTCGTAGCTGCGACTATTCTTTTTAATCCATTCATAATGTGCCGGAGACCAATTCGTTATTCTTAACCAATCTCTGTCGCATCTTTTCAACACTGCGTTTCGTCGAACATAGAAGCAGCGCAAGGCCTTAGCGGTGACGACGATTTCTAGAATCGTGGCTGTTGATATCTTATCACGGATCATCTGTAGAAAAAAATAGTTTTCCAGTGTAAAATTCGATCGAATCATTCGTATTTCAACTATTGCAAACATCGCTCCAAAAAGATCAGTAGTTAGTTACTTCTACATTTGTATATCACAATTGCATTAACCATGATGATAGAGAAAGTACAAAACATCAAGGATATTTGGCTTTGTTAGTCTGACATCGATAATTCAATCCCCAGCCAAGTTATTAAATGTGTCATGGTGAAGTATTTGTCTCCCACTGACTGGCTTCCAAGTCATTGATACAATAATCGGTCTTTATATAAATCTGTTGCCTTGTACACTATTCACAGATCATTGATATTGCCACACAACATATGTACATAAATAGATCTCTAAAAGGTTCGAGATGCACTTTTTACATTTTCTACGTGTACTCATTTATACAGACATATTTTGAAAGAATGGGTTACAGTTTAGTTAGATGGAACTTACGCAAACACCGATAAAAGTCTTTTGTACAAAAAGAATCTAAATGCATGCCATCACACCGTAAGAAGGCTGTTAGCATTTTAGGAAAGCTGTCATAGATTACATTGGAAGTTTGTTCAAACACAAAATGCTACCAGTGTATGAAGATTTGGACACATTCTGCAAAATTGCACTAATGCTTCGTCCAATCTTTGTGCAAAGTTCCTATGTAAAAAGTATCTTGTCAACCCCTTGAACGCGTATACTTTTATCGTTTTTTCAAAAAATGTTCCATGAGTTAAAATAGTGGCGGATGAAATCTGTAATATTTATTTAATTATTAGACAACGAACAAATAGTATTATACATGATCGTATACACTGACCTGTGTATTCGGATTATCCAGAACAATACTATGACATGGAATACCTCCATGTTCCAACAAATCAATAGGCAAAAGTATATCAGTGGGTTTAAAACTTTCCACTTCAAAATGAACTTTAAGATAGGGATTGTTCTTTCTCATTTTTATCCAACATGCTCTCTTAGGCTGAATCAAAGAAGGTTTGAAAATAAAAGTTCTCACAAATTTCAGAAAGCACATTCTAAACTAATGGAACACAACAATTACCAATCTCATTGTGGTATCCTTTGGACTGTATCGATTTTGAACAATATGAAGATGTTCCAATTTAGTGTAGCCAATTAAGTCTATTACATCCTCATGAAGATTTTGTGGACTAATGATCAACACCTTTACAAGCAAAGTGAATACTTCAAATTAAAGAGTTCAGATCTATTTTATCAAAAAGTTCTTTGAATTCATGTACAAAACTTACATTCAGATTAAGAAATACTCCCACATGAAGAAGGGGACAATAATACCTTGTGGTATTGATCAGTACCAATTTGGATAACGTTTGCGTACAATTGGCGCAAATATCATCCATTAGGTGTAAAGCTTCTTTGCTATCCAACATAAGATCTATTAATTCTAAACACCGTATGTTACATAAATTGCGCATAAGTCTTTTCAGTTCCTCTAATAATTTCCCACCAGTTCCAAAGAGCCTGACATGATCATGATCATCTCTGTTTGCCATATTACAAGGAAATGTAAATTTCAGTCGTCTAATGTATGTACCAACTCCCGCCACCGATGTATTATCGGATCCTTGTCTTTCGGTATACCAAGATACCATATTCATAAATTCGAAAAGATTATAAAAATTTAACATGGGTTCAAAGACCAATGTTCGAAAATTTCGTCCAACTTTATTCAAACATGCGGAGGTTCTCATGTGATCCAAGACATATTGCCAACCGCTATAATAATTAAACTTGCCCCGAGTAAGCGTGGTATCCTCCAAAGTGAAAGTGGACCAAACATTTTGTAATTTAAAGGCACGATACCACGATCTGCACACCAACGATGCATAGTAACGTTCACGAATAGTTAAATAGGAGAAAATTTCCTCTAGAAGTATATCAGGAGTTTGATCCCACTGGCTGTATACTCTCGTTTCATTATCATCATCGGTTTCTTCGTCGTCGAGATCTATGTACAACGCTAACGTGAGAAGTTTCTATTAAAACACACGATATAGGATACTTGTTCGGAACACATATACAGTTCTCTAACGTAGTGTAGTCTTTTACCGGTATGTACGCCGGTAACGTGTTAAATGTAACTACAGAAGCGTTTCAAATATTTTTATTATTTCTGACACTTATCGTTTTCTAACCTACAATCGTTCACCTGCTTACCTCTGTCCTCGTTGTCGAACTTCCAACAGCCCTTGCTCATTTTCGCAGCGAACTGTCGTCGTTATCTTGTCAAAATATAATAACTGTGCGCCCGTGATAAAGTATTTTCTATGCGATATTTCTAAAAATACATTAAAATAGGAAGGGGACGTCGCAACTGATCGAACAACTCCATGATGCAGCCTGCAACGGGATATTCTTAGATCTTAGATTCAACCGATTCAACTTGCCGCCGTGAACTTTATATTTTCGTGCCGGCGAATTTCTGATGCTATTTGAATCAGCCAATCAAATGTCATCAACAATGATCACAGATTACGAGAAACACCGAACGAGTAGGGATCCCTACTCTTTAGTTCAACCATGGAATAGTGAGTGTATATAGATTATAGATAATAGATACCTCGTCTGTGAGGTATGTACCACCGCGATAAGGTAGAGTAACAAAGTTAGCGACGAAATTACCGACACTTTAGGCGAAAATATGGTTTTTGCGGAATGTCAGTTTTCGTCCTTATTCGACCATATTTTTCATAAATACTTACTTGCATAATATATAATATATATACTTATTTATATAAATCGCATCGGCGCTACTATATATCTACTATGTACTTCATGGACCGACTTCTATATATGTAGACGCACGCGTGACGGAAATTTTTGCTTCTGCTATTTCGTGATTTATCAATGAAGTTTACATTTTTTTTAGCATGCTAATCAAATAAATGAAGACAATGGGGTCGAACAGAAATATACTTGCTGTGACGCGATTATTGAAAAATTTCAGGCGAGTAGTAAAAATCTGTGCACCTCTCGATTGACAAACGATTTGAAAGTCTCATTGTTTACAGGCAGTTGCATTGTTCACACGTGAAAAGTCGAGCATACGAAGGACCTGGTAGAACAACTGCTACGATTCTTAACAATGAAGATACCTCTAAAATTTTAATAAACAAATGCGTACCGGTACGTAAACATTTCTGTCTGAATCTATGTAGTTTAAGTCTCTAATGTTTCTGTCTATATTGTATTGTACGTTTTACAGACAGGATTTGTATTCAACAATAATTCTGGATTGATTGGCCCTCTCGCACTTTTCCCAAAAACTGTGTTGTGTTGGAATATTGCGTCTGGAAAGGATATCACAGAACAAACGTTATCCTTATTTCTTGCCCTCGAACCGAAACTAGATATTTTAATTTTAGGTCTGGAAAGGAATTATGAGTACAAAAGAATTCAAGAAATAAAAAAGATACTAATAGAAAGAGATATCAAAGTGGAGATACTTCCTGTAGAACGAGCATGCGGTATCTATAATTTCTTATGCGAAGAGGATAGATACGTTGCAGCAGGTTTAATACCGCCATTACCAGAAGAAACCTTCCAAGTTAAAAAGCTCCGAGACAGTATACAAAAAAGTAGTGTAGAGAGAGCAATGTTAAAAGAATGAATTGTAAATATGACCCCGCTGTACATACAAATATTAAAAATAAATAATATTAATTTATGGTGACAAATTGAATCTACAATTGAAATAAATAATATTTATCGTGGTTATCAGTTTTATCATTCGATTATCATTATTCTAGTACTAGAGTAGGCTGTGACGTAAGTGTAAGTAACTACTCAACTAGTCGCGTATGGCGCTGACGAATGCCGACATAACCTATGGATAGGAAATGTGACACAGGCAACATGTGCGATTGTGACACGTTTTGAAATCATTCTGCGTTTTTTTTAAACTGCGAAGGTAAATTTTCTATAAAATTCGAATAATTGCAATTAATGTTTCCACATTTTTGTAAAATATTAAATATTCTTTTAGATGACGTTAAAGAGTTTCCCAAGAGGAGGAAAGAAACTGCAAGAGAAAAAGCCGATAACGAATTTAGTGAGTGAATTTATTTAATCATAAGTTTAATTCTTTATTAAGCGTATTAATCGTTTAAATTATGTAATATTACTTTTATCCCAACAGATAGGAAAGAAACATGACAAAGTCAATAAAAAGAAACGCGAGAGGGGAAACACAAGAAAAGATAAGGAAGAGGAACCTAATTTTGTTGCAAACACAGCAGAACGTTTATCGTACGCTACGATATGCGAAGGATTAGTGGTACTGGGATGCATTTGTGAAATAACAGAGTACGATCTGATCATATCCCTACCTGGCGGACTATTGGGTCAAGTTCGAGTTATGGACATTAGTGAATCTTACACAAACTTATTGGAAAATTTAATAAAAAATAAGGATGATCTACCAAGCGAATTCAAGCCATTACCTGAACTGTATTCCCGTGGAGATCAAGTTGTGTGTTATGTGAAAAACATACAGCCTCAAGAAAAATGGCAAATTGTGCTGTCCCTTGAACCTAAATTAATAAATCAGAATTTGAATGTCGACTATTTGAGCAACGGTTCAAAAATAACATGTACCATTAGTAGCATAGAGGACCATGGTTACGTTGTGGACACAGGCTTAACGAATGTGAGAGGATTCATACCGACGAAAGATCATATCAACGATAAGTATTCGTCTCTGGGTAGGCAGCTCCTGTGTCATATAAAAGAAATTAAGACAAGTGAAAATATATCAACTATAAAGTTGTCTTCGAAACTGGGGCTAGTTCAAGCAGTAAGCAATATCGAAATTAAATCGTTGGACTGCTTGTGTCCAGGAACTAATTTTAATTTACAGATAAAAAAGGTTCTTTCCAACGGATTACATGTTTCCTTTGGCAATAATTACACAGGCTATATAAATCAATTGTATTTGAACGAACCTTTGTCCAAATACTCAAAGGGAACAAAAATTACTAGCAAATTGCTTTATATTTTACCAACACTGAAATTTGGATATTTTAATTTAGTGTCGAATAAACTTAAAGACAATTCTATTAAGCCAGGAAGTATGATAGAAGATGCTACAGTTTTATTTAGGGAGTCTAGAGGAATTGTCCTACGATTAACAAAGAGTGGAATCCGAGGTTTTATACCTTTGAAAAGGACAAACGTCAACTTTGACAAAATTATTGAAAAATTTATACCCGGTAGTACACATAAGTGTAGAGTATTATCATATTGCTGGTTGGATCAAATTTATGTTTGTACGATGCAACAATCGTTGATGCGAGAAAGATATTTCTCGCTTTTTGATTTGAAACCAGGTGACTTGGCTAAAGTCAAGATTACAAGTATCAGTACAGAAAATGGTTTCATTAATGTTCAAGCTGGTAAACTGCATGGACACGTCGCATCGGAGCATATATCAGATACTGGAATAAGTGCACTGAAAAAATTGAAAGTCGATCAAGAAGTAGAAGCAAAGGTATTAGCCATTGACCATGCACGAAACAAAGTATACTTCACTTTGAAGAAATCGCTCTTATCGAGCGATCTACCTGTTTTATGCGATGTTCAAGCAACGAATCCAGGATCCAAACATCATGGCACTGTAATCCAAATAAATAAGAATGGTATATTGGTGAAATTTTTTGGCGATGTTAAAGGTTGGATTCCGCAGTCTGTATTGAATAAAGGAGCATCCAATGAAAATTGGAATTATTCCATTGGCCAAACAGTTATGGTAAAGATCGAATCCGTTGATAAAAAATCAGGGAGAATATTGTTAACTATAGCAACTGAGCATAAAGTGATAGAAGAAGCTGCGTTTGTTATTGGAGAACGTGTGGAAGGAACAATTACAGAGTCATCTAAGGAAGGTGTATATTTGAGGATAAGTAAAAACAATGGACAAACTGTTAGCACAGGATTTTTACCTGCAGGACATATGTCGCCGTGCATAGAAGTTGCTGTTACGCTAGCATTAAAATGTATTCCTGGAGATACTCTTTCTGCCCTAGTGTTTGCTACAGCACCTAGTTTGATTTTGTCCAGAACTTTCTTGCCAGAAGAGAAGTACAGAGAGTTTGACCAATTGAAAGTAGGCGATAGTATACCTTGTTCGGTCAGAGACATAGAGCCGGATGGTGTGAGAGTTCTGTTACCTATCGCAGGCTGTTCATCGCCATTCTCGTATGTCTCTTACAGCAATGTTAGTCATTTCCAGGTTTTATACAAGCATCAAATTCTATTTGCAAAAATCATTTTCATTAACCGACGAAATAAACAATTGATTTTATCATTAACACTGAAGAGTATATACGAGGGGTTAACTGATCCTACGAGTAGAATGATGATATCAGTGGATACATTAAACTTACACTTTAACAAATTAGCAGAATTAGCCAGAAATTCTTATTACAAAAACAGGCCAATCTCATCAGTCGCTTTAGGGCAAACAGTAACTGGAACGGTTGCACAAACTACGGACAGCGGTGTTGTAGTTCAATTGGAAAACAATTTGTTGGGAATGATACGAAAAGATCATTGTTTTCAAAATCCAAAAGTGGGCGATACAATTTCTGGAACAATTATATGGAAAGATTACGTTCTCGAAGTTGTTGAAATGACAATGTTACGTTCTCTAATGAAAGGTATAAATGAGAAACAAAATACATGTCTACAGATTCCCGAAGGAAAAGTGATCCGCGGTAAAATTTTAATGGTGACAGACTGGTTTCTCATAATCCACTTAAAAGGTCATGGTAAAGGCTCGTTGGCGGCAATGCCCGTTCGACGTCACATTAATGACGTACAACCGGACCTGTCGCCCTACATTGTTCATGCAAAAATCAGATGTTACGCCATATTACATTCTGGTGAATCTGATATTGTACCTATTTGTATGGTGAAATCTGCGTTCGAATCAAAATACATTACAGATACAAAACCGAGCAATGCTACCGTAAAGAGAAAGAAAGTGCCGAAAGAGAATAAAGAAAATTCTGCTAAGAAGATAAAGACTGAAGAGACTCGGTTAAAAGTTGAAGAAGTTGAATGCTCGACAAAAGATTCGAATAGCGAAACATTAAGTAAACGGCAAATTGGAAAGGACAATGAAAGAAAATTGACAGAAGTTAAGAAAGAGTCTCGCAGCAACGCGCAGGAATCTAAAAAACCAGCGATACCAGAATGTGGTTTCTTCTGGGACGACAAACCAGATATGAGCCTTCTCAAAAACAAAGAATCATCCAGTGACACCGAGGACGAAGCAGAGCCACAACCAAAGAGTAAGAGGAAAAAGTTAAGTGTCGGTGAACGCAGGGAACAAGAGAGGCAAAAGGAGCGTGAAATTCGTCAAAGGGAGGAAGCGAATGTCAGTAATCAGTTACCGAATTCTGTCGATCAATTTGATAGATTGGTCTTAGCAAGCCCGGACAGTTCGATAATCTGGTTACAATACATGGCGTATCATCTGCAGACAGCAGAGATCGAGAAAGCAAGAGCAGTCGCCAGGAAAGCTGTGAAAACGATCAGTTTCAGAGAGGAGAATGAGAGATTAAACGTGTGGAACGCTTGGCTGAATTTCGAATCGAAATTTGGAACTTCGGAATCGCTGAACGACGTTTTCCAGGAGGCAGTGCGAATTAACGACGCGTTAAAAGTGTACACTCACATGTTAACGGTACACTTTGAAGCTGACAGACAGGCTGAATTAGAAAAGCTGATCAATACTATGCTTGGTAAGTTCAAGCATGATCCTCAAGTATGGATCGACTGTGGCGCGGTATTGTTAAAAATGGGTTTGAAGGAGAAATCAAGACATATTATGCAAAGAGCATTGCAATCTTTGCCACCATCGAAACGTGAGTACTCATGGACGAGGCGTATGATATGCAGTCGAATAAACGGTTCCACTGTAAATCTGATATTTTATGTACAGATGTCAATTTGATGACGAAGTTCGCCTTTCTGGAGAACAAATTTGGAGAGAAACAGAGGTCCCAGACATTGTTCGAGCAAATCTTGTGTTCTTATCCCAAGCGCGTCGACATATGGTCTTGTTACGTGGATTCATTGACCAAATCGAACGATGTCGATATTGCAAGGTAAACGATACAATTGAATTCATTCACAGTCTATGTACAATGTAAAACAGTGGTAGTCAACCTGGTCTCTACCGCCCACTAGTGGGCGATCCAGCTTTCACGGGTGTAACTCTACTTTATAAATTTTTATAAAGTAAAGTTGTTTCTCTACTTTATAAATCACTATTACCGTGGAACCGGTGGGCAGTTAGAAAATTTTACTACTAACACAGAGATATAAAAGTGGGCGTTAGGTATAAAAAGGTTGACTACCCTTGACGTTAAGGAACAATTTTGATAATACTATTCTCGCGAGCGCAGAAAAGTACTGGAGCGAGCGGTTGCTCAGACGTTGCCACCGAGGAAGATGAAGACTCTGTTCAAGAAGTTCATCAGCTTCGAAGAGCAGCACGGCACACAGCAGAACATCGAGCGTGTTCAACAAATGGCCGCCGAATATGTAGAGAAACAATGTAACAAAGATTCGGAATCATTCTGAATAACGTGGGTCATAAATAAAAATTGTTTTCACGTATAACGCCTGTGACGAATGATTACCGGAAAAGACATTAGCGACAATCGTTTGAGAGGGAGCAAAACTCTCGGTCCAATACGAAGCCGAACGATTCGAATTGAATTTTCCGCGCGGCTGCCGCTTGGCGGGCAAATGCGATTGTCAATTCGAAAGGCGCGCGCGCAGTGGCTTGCGCAGACAACATGTCTGCGAGGGGTCGCGCGCCGCGCCGCGCCGCACCGTAAAGCGACGGCTCCACCACCAGGGGGATCCCGAAACGGCATTTTGATCTGCGCTAGCGCAGAATGCGGTAGTCGCGGAAGCGATGACTGTCAACGCGGAAATCGGTAACCTTGTAATCGCCATATTGTTTGCACGCACGTTGCGTTAGCGAAATCGTCGGAGTGGTGTTAATCTCTCGAGTGGTGTGCCAGTAAGTGTCGTTGACGCGGTGTTTTGCCAAAAGGGAAAAACGGAGAAAGAGAGATATAGAGACCGTGCGCAAGTGTCAAGAGGAAAGGTAATTTAATAGTCGGTTTACACCTCGTTAAGTTTTAAGGGAAGCGCGAAGCTGCGTGCCAGGCGAGTGCGGACGGGTATCGGCACGGTGTCGGTACGGTGTCGGCTGGTACGGGGGTACCAGGATCCCGTGGGTCTTCCGTTGGCTGCTACTCTGGCTCTAGCGCGATCGACGTAAACGTGCCCGTAAATCGATCGCGTGCCCCTCGAGGTTCTCGTCGTCCCGCGATTATCTGCTCACCTCGGCTGCATCGAAAGTTTCTCGAGTATTGGTCGCAGTGACGTCACACGCCGAAAGCTACGAGCTACAAGGGATGGCCTATGCGCCTCTCCTCTATTTTTCTCGTCCTTGTAACCAGCCATCGTAAATTTCTCGCTCGCGTGCCACGGTACACGCAACGATGACCATCGTGGTGGGAACTCGTTCGTCCCTACCTTTTGCGAGAATCGTCGTCGCGTGTTGGTAAACTCCCGGACACACACGGGACGGGTCTTTCGAGCGAAACCAAGTCGCTTCCTCCTCTCGTGAGTATCCCATTATACTCTCTGTATTTTCTATTAACGACTCTCGGTTCTCGGCCTCTATCTCTGCTGCTACGCGGGCGGGCGAGCGAGCGAGCGAGCTGAATCACGATTTCCCTCGGATTCTTGCGAGAAATAACTTTTGAAACGCGAGAAATGCCAAAGGCCGCCTCGAATCGTCGAATCTTTTCTCCTTCTATCCCCCTTTCTCTCGACTCGTCCTCTCTTTCTCTTTTTACTTGTCCGCCCCACTCCTTTCTTCCTCGTTCCTCTCCCTCCACTCGCCGCATCTGTCTTTTTCTCCCTGGCCTCGTGAGCACGGGGTTAGGTTACGAATCGGAACAGCTCGATAAAAATATTCGAAGTGAGAAACCGCTTTCGCGTTGCAAATTCATTTTAGGCACGAGGAATCCGTAGGATGTCGGTCGTCTCCTTCTTAAAGAGCATCCTCGATACGGACAATAATCGCGAACAACGTTGAACCATTTTTATCCGGTTGTTCGCGCGAACTACATAATACTGTTAGGCGTTCGGGAATTACGTTCGAACGCGTTGTCAATCATGTTCCGGTGCGACACGATAATCGAGTGCCAGCCAAGTCTTTCCAACGCGTAAGCGACCATTTTCGTTTTTTATTTTTCTTTTTCGTTTTAACGGTTTCTGGGGGGGAAAAAACAGAGATTCCGATCGACTGACGTAATTAACCGATCCGATATCCGGTCGAATCGTTTTATCGATGTACTCAAACTCCTTGTGCTTATCGATATATGTACATATACATAGGTAGATAATTTTCAAAAAAAAAAGTCCGTTATCGAAACATCGTTGTGCCAACTAACATTTATTACGGGGACAGAAACAAACAATGTCCGAGCGGGCAGGCGACTTTCTCCGTCGGTATTCGCTTTCGGCGTTTTTTCGCGTGTTCCCCGTATTTTCACAATTGTCGCGCGTAATTCCGCGTTTCGTTTATCGCCGGCCGGATCGAATTACAATTTCGGTAGAGTCGAGAGAGAGGTCCACAGGTTATTTCGTTCCAGTAAAGAGTAGTGTCGCCATAAAATTAGACACGATCGAGCGTGTCCTTATATTATGTAATACGATACAGTACTCACCTACTCACGCATTTGGTTGGTCGAAACAGACCCGTTCCGCTATAGACTGAATTCGAATCGATTTTATTAATCGCGTTACGAGTGCAGTTGCACGCGAGAACGGTACCCATAGTATTTCTCGTCCACGTGCACCCATTCAGTCTTGCGGCGATTACTTCTTTCCAGTGCTCGTTAATCGGAATTTTTCAACGACGCTTCTCCAACTCGAGAACGCGCGTCCGACGATAAGAATGTGGTATATTGAAATTACTACTCCCCCCACCCCGGAAAATTTTCATCGTGATTCAGCGAAAGAAGCAACAGAAAAAAAATATACTGAATTTCCATTTGTCCGTCGGTTGCGCGTCACCGGCGATGGTCTCGAATCGTCGAGAACGCCAGAGATTCAAAAGGAAAAGCGCGGTCTTTGCTTTCGCTGTGCAAATACGTAACCGGCTTTCCAGGTAATCCACGTATATGCATGCACTAATCTACCTGATGCAATAGACGTGATTCATTCGTGTCGTCGGTCCCCTCTGGTTCTTTAGAAATGGTATGTCTATATTTCGAAAAAAGAAAAGAGAGATGGGGTCTCAATTATTAATGGAAACAATTGTAGCAACAATTTGACTTGTGCAACAAACCGAAATAGAAATCTGTTCTCTCTCTTGTAACAGGTTGAAAATAATATAGCAATATTTTGTTTCAAGTTCAACCAACTTTTGTCATAAATGCATAAAATCCGCTGTCCGATTATCGGTAAGGGTTTTATTTAGCTGTTTAACCGCGGGCGTGGCTTACAAGCCGCCTACTAAAATTATAGCCAAAGTGGTATATAAACATGTTAATTTTTGCTAATATCAAATAGCGGCTGGGGCTTGTAAACCGCCAAAAATAAAATACAATAAAAAAAATCTTTTTTTTTAGCGTTCAGAGCGATCGACTGCAAGTACCCGCGGTTAAACGGTTAATTACTAGCGAAGTTCGCGACCCATCTTCCCGCCCGTTCGCCCTTTTGCAAAATGGCGGAGCGCATCGGGAAACCAGACCTACCGAACCACAGAAACTTTCGTTACCGGTTCGCGACGATTAAATGGAATGGTTGACCCGCAATTTATCGCAGGCCGCGTCACAAGGATTGGTTACATAATTTCAATTGTGCTCTTTACGTTATTACATAACCTCGTTATCGACTTCGCCTATAACGCGGAACGTAAGAGATAACCCACGCGCGGCGTCTTACCATAATTAGGTTGAAAACTCGGCGTGACTCGGCCGTTCGTTTCGATCCAGCCGAGGGACGGAGAGGCAGACCGGTTTACCATTTTTTGTTTTTTTTTCTTTTTCCACTAATACCGAGACGCGTCTAAAGGCCAATTCTTACGAACGATTGACGTTCGATTTTATGCGGTTCGACCCGTCGGCATTTATTAGTCGCGCGATCGTTATTTCGAATCGTTCGAAACGACGGCAGCCGTCGCCGTCGCCGCGGCGGAACAAAGGTGCATATATGTAGCATGCGTGCGCCGCACGATGTGCTCGATCGGTAATCGTGTCGTCGTTTCTACGCTGTTGGGCGATCTTCGGGTGAAATCGAACCGTTTCGTGTATTTGTTCTGCGCGTCCGATTCCGGTGAAAACTGGGCCGTTTGCCAAACTCGAGGAAAAATGCGAATCGCGGCTGCTTTCTTGACGCCAGCTATTTGGCAAGACCGACGATTTTCCTGTTAAACGTACCGCGCGACGCGACCCGACGCGACGCCTCGTGTCGTCGCGGTGCCACGAAGCTTTCGTGATTTTTCGAAATCACTTTGAGACTTTCTTACAAACCGCGACGCCGTTTCTCGACCCAACCCAGCCGACATAATCCGGCTACGAGAAGCACAAACAGATGTTTCTTTGCGTTATTTAGCGATTAGGTGTTATCAGCTGCGCACCGCTACGTCATTATCGGTGTTCGCATCCGAAATTTCTGTTTTAATGTATTTCCGTATTTGATAGTAGATCCGGAAAAGTATGCGAAATCTTCGTATACTTTCGCTCGAGTTATACACACATACACATAATCGCTAGTCGACTCATGAATGAAGTTAATTGTGTCTGGGAACGGTAATGTCGAATTGAATTCGCGGCTCTCTTACGCAATAGGTGCGTCTCTGTGTGTGTGTGTTGTTTGATAGTGTCAGCCAGTAGTAATTCCTCTAAATTTAGAACCGCGCGGATATCTCTGGCTATCTTTTATTTTTTTTTCTTTTTGGTATGTTCTTCGATTCGCGTGGAACGTCGATTGGGGGTCGTTAGACGATTGCGTTATCTGAACAGAATATTTCTCGCGTCCAATGACCCCAATACGCATTTAAATATCCGCTTATACCGTTGTCTTCCGATCCTGTTGAAGATGATAAGATCAATCCTCGGCGGCGCTCTCTTCTATTTCTCGCGCGTTTTCGATCTCTCCGATGGTCTCTGGATGATCGACACGATCGATAAGATCGCCGTTATCCATGTCTCGATTCGAAACCATTTTGAAAAATGGCGTTCCTCTGTCGTCGCCGTCGATCGCGCGCCTACAACGGTTAAAAGTCATGGCGTTTTTTCTGGTCTGTACACAGGGTGCGTGCGTATCCATTCAACCGGGCGCGTAACTCCCGAACGTTCTACATTTTTCCTGGCTCAAGGTTGGCCCGTTTCTTTTTTTAGCCCGACCCAGTGACCTTTGGCATTTCGTCGTTTTGTGTTCACGTTCGCGCGAGAATCGGACAACGGTGCGGTCGCGCGGTAATGGTATAAACAGCGTCGGCTCCACCAATTTTTTTCTTACCTTCTTTCCTCGATATTCATTGGCGAACGGCGAATCGAGAGAACCGACGGACCAACCGCAGCGGATCGATACTTCCGGTTCACCGTTTCGAACGGAACTCTCGCGAAACTGCTGCCAACGTTCAGCGGAGACCGGATGGAATCGAGATTGAAATAAAAAGGAATCGAACACGCGCTATACATACGTAGAATATACGTCGATCTCGGCCCGCTACACGCATCCGTTGTTTCAACGTGCGGCGATCGTCCTTTCCCGGAATTGCGGCCCGAAATACGATGGGTTCAATTAGACGCTGCACGTTTGTTTGTACCGTGATTACGGCGTCGTGTATACGATCGTTTCTACGTTATCGCGTATCAGTTGTTGCACACGTCCGTTATTCCGCCGCACGGTCGCCGCGCGTTAGAAAAACAGATGCGTGTAGCGGACCTTCAATTCCGAGTCCGAGCACCGCATCACATGCTTCCCGATTTCGGGCCCGAACTCCCCTAGTCGCTTGAAGAACGAAGGAAAACGCGATCGGGGCTGAGAATCGTACCGCGGCTAGGTTTTTCGCGCGAGAAAAGGGGACAAGGTGAAGTGGCGCGGCCTACTCGCGCAAGGTCGACCTCGGGAACTAAAGCTGGAACGCAAGTTTTGAGCGAAGGTTCCAGCCTATGCGATGCGATGGCTGCGCGTCGCGTTTCCTTTCTCCTCTTCTTGTCCGGAACGTGTCCGAAAACGAACGGTTAGGGAGGGCTATCGATCCGGACCGATCCGAGGACAGTCTTAGGCCGCGATCGCAGTGGACCCGACGTCCGACGTTTCAAATGTGTGGGCCCGTCTGCGAGACCCTTCCGGTTTCGACCAAATCGGCCGTACCGGCACCAACGCATGCCTGGAAACGCTCGTACGTGTGCGCCGACGTCGAACATCGGACGAAGTCGAGTCCACTGTGATGGCAGCCTTACGGGACCTTATACATACGTACAAGCGAACGAGGAACGTTCAACGTCTTGAACATAGACGGAAGGGACTGATCCGGAGGCTCGTAGTGTCCGTGATACGGTGTGCAATTCGTTCGCGTTTTACGTTCGAAGATTTCTCAATCGGATAGAACAGCGAGATTATCAATTTTTCGAATTTCGCAAAGCAGCTCGCGACTAAAAGCAACGTTCTCCGGTAACGGAACCGGGAACGTTGTACGGTCAGGATGCGGTTAAGGATAGGCTGTGTGTAGCAGGTATAGCCGAATTATACCGATACACGATAAATGTGTATACGTATATATTATGTTTACTCACCGTTCTCTCTCCGAAATTGTTGGGATTCAGGAAGACTCGGGTCTCTAAGGGAAGATAGAGAAATAGAAAAAGTGAGAAAGAGAGATTGAGAGACTGGTGAGCCCAGGGTGCAATGTCATATCACCGTGGGGGCCAGGCGGGCGCCGTAGCAGTCTCGTACAGCAGCAGCCCAATGACACCGCATTCTCCTAGCAGGCGATGTTCCAGCGGTAGCAGCGGAACCGGTAGCTCCGCGATCGGCAGCTCTTCCGCCAAGCTGAACACCTACCGACCAACCGGCTCGTTTTACACCTCCTCCACCAGCTCGAGCTATCGTTCGAGCTACACGTCCGAGTACAGACGACCCTACTGTCCGTCCAGCAGGTGAGTCCTAAACGATTCTTTTCATCGGCAGCATTATTCTTATTTTTTTTCTTTCTTTCTCTTTTTATACTTACGGATATTCTCGGGATCGGCAGCCGCTCTATATTCCGCTTCGAAATTCTATCCCTACCCCCGCATTCCATCCCAGCGGGGCCTCGTTTCTTTTTTCGTGAACGCGCGCCGCCGATCCCGAGGTTCGTTCAACTGGCGAATAAGCAATGTTAAACAGCTCGTACTCGATCGGCCCTACAGTTACTACTCGTTAACGTCGACGGGTTCGAGCATCCGCAGGAACTACTTGTCGGACTACGGCCGTTCTCGTTACTCACCCGCAAGGTGAGAGCAATCCCTGGTTACACGTGGGGGCGTGCGTTAAGATGCGGGCTCGACCGGCTACAAGAGTCAACGGTTGTGTCCGCGACACACGCGACGTCGTCCCGATAAGTCTCGACAGTTTCATTTTTTCTCAGTTCTCTTTCTTCACAAATCCCCAATAATACATATCCCCGTTAACCGTTCGGTCGGTGACGACTATCCATAACTAAATAACAGTCTCCATCCGACACTTGTTGGCTAATGCAATGTAACACCCGAACACGCGGTTTAACGATAAGCGAGAGAAACGATAAGGGCTGAAGCGAACGAGCTAGAGAGTGGGAATAAAATCGGACGGCTCGGCGAGTTTCGAACACGAGTTACGAACGGATCAACGGAATCCGTTTGTCCCAATCCCAGTCGGTTGCTTTAAACTTCCGTACTCTATAGCAGTGCTCCGTAACCGCTGTGCCGCGAGGTGATCTTGGGAGTGCCGCGATTTTCTCGAGAATAATTAAATTTTTTAATCGCTACGTTAGTTGGAAATTTCTTCAAGTCAAATATTCCTCTAACTTTTTGCCAATATGTAATTTCTCAGAGTCGAAATTATATACAAAACGAAAACATGTAGTTACGTTGTATGTATGTTCATGTACAGGGTGTATAAAAATTATATGTCACGAATACCGTGGAGGAATTCTATACCTCTGGATCGATGGAGATATGTTAAAAAAATTGACCGCAAAATTAACTTTGACCCTTTCTTTTAAGGTTAAAAAATTTTTTATCGTATCGTAAAAGAGTCACAGGAACAATGGGTCTCGAGTCAACTGTTCTTTTAAAAAACAACTTTGACGTTTCGTAAATTAATTTCTTCCATATGTCTATAGGGTGTCCCGAAATTGTATAAACGTGGAGGGAATGATTCTACACGAGAAAATAAATTGATAATATGTTACTGAAAAGTTCGTTGAAAATATGAGAATAAATGTTTTTCATTTGACGCCTCGGTTTCGAGAAGTTAATCTTTGAAAATTCAGCGAACACGCGTGCTCTTGAATGGCAATCGTTTGACGCGTCTATTCATGACCTACTAATTCTACTTGTTCCAAACGTTAGGCACGCGAACTTGACGGATTTTTAAAGTCAATTTTCTCGAAAACGAGGCGTCAAACGAAAAAAATTTATTCTATATTTTCAATTTATTTTCTCATGTAGAATCATTCCCTACACGTTTATACCATTTTGGGAAACCCTGTAGACATATGGAAGAAATTAATTCACGAAACTTCAAAGTCGTTTTTAAAGAGAACGGTTCACTTGAGATCCATTGATCCCTTGAGACTTTTGTTCCTTGCGACGAGTACGATCAAAAAATTTTTAACCTTAAAAGAAAGGGTCAAGGTCATTTTTGCAGTCCAATTTTTTAACAGATCTCCACCGATCCAGAGGTATAGAATCCCTCCATGGTATTCGTGACATATAATTTTTATACACCCTGTACATATACGTACTGTGAGTGTTTGGACGTGTGTATTGCGTCGCTCAAATATCTCATTAATAAATTAGTTAGTTTCTTTAAATTGTTCCACGAGAACCGATTTCTTGCTGACCAGGGGCGTGATATATGTTATCTGTAACTAAATATTTTTGTTCTAGTGTTGGTGTATAATTCAAATAGCTTTATATAAAATTTAAATAAAATTAAATATCTACATACATAGAGCAATTTTATTGCCTTTTTTATCCAATAAGAACATATACGTTTTATTGTAATTTATGTATTTGAAAGTTTTTACTTGTGGTAGGCCGCGCAAAAACGTTGGTGTGCCGTGGAAGATAAATGGTTGCGGAGCACTGCTCTATAGTCCCGGCTGCGCCCTGTACCCTAAGAGGTCGAGGTCAAGAAAAAGCGATGCGTATCGGTCGCGCTACGGCAGTGACCGAGGGCCGATAACCTGAACTAGACGCGGCAAGTTCGCATTTTCTCTGATAGCGTCCAGCCATTAACTAACGGTTACGTACACCGCACGTATACGTATCCATCCACGTTTCAGTCGGCGGCGTTCGTTGTACGCTTATTTTTACGATTCCAAAATGGTGGATCCATCGGAAAGACGAGAAAATGGTGGGCAAACGCGTCGAGTACGTGTCGCCCTGCACGCGGTATACGCGCGAACGATGTTCCGCGCCCCGATTCAGGATTCGGTAACCCTGACAAGGATCCAAATCCGAGAGAGGGATGGTTCCAGTGTTGGGATATTGCGCGGGTTACACGCGCATGCGCAACAATTTTAGCGTCAGTAAAGTACTAAATTGAGCTAAAATGGGGTACCTTGGTCACCCCGCATAATTCCACAAAATCTGATTTTTTACATCTGATAGTCTTGTTGCATGCAATACAAAGCGCTTTATTTTCTACCGAAGAAGGAGCTAACCATAATTTAAAGATATCATTTTCCAACCAAGAATTTTGGAAGCGTTGCGCTCTACGCTTCCTTGTAGCTCCTTTTCCAATAGTTGCCATTATTAAACAATCGAATATATTAACATTTTCGGATGACGCTCGTCTCGTCGTGTCGTCTTGCGCTTTTCCGATGGGTTCCCGCCAATAACAGTCCCCCTCTATTTTCCCCATAAACTTAGGACGTACATACGTTCCTGCATTTATTCGCGCATGCGCGTGTAACCCGCGCAATATCCCAACACTGGATGGTTCTGGTCGGCGTGTACGCCAGCGCCATCGACCGGTTCGAGCGGGAACTTCCTCCCGATGCTTTCGCGGCTGTCCATCCGAGCGTCGGTAAAACAGATCTCACTCTGAACAAAATTATCTTTTTGTTTTCATTTATTTTTTTTCTCTTCGCTACCGATGATCGAATCGCGTTTCAGTTGATCCGACCTGCGACATCCGAAACCGGAAAACCGCCGAGATAATACTCCGTTTAGAGTAGTTGATTCCGGTGTTCCGGCTGTATATCCTACGAATAATTTGGATCAGAGACGAAACTCCTTACGGTCTCCTGGTCGGAGGAGAAGATTGTCGTGAAGTATCCTATAGATTATTTTCTCTTGAACCGCGAGGGAGAGAGAGAGAGAGCGAGAGAAATAGGTAGAGACAGAGAAGATGGAATCCTAAACGTTGACGGGCACGAGAGTTTCGCGTCTGGTCCAGAGCGATCCGTTACTAACATACACATTGTAGCCACCAGGATGGCGCTGCTTACGCGTATTCAGGTGACACGAGTTTGTGCGCGTGCGTGTGTTTATATGCCGAACGGGTTGCGTGTATGCTCGCAATCATTGCATAACTTGAAAAAAAATTAGTGAAGGGGCGACGGAGTGGGGGGTTGTGTGTGAGAGAGAGAGAGGATGTAGTGTGCGGAGAGTAGCCCTTGGCCGGTGGCCCAGCCGAACGAAACGATGCTCGCGATATTCACATTGGACAAACGTTTGCAGGTCAGTTTCGTCGTCGGCGTACAACAACACGGGCAGCAGTGGCAGCTGCGGCGCGGGCACAAATGTAACAACGAACGGCACTGGCGGCGGCGGTAGATACGGATTGTCGACCTCTTCGTCTTCCTCGAGCATCTCGATCGCCGGTTCGTCGTCGAGGGAGAGGGGATCGGCGCAGGAGTCCTCGTCCTCCAGACAGCTGGAGTCGACGTCACCCACCACAGCTGAGATCATCAGCAGGTATTCGCCGTCCGGTTACGTGCCGAACATCCGGCAGACGACGCACGTCACCGGATCGTCCGGTAGCAGCGGTGGCAGCGCAAGCGGCAGCGGAGGGCATCATCATTGGAAACATCACGCGACCGGTTCCTCGTTGACCGAGCTGTTCGGCGGCGACGAGAGGGAGATAGTCGAACGCAGCAGGGACCTACGGCCCGAGTCCTCCCTCTCCTCCTCGTCGTCGTCGTCGTCGACGGCTGCCGGTACCGGTGGTAGCGGCGCGACGCTCTGGTCAAGGTCGAAGAGAGGAGGGTCACTGGCCAGCAGCACGGTGTTGACCAGCGGGCATGCTCGCGCGGACAATGCCGCCGCGTCCCCTGGCGAGGTAACGATCGACGAGCGCGGCACCATCCGCGACCCAGATCGAGACGCGAACAACGACGACAAAGACGATGACGGGGACGAGGACGAGGACGACGACGAGAACGACGGGGACGACGACGAAGACGAGGACGCGGACGACGATCGCCACAACAACAACAACAACAACGGCAACAGCAACGATCGCACCATCGGCAACGCCGAGGACGCATGCAGCGGATACGGCGTGAACAACAACGACCCAGACGATAACGACGAAGACGGCGACAGCAACAACCTGAACAACCGCCATCACCGCCAACAACGCTCCGGTGCTCATCGAACCGCCGACGAGGTCTCACCTATGCGTAACCTCCTGTCGTCGTCTGTACCCGGTGGTGTTGGCGGTGCCGGTTTGATCGGTGTTAAGCTCGATCTGCTCACTAACCTTGCCACTAATCCGAATAACACGGAACCGCTGATTAACAACAACGGCCAAAAAAAGACCGTCGACGTACGACAGCAGCAGCAGCGTTCGATCAACGACCGGATCGAAATCGTCGAGGACGATAACGAGGTAATGCGCGGCATAGAGGATGCCATCTCGTTCCTGCAGGGCGGACGCGCCGAGGACCCGGAGATCTTGGAAGACGCCGAACAGTCTCGTAACAACCACCCATCCTCCGCAAACTCGTCCTATGATATCGATCATACCAGATTCGGGGGCGGTGCCACTCCACCGCCCGTCATGCGGAACGGCGTGGCCGGACGGCCGTCCGGTACCCACGGAGACGATCCAGCCGTACCTTCCACCTCCAGAAGACCGGACGGTCATTTTTCAGGGAACACGAACACTGCCAGTAATCTGACCCCGTCTTCTACGGCACCATCCACGGCGCACCAGAGTCTCTACCGCGGCGTGGCCGATCAGTTTGTGAGTGTCCCAACCGTTCGGTGCCAATTCATCCAAGGTAGCTACTACGCGGCTAGGATAACGAGCACGCGAACAGGAGCAGGGCTATCGAATCTTAACGGTGTTGCGTCCCCGGCACCGATGTTTTTGGCATCGGTTCCGAGCTGGTCGACAGGCGTTTATTGCTTCTTATTTTTATACTTATCGTTATTCTTATTCTAGGGCAGGGATGTTCGACCGGTGCGGCCATTCTAATTCAACGGATATACCAGAAACCTCGTACGCATCGAGCATCCCTGCTTCAACGAATTTGACCACCTTGATACTTGAGCTACTAACCGGATAACGATCGATAAACAATTTCTTTGTAACAAAAACATTACGACCTTGGTAACGGACGGATCAAAGGATCGAGACAAAAGCGGACGATCAATTCTGCACGCGCTTCTTCATTCGTAGCAAACATACCCGTCGCGCGTCTTTACTAGGCGGTCGCGCAACGTCTTCAGCTATGCAGCAACAGCTGCGTAGCTTTCGGTGTAGCGCCAAAAAAAACTCACGATGTCGGAACGAGACCGTTATGTCCTCGAGGTACACGCGCATGCGCGCGCGCCCGCGATAACAGATCTTACAAAAATATTTGACATACATCTCTGGTTGTCTAAGGAAGAACGCCGCATGTCACATACTTTCACTTTCGAGATATTTAAAGTTTAATGTTCCGATCGCTAATTCTTTGTATGGGACATCGGTGAAATTATATTAATTTTTTTTTTTAGCCGTCCGAATTTGTTTTCATGACTTTCTTCTGGTAAATAACGTAAATCCTCTACTCGATTAATGGATGAACTGAAATTTTTTGAAATTGTGACAATGTTTACAGCCACAGATATATTTTCGAATTGTTCGTATCGAAAGGGAGGTTGGGGAGGGAAGAAACGTGTGAAATGTTGTTGCGACAGAAGTTTTCGAATTCCCGGAAAGTTGAACTTGTAGAACATATCCGCGGGAAAACGATACGCGTCGGGACATGTCTGGTTTAGTTACCCGCTCGACCGATCGCCAGCCAGCTAACCCGCCCGCTCGCCCGCCCGCCTGCTCGCTCTCGCGGTTCCATCCGTTACGAAACGCAGTTTATCGAGTCGCCTCATGCACGCGTTTTCGTCCCTCGAACATTTTCTTCGACTAGTTTCGCACGACGGTCGGTTGCCGCGCCGACTGCCTTTTATTAATAGACCGAAGCTCTCTCACCGGGCGAGTGAGAGACGCGGCGGCTAACGCGGGACCTCTCATAACATAACGGTACCCCGTGTAACGGCAACAAACGCGCGTGTTCGCGCTCGCGCTCGTGCCCCCCGTAGCCGTAGTCGTGCTCGCGCGCGCGTTACCACGCCGAGTGCACGAGCTGCCCTCCACGCGCAGCTCGTAACTGGAACGTGTAGAAGCGCGTATCGTCGCCGTTTGTAGTCCAGTGATCGTCGCGATCGCTTTTTCCCGCTGGCGCAGCCTTACGACGACTGATCGTCCCGTGTTCCGAGGAGGTTCGGCTGCGCTTCTCTTCTCTTAGCTTCGCACGTGTCAGTTTATTTGTGTATCTCGTCGCCCGTGGGTGGGGAGGGGGGGGGGCGCAGACTCGGTACGTGCAGTTTGGCAAAGGTGACTTTCGGAAGGAGTCAATACACCGGGGAAACTCGTTGCCTGCTCGAGAAATTATTTTCCCGAGCCTCGTCGTCGTGTCGCTAAGCAGCGGATCCTCGTGCGAACACAAATCAATTTACCGATGCCAGAGACGATCGGGAAACTGTTTGTCGAGTTAATGATCTTTCTCTACGCGTCGTCGTCGCGTCGTATCTATTACGCAAACGATAAAGGCTGTTACAAATATTTCTCGTGGTTCGATTTTCATTATTTGACCACTCTGCGTACACCGTAAACGCGCCAAATACGCAGTCTGGTTGTTATTAGAACCGGGATCTGTTCGTAGTCGCGAGCGCGCTAACCGTCTTCGATATTTCCCTTCTAACGTCGCGGCGCGTTGTTTATACTAACCAACTGATCTTTTATCAACGCGATTGAGCGCCTTCTGTCGCGCCGGCTAGCGAGCGGACACCTTTCTTGTAAATCGCGTATAAACTGGCTTACACCCAGTACGTGGGCTGGGGGTTGTGGTGTTTGTGGGTAGCGATTGCCCTGCTCCTCGTTTACGCGTTCGTGTTGGGTGTTTCGGCGCCTCTGACGCCCCGGAAGCACCCCGTCTCGCTCGGTCTCGCTTCCACGCGGTTCTGCGGATCCGTGGTGTCCGTACACGCCACTCTTCAGCGTCCGGCTAGCAGTCGCGCTAAGGTGAGTGCTCGGGGAGGGGTTCTGGCGAGACTCCTCTCTTTGTAGCGGGGACCGGCCGAACGAACCGAACAATGACGTCCACGTTATGCGCCGCTTCTTTCTCACGGCTGCTCGATGCCCTCGATATTTACACCGTTGTCCCTTTTATCAATATATTGTGTTGGGCGTACTTTCTGTTCGAAACTATTCACACGCTGAGGTCGAACGCAACGAGAAACGTACGTACCGTGTGGGCGTGTGTTTTTGTGCTCGTGCGAGTGCGACGAGTGGATCGTTGCGATATCGAACGAAAGCGTCCGCCGATCAAGACGCGCTAACGCGTACTAACAACAACGCTGCTATCGTTGTCGTCTCGAGTTCAGTCAAGTGCTAACCGATACCCTAAGGTCCGGTGCGGATTAGCGGTCACAAGGTTCGATTATAGGCGTGATCTCGACTATTTTATTTCTTCTATTTTTAACTAGCTTCGAGCATCCGGTATTACCTCGATACATGCTTCCCCTGTGGTGCGCGAGCTGTGCGTTGTCGCAATACCCCACCGTACACGGAGACTTTTCAACTTTCAATCCTTGAGTATTAATTTTTATTTGCTGGATTTCATGCTGGCTGAATGCGAAGAACTTTACCGGTTACGCCGCACCGGAACCCTTTGATTTTTCGCTCGGACGTTAACTCGCCGCCTTCACTGTCCAATATCTGTTCCTCGAAGTGTGTTTCCGTTAGTTCTTCTCGTTGCGAGAGAAGTAGAGTGTTACTTGTTACTCTGGCAAAGCTTCACCTCCTCAGCGCGCTTTTAAGAGCCTAACATATATTGTCGTGCTTTTTACCAAGAGAAACACGACGACACACGACGATCTTCAGCCTCCCGTAGATACAGTCCGTTCACACTACTCCCTTTAGAGCGCGCGCGCGCGTCACAGATTAGGCGAGCGCTGACCATGATTTACTTTGCAGGACGGAAGCCCGACAAACAAAGCGACGCGTAATCGGCTCCAAGCGCATCGCGACGAGCGATGTGGACTGAACGGATTGAGGAATATTGGAAACACAGTGAGTAGCGTATACTCTGTTCTACTCTGTGCTGCCCCACTGTCACTGTACTATACGAGTTTCTATTTCTTTCAGTGTTTCATGAACAGCGTGATCCAATGCTTGAGCAACACGAGACCGTTGCTCGAGTACCTACTGAACGAACAGTACCTGGCGGACATCAACGTGACCACGTCCAGCATGAAGGGTGCCCTGATCAAGGCGTTCAGCCAGGTGATACACGAATTGTGGGAGGTGGGCGGTGATCATGTGGTGAACACGACTGCGCTCAAGTCGCAGATACAGAGATTCGCGCCGAGATTCATGGGCTACAGTCAGCAGGACGCCCAGGAGTTTCTCAGATACCTGTTGGAGGGACTCCACGAGGACGTCAACAGAGTGACGGTCAAGCCGCCGCCGATCCACACGGATATCCCTGATATGTACACGTAAGGAACCGTTGCGCCGTATCGATAGGAGCTCCTCGCGTAGTTTTGTACGCTGTACTTGTATGCTGAAACGTGTTTCGAATTTTTTTCCGATCGTACAGAGACAGCCAGAAAGCCGTGGAGAGCTGGAAACGTTACCTGCGCAGCGAGGACAGTATGATAGTGGACGTGTTCGTCGGTCAGTTACGCTCGTCGTTGCACTGTACAGCCTGCGACCATGTGTCGGTAACGTTGGATCCTTTCTGGGACCTGAGTCTGCCGATACCGGCCAGAAGCGGTACGGTCAAGTTGAGTCAGTGTCTGGAGCACTTCACCCGAGAAGAGATTCTAGACGGTGACGAGAAGCCGACCTGTTCCAAGTGTCAAATGAGGAGAAAGTGCACTAAAAGCTTCAGCATACATAAGTTCCCGAAGATTCTTGTTATTCGTATCCTTTTCAAATGACCGTTAAACAAAAAAAAATGGTATGCTCTTACCGTTAAGGATCCCCTGAGCATACCTAGACATGTAGAAGAACGTGGTTCGGGACGTCGACGACATTTTCCTTAACCGAAAAAACTTTGTAGATTTGAAACGTTTCTCCCCCATGGAACGATTTCGCGGCAAGCTGAACGTGACGGTGGACTTTCCATTGACCGGATTGGATCTCAGTGCCTTCGCCGCCCCCAGGGTTCCGGGCTGCACTTACAATTTGTACGGTGTCGCGAACCATTCGGGTACTACGTACTCCGGTCATTACACCGCGTACTGCAAGCATCCGTACTCAGGCGAATGGCATGAGTACAACGACAGTAGGGTGTCCGTGGTTCCGGCGCGGTCGGTGGTCACCAGCGAAGCCTACGTACTGTTTTATGAACAGCAGCCTCATAGTTCTCACTTGTAACCTTACGCCATTGCCTAGAGTTAAACGACCATCTTGCCTCTCGATACCTCAGTCCAGCATAGCGTAATGCGCAGGGGTGGCGAACTTGTTCGAAGCTTGGAATCGCACGCGACCTATTATCATTGAACAGATTCCTCCATCGGTAGTCTGTCTGCTGCGTGCCTGCCTGCCCGCCTGACTGTCTGTCTGTCTGTCTGTCTGTCTGTCTGTTTGTCTGTCTGTCTGTCTGTCTGTCCGCCCACCCGCCAGCCCGCCCGCCCGCCTGGCCGTTATATGCGAACCATCGTTAGTGCGCGGAGTCATACAAAATGGTGAAGCTTATTCTTTGTCATCCGTCTCAGGTCACGCGTCTAATTGTAACTGGACCGACGACCGCTACCCTCTGAAACTGCACGGGGTCACAATATTCAGTTTGCGGTTTAGAATCCTTGATGGCAAGGCCAGAAACGGACCCCCGGTTAGGTCAGCGTAGTCGTAGTCGTAACGACGAAGAGGGCTTAACTACTCGGCGGAACAGGAAAGCGAAAGTAGAGCCGGCAGGAGAGCCTCGTGCGACTCACGGGCCAGTTAGTTCGTTATCCCTGGTCTAAACGAATACTACTTTATCGTGCGGTATTGAAAAGCGACTAAACACTGAAACACGACGGCGAACCAGGTCGTTTTTCGCATTGTGTCGAGCATAACACGTCGAGGATTGCATGCGCGTATGGTGAGACATTGGCAATAATCATGATCTCCCCCCCCCCCCCAATCACCCTACCTCGAGCCGATTTGCCTTTTTCTGCGGATCCCATACCCTTCAGGTTCTACCCGTCTTCTTCATCTGTCATTCGATATGTCTTTTTTTTTTAGAAACAAAATAACACAAGACGCTTTCGTGTGTATGTTTAGGAGAAGGAAAATGTGTGCGTGTGTGTGTACGTGCGAGCGCGCATGAGAGAAAGAGGGAAATGTGGAAACCTTCGATGTGGTATATAGGAATGTATCATGTATCGACACTTGGCGAACGTCGAGAGCTGGTAAAAATTGTGTGTTGACCCAAGGTGTACTCTCCTAACTGTCGCGCATATTTTAATTTCAATTTTATTTATCTTTTGTTTTTGCTATGGAATATACACTGAATCGGGCAATCGTGAATCGCGAGTTCTAGAGAAATTCGACAAACGCGATAAACCATTGTATACATACACATAGATATCTTGTGTATATGTATGTATATATATGTATGCATGTACTTTGGTATTCGAAGAACAAACTAAAGAATAATCATGAGTTCGCCAAAGATCACACGTATATACAGAGTAATACGCTTCGGATGTCTAGTTACTTTTGAATAGACGATATAGTAATAACATGTATCCTCGCACTTCACCTGGCAATCTACAGCTAATTTACTTTTGTAAAATATTTTGTTTAATAATATATCACAGTCAAGAGTTATTTATTTAATTTATGAAAAGAGAAATCTGATAAAATATTAATATATTCGATATCGACAAAATATATATATATATATATATAAAAATAAATAAATTATTATACGTACCACATACCAATAAAAGTAACAGAGATTAAGAGGAAAAGAACAAACAAACAGAGCAAATATACATATGTCCTTCTCATTTTTTCCATAGCTTTAACGAAATTATGTCCACGTTGTTTTCCGTTCCCCATTGGAAAATATAGTATCGATGCTAATAATAATGCAAATAGCATCGGATGTATACATCGAGAGGACATTAGCCCCGATAAATTACTTCTCGTGATTAATTCAATAAAAGTCTCCTAAAACTAAATTAGTCAACTTATTGGTCTTAATAATAAAGAATTGTGGTTAAAAATCGATCTGATTAGTTTTATTTTGTTGCATGACACTGCAACAGCATTATGCACATGAATTTTAACACCTTATTATATTGTTTAATTCTTATACATCATTATTATTATTATGAATCCAAATAATTTGTATATTTACAAATGCAATATTTGGAGCTCTCAATAAATTTATCATGTAATTTCCTTGAAGATTTATTTAGATCAGATTTATACAAAAAATTCGTTGATTAGAAACGATGTATAGAAATATAGAAACTTTGGTTATCGGCTGTCGATAAAATGGCTAACTTGTACGTTTTGCTGATTTTGCCGCTACGTGCTTTGTCTCGATACGCTCTCTACAGAGCCCTGAACGGAACTTCGAAATTTTGTCAAGAGCGGCACCACTATCAACCACTTGAGAATGGACACAAGTACCTTTTATTGAATATTAACATTTGTGTAAACATAAACGTAAACGTCATAGATACGTATATTATATTATAGTTATAACTATTTATACAAGAAAATAGAGATTTATTTTCAATCAGTTATATATTATGTATTCACATTTTTTGTACAAAATGTATTCTTTTCACAATGTTGAAAAACAAGTTAGTTAAATATAATTAATACCATACATATTGTTATAGTCATTATAATAGTAAAATAGCAATCTTTGTTTATTACTTTGTGAATCGCATAATTTATATACAAAACAAAATTATGCGTCCTTCCAGAAGATATTATGTGTGTGCACACTGACGCTATACTACGATAAAAGTAATTTTTCGTTATATTACAGTGGTATGTCTGTACAAATTAGGCACTCGTTTATCCTCACAGAGAAATATACATAGACGTCTCGAGTACTGGATGTTACAACAGCCGATATCTTAATGCTAATAAACAAAGCACTGTCACGTGTTAGATACAGTCTAATAGAAATAGAAGATGTAAAACATGGTACAAATGCAAGCGATGTATGATGAATGGATGTACAATAAATAGCAAAGATCGTTCCAAAGAATCAAGACACACGATGTAGCTAAAACCTACTATTTACACAAATTGTTATATCAAAATATATGATAATTTTTTTTGTTTTTATTACATAATTAGTTATCTTCTCGTAATATTTGTCGTTTGTGAGCTCAAAAATAGATTTAAAAAGTTAAACCTCGTCAGATGCAAGCACCTCGGTCGTGGCAGGCGAAGCAGCCTTTTCTTTTCTTTCCTCTTCTTTCATTTGAAGAGCAACGGCTGATTCGAGCACTCGTATCCTTCCTTCGTGCTTCACAATCACTGCTTTCAATTTTCTTATTTCCTCGGTGAATTCTTTCAGCAACTCCTCCTATCCGAAGAAACGTTGTCGTAGCATCGTTTAAGAAAGTTCAAGCGAACAGCTTGATATCAAATTAAAAATCACATTCAAATACCTACCGTAATTCCTGCGGACTGCGTAGCATTTTGTGCATTGGATGCAACCTTCGCTCCTTTGCCGAGTATGTTCGATTTCTTATTCACTTTCAAGTCGTTCTTGGCCACCGTTGGTTGGTAGCCGTCTCGCATTGAAATTAGTATAGGTTCCGCGTCTGTTCCGCTTGCCCATTCCTCTGCGGAGATCGCAGCCGTGTCGCCAGGAGTATCTGGATACAAATCTTCTTGGAATAGATCAGACTAAAAATTTATGAAAATTAACATCGATCCATAGTCAACATTTCCAAACGTTCACGTTGACTAACGTACTGGCAGTTACGTAATAGAAAATGACTAGTACCGGTAATCTTAGTAATTTTCCATAGTAGACGGAATAATTACGATATAATTAATATGAGTCTGCATACGAGTCTGCCAGTAGTCAACGCGTTAATAATTTTGGTATTTATTTGAACTCTACCCTTCTCGGTACTGTCATAGAGATGACCTGGCAGAACCCTGAGTTATTGAGCCGGTAGAATCTAGATATTTCACAGCTCTTAACATCAGAGCCTCGTTTTGGCATCATTCCTATGCCCCTTTGTGGATCAGGGGTTTGAAACGTATTGATATAATGAACGAAAGGAGGTTCGGGGGTAATTTCAAAATAGCGAATCACAGAATCCCCTTTCCCGCACAAATACACCAGATTCGTGTCGGGATCGTACAAAGGGAACATCACTCCGTTGCTCGTATCCAGTTCTACCATAACTATGGGTTCGCCTAACATATCGGGAGCACGCAACGAATACTGCCTCTCGGACATTTTGCTGAAACCTGTAGTAAAAATCAAGCCTCCCCTGAAAGCATAGTAAACCTTACGTGGATACGAAACTTCGCTCAAATCGGATATACATATGTGGTTACTACCGGTACTCTTAAAACATACACTCGTACATACTATACAAACGTCCTACAACTTATTTCTAATTATGGTATGCTTACACTATTGTAATCCTTCGTATAATATCGTTTTCCAAGTTCTCTCAAGTTAATCATCAAAACCGAATAACATCCACCTTGTTACAACTTCTAGGCTGGTATTAAGTACACACATATAAACAGTATAAAGTAACACGAAGAAAATACAGTGATGATTAAAAAAAAAAAAACAAAAAAAACTTGTTCGTTCGTTGTTTGTCTGAAAGTCATCGTAAATCATATTCCAATGAAAAAAATGTCAGTGTACAGGCTGGATACTGTGCCCGTAAATCGTATTACTCGAAATACAGAAAATCACATCTCGTTGTTACGATATGTTTCGTATTAGTGCAGTTACATCACTGTCCATCGTATTTATTACACATGTTCATCGATCGACGTGTACAAGATGTTATGCTTTAAGGTAATAACTTGAGATACGATACTTACTGTAACTTTTTATGAAGATGTTACACAGTGGACATCTTGATATTTGTATTTATTAAGCTGACATCCTCCCGATGTTGTATTTTCAATCTTGCGGTATTCCATTAAAAAAATACCGCACCTCGCGCTACACAAATTGGAAAGACCATGTGATAATAAAAAATAAAGGTATCCTTAACGCGCGAGTGAGAGTATATCGTTTATAGGATCTTTATAAATGCTTCTTCTAGAGAATCTAAATTACTTGTACGCTTCTAACTCTAATAAATATATAGACAGAAATATCATTCTTCTACTTTAATTCTTTGAATTTAATTCTGATACGCTTATCGTGTAAAAAGGCGGATGTATACTGTTTGATGATTATTCAATGTGAAAGGTATGTTGATAGTGTATCGCATAGTAGAAATAGTTGTTATCGCTAGAAAGATGCCAATAAAAATATTTCTCCATAACCGATTCGAATCATAGAGAAATATTAAGCATGTATGTATATGCAACTCTGTAAAGGTACCAATCGCGCACCTGTGAAATAGACGCATCAAATAGTTTTGTATAAAATTTTCACAGTTGCTCGCACCAATTAGTAGCATCTATATAATGGCAATCGTAATTCCATTTTTAATGTAACAAAAAACAAAAAAAAAAAGGAAAAAAACATTTGCCAATTGGTATAAGCAAGCGAAGATTAGTTAATCATGCTTGGAAATATTGTTTGTACGCACCTGAGAAAGATAGCACGGGTGGCTTTGCTGCCTTCGTGCGCGATAGCCTCTTCCAATATTTCTCCCGAGCGTGGATCCAAAATCCGAATCTTTTTATCTTTGCATGTTGTTACCAATCTGGATCCGTCCCAATTCCAGCACGCCGAATAGATCATGTCCGGGTGACAATCTATTTGTACTATCGCTTCGCCGGTACCGACGTTCCAAATTAAAACAAGATTGTCAGACCCGGCTGTGAGCAACACATTAGAGGCGGTCGGATGCCATAGGACAAGACCTACTCTACGTTGATGCAATTGAAGGTCTACCACCGACTCCGTTAACGTCCTGGAGATCCCGCCGTCAGGTATTTGCCATACTTTGACAACGCAATCTTCCGAGCCTGATGCTATGACGTTGTCGTTGTGGGGACACCATGCGATATCTAGCACAGGACCTTTGTGTCCACCTACTAGAGGATAATCTGCCGGTATTCGACCAATCTATAATAAATTCAATGTTAAATTCAATTCGTCGGACCGTTTGATTCGCCGGTTGTACAAAGACAGGGATGAAACTCACCTTGTTATGGGGCAAAACAATGAAAGCGCCACCACCCGCGGACTCCACGATAATGGCCAGAAACTTTGGGTTCACAGCGCAGAAGGTCGAATCCCAGGAGGACTTGGATACTCTTATGTTGTCGTAGCATTGTTCGCGTTTCAAAGGTGTTCCGTACACGTGGCGGAACTTGCTGCTGCGCACAACACGGAAAGACATATCTGCACCTATTTTCGTTCGACGAAACGAATTCGAACGAACAAACAAACAGAAAAGAGGAATCAGGAACGAGAGTGACAGAGATTAACCTAAAGAGAGCGGATGGGGGGTTTCCTCGGTGTACCTTCGTTCGCCGGTTATTAAAACGGTACTTTTTTTTTATTTAATAAATTATTATTATTGTTGTTGTTATTATTATTACTATTATTATTATTATTATTATTACGTGCCCACTGTCGGCGTGGGTGTCGCGTGGACCATCCCCGTTTTATAAATAGATTCCCCACCCTCGGCGTTGAAACGAGCGCGACTCGGAATAAGAATATTTTCGAATCCCGAGACTTTTACGGATTTACAGTGTTTAACTCTTGTCCGGTTTCGAAGCGCACTAATTCTACACTATTACAGTGTTGCCAATTATCTCAAATATCACCGGAAAATCTCGTATAAGCCATACTTGGCGAATCGAGAAATAGATCGGATCCACCCGAAAATAAACCAGCCGCGGCTTTTATATGACGATGATTCACACCACCTCGATCGTTATAGCGTTTCTGAATTTGCATTACTGGCTTTCAAAATAGCGTTAAAATGTCGCTCCTTGATTTTCCTGTTGAAACCGATTCGCGAGCGGATTCGACGACACGTATCGGCGTATGGAAAATATATATATATTATTATTATCATCATTATTATTATTAATTTATCATATTAGGTATATTTCGCCGGAGTATTCGGCCAAGAATTATCGGACATCGAGGTTCCGCGTCGATCGAAAGGCGGTTTCGGTTAGGGGGCGTATCGAAATTTTAATCGCTTTACCGAAGAACGCGTTTATAGGTCAACCGCATTCAATTTAATATCTTTCACGGAGAAATTCAATCGAGTCGATTCCTCGTACGCGAACGGATGAAAGCGCGTACCTATATATGCGCGTGTTTGCCAAGAAAAAAATTACCGAACATCTCCAGACCTAACACCGATACACCACACCATCCATCCCCCTCGACACACGGTTTTTCATTACTTCGAAACGGACGAACCGCGAAGAATAATTAGAATTCTCACCGATAGATGATTTTTGTTTTTTTTTTTTTTTTATACGGAACGCAGTTATTCGACGTATGAATCACACGCTTCTTTAGAAAGCTGAGTAACGGAATAAGTTCTGCGCCCCGTTCTGCTATCGTCGACAGATTGACGCTGACTGTTATCCTTTTGTGCTAACTGTATCTAATCTACCAAACCGCATTTATGTCAATGCTGTCCACTATTCTTTTTCGTAAAGTCCCTCGACGTTTCCCGATTCGTGACTCATACTACGGAAAATCTTTTTTAACTCGGTTATTTTCCTTTCTTGATAAAAAAAATGCAAGTACCTACGCGTAATCTAGCGGAATAGATAGCACTCGTAGCGGAGTAACGCACACGTTCGCGGTGATCCACCAGTGTGCAACCAGTCAAATACCTACGCCGAAATAATTGAACCAAAGTCGAAAATATATTCCGACAGGCTCGACGAAGGTCTCGATAATCAAAGCTTCGCGATAAAAATGACAATAACCGTGATTCCTCGAAATCGATTTCTAATCGTGAAAGAAGAAAGTTCGACGCTAAAGGGGAAAGCCTTATGAAATTTAGAAATTTTAATCGGTAAATCTACCTCTTTCAGTTATGCCACGAGTATATATACCACACTTCGAACGCAGGATGCATACGCGCACAGAAAAATGTTTAAACGTATGCACGGATGTATGGCTCACGATCGAACATTACACCAGCAGCGTACTGTTGATAAGAATGCACGGCTGCATCCGTGACTACGTGAATACTTTTGAAAGCCAGCACTTCGGAATTTCAACGTTCCCGCCGCGCCGGCGAGTAATACAGAATTTCTTCCAGAGTGTCGCGCTTCGCGACCTCTCCGCCGTCGCATTTTACATCCCCACCCTACCGTCGCTCGTCGCGCCGCGCACCCGTTCGTGCGCACCTCTTTCGAAGAAGGAAAGAGCGAGCGGGCGGTAGAGTTAGGTTCTACGAACGTTTATTTGTCAACCAAGTATTACTTCTTGTTACCACTAACAAATATAAACGAACAAGTCTAGGCAACAAAGTTAGAAAAACGTAATCCGCCGAATCGTGGGAAACAGAATATTTCGTATTATAATATTGTGCATTTTTGTTCTATGTTTTCATTTGTTTATTGATAATCGACTTTTTCTATGTTCCGAATCTTTTGTAAAACGTCACCGGTCGTCCCGTGTATTTTCTTAGGAGGAGGGTCGCGGCATTATTTAGTTAGCAGTCCACGGGCGCCAAATATCGCGGGACGGCCCTGCATATATACTTAAGATTCAAATAAACTATCTCTAGCTTCTACTTCCAATATATTTTCGTTTATTCGCGAGTTTCTGTCGCAGCGCAGAGCAGTTTTGAAACGGGCGGACGCGCGCGACGTCCAATTAATTCGCGAAGAAAATTTTTCCTCCGACCTCCCCGGCGTCGCGTTGCGCCTCCCACGGTCGCAAGACGTTCGAGAGGCAAAACCGTAACGTTTCGCGTCGTAATTCAGCCGACGATCACGTAGCGGCGCTATCGACATGAACTGGCTGGATCATTTGAGAGCACCTTATTTGGAAGCACCTGCTCCCGCGAATATCTACCCCCCCGAAGCTACCGATTTTCTCACGTTATTATCACTTCGAACATGTTCTCTCTACCTGCAGAACGATCCTAACTATCGATCATACGTCACCTCTCTCTCTCTTTCGTCTTATTCCTGTATTCCCCGATTAACACTTTGCACGCACGAGACGGAATTGTTGAATACGCCACGATCGTAGTCGAACGATTCTCGTTCGGCGATTATTACGGGGAACACGCGCGTGTTCGTCGGACGATTTTTCTTTTTCATGTAGGAGCACACTCGGCCGAATGTATCTTACCGATCGAATTTTTTCCCGATGACAGACGATGCACGCTTTTGGAAAAGAAGTCTCCCCACCCCCCGAAGTCTCACGCGTTTACGAGAATGATAGCTGCGCGCGCTTCCTCCGCGCAACATGGCGTCCCACTCGAGGAATATTCGAATGCGCTCAAGCTACCGTAATTCTAATTAAGATCTATTCGCTCGATTTCGCGGAAATCGAACGATCGATCTTACCGGAAGACGTTACAATATCCATTGACACGAGAAACGCGTCGAATAAATAACATTAATTACGAATACACGACTAGAACACGATATGTCTACATACAGGGTGTTTCGAAATAAATAGAGCTGTACTATAAACTGTAGCGAGTAGATATTTACACCACGTACATAGCTGCGAAAGAAATGCGTGTACTTTCGTCGATGCATTTCGTATTTAAGTTATTTGGATTTTTACGTTGAATTTTTTTTAGCACAGCTTTTTAGCGTATCGGATATGTATACATATTCGGTTATACAGTATAGAAGTTGTATATTCGATAAACATGTATGCAACGTGTGTCGTACGGACGTCGTACGTCGTACGAATGCACGCACGCACCACTTACCTACCTTTCTATCATTCGTGACGATCTTCCTGAAAGTTGCATACGGTTATATGCATGCTTTGTTGTCGTGGGCAATGTTATGTCTAGATGATAAGACAGTGAATTTACTATTACTTTAATACACGCTAGCTGGAGAGAAATGGGTAATCAAGTGGCACGTGCTGGACACGCATCCTCCAAGAAAACTGAATCCGTTGTACATACCGGCGACACCACCACCAATGCAGCTAATCTTTCGAAAAGTTCCTCGGGAACCGAATTAGAAAATCATTCGCACATGCAATTCTTTCCGATCGAGAATCTGGCGAAGGTATGAGGATGTTGCCGTATAATTGCACAGTCCTATCATGCTTATTAGATTAGTTTGCTTAGAGAAGATCGATTCTCTATTTATGACTCATGGAGGAAGGATCCATCAATCATTGCGAAAAGAACCTTCGAGCTTCGAACAGTTACAACTCTCTCGTTCGGTTTGCGAATGAATGATTTGCAGGTCATTTGTCGACGTTCATTCTTGAAATGTCATCGTACATTGACTATAATGTACATAACCTACAAACGTTGTTCCTGATGTAATCGGTTCTTTGCAAGCTCTGTTACCATGTTGCAAGCATTACGTACAACGCTATATACATATTAGATAGCCCCTATGTGATTCATAGCTATTAGTGGTTTTGTAATGTTAATTTAATGCTATATACATATTATATGGTACCTATATAATACATAGCTATTAGTGGTTTTTGTATTGTTGATATACAAACAACATATCTTGACATGTATCTGACACTGTATATGTATGTATTTTCCAGACTTTATCTCATTTGACGCACGACGAGCAACGTATAAGTGGCATTACCAAATCTGTATTTCAACGATACCTTTTCCCTAATTATCCAGAGTTAGGTGAAAATTTATTCAATTATCTACACCATGCTGCCAACGTTAGCACTGCTCACATGAGCGCGAATTCTTTTAAACAGCAAGCCGAGAAGTTCCTTTCTGTGATGAACGACCAAACTGTATTAGAAAATTATGTAAAAATGTATTCTAATCTGAAAGGAGATGGGAACGTCACTCCCGAAGGTTTAAAAGGTTTATTAAATATTTCCTATAAGATTGCCATGGACAGCAGCGCGACTCCTGCTTGCATTTTTGCGGAGCAAATAATGAATACGGTTGTTCTCTCCTGCGTTAGTATATTTACCTGCTTATTAGGACATCATTTCCGAGCTTGTACAGTTTCATATTAGATAATGTACATTACAGTTTCATGGCAAATATATTTTGTCCGTGAGTTACGTAAGTAACTGGATCGGACAGCACTGTCCGCGTATGATACACGGTCCCCATCATTATGTAGTACACGTATTAACAACTGCATATCGAAGTGGCGCGGCTCTGTTATCCAAAGAGCAACCGCAACCGCATTTGGAGATACCAACACCCATATTGGAACAACCAGATTCTATAGATTTCCCACAAGTTTTACTACCTGTGAGCTATGTATGGTTGTTATCGAGTACATTGCCGGAATGTTATCTCCAGGTAAATCTCTGATTGCGGTTACTCTATTTTAATAGATGGCTAAACGGTAAAATAATGAATATGTTTTTAGGCAGAGGAGTCTCCGAAGGATGTTCCTCATGCTTTGATAGCAAAAAGATTAGGCAGCGTGTGTCCTAAACATTGGACATTGCTGTATAACAGCTCGGAGCATGGCACAGGAGCGAATCGTTTTCTACATCATGTGTTAGGATACAGAGGTCCTACCTTATTGTTTATAAGAGCCCATAGTCCAGACAAGGACACGGTACGTCCTACATACTGCATATGTACTTCCGTGGAATGGCGCGAGAGTCATCTTTACTGGGGTGACGAGAATTCCGTGGGCATCGAGTTGTTCCCATCTTACAGAGTTATAGAGAAGGGAGCTAAAGTATTGTACTTAAACACTAACATCAGGGGCTATCCTCACGGATTACGATTTGGCAGCAACCCGCGTTCACCGTACATCAGCATAGACGAATCGTTTCAATCGGTTAGTATCGCAGGTGCGCCTTATCCAATTGCCAGCTTGGAAGTTTGGGGCTGTGGACATACGCAATTGAGGTAACTAAAATTGTATTCCATTAAAACGTTAAAATCATTTAAATTAAGTCTACTTTGATGGTAAGCTAATACGTATGCGTTTTAGGGAGCGTCAATTAGAAATCAAAAAGTGGCAAGTGAAGGAAGCCGAGAAACAAAGGATTGTCAAGTTGAGCGCCAGCGATTGGATAGATCATCCTGATCGTTACTTGCTGGAATTGGCGGGTAGAGCATCGTATAATAACGAAACGAATAAATAATCGTAATGGAACGGATGTACGATAGCGTAAAATGAATTGCGGAGATAATAGTAAATTGTTTGTATATATGTATATATTACTAAACATACTATTGTATCAATACGCGGTACTTATGTCGTTTGCGTAAGATTGCGAACATTATGTTTGATCTTGAGGAATATTTTATTTTAAGCGTATGTACTTATATACGAATGCGCAACGAGTGCAGGTTTGTATTTTGCTTGAATTATGTTACACGATTTTACGCATCTTCATTTTTTTTAACGTCAATGTACTCGTGATAGAAACATTCGATGCGTCGCGTCGCGTCGTGTCACAAGAGAATAAGCAATAGCGAAGAATTTATGTAAAGTTGCACGATAACTGGAAGAGGTATTTTATTAACTTATTATTTTAACGAAGCATGACTTGAAGTTCAAGTCCAAGTACTTACTGAAAAGACCTAAATGCAGTATCTTTTAAATGTATTTGAAAATCATATTTTTATGCTCAATAACATTAGATAGTTGTAAAAGATACACGAGTGAAATATTTAAACAATTACGAACGAAACTATGCCATTTTGTGTGACGACGATTTAATATTTACGACACATGCACACAAACGAAAAAGTAAGTGGCAATCGAACGGTTTGTTAAACGTTTCGCATGTTTCCGAGTGAACGAACCGTCATTAGACTGAAATTTAAATACTCGCTGGGGTAAAATCTCCGCGAATATGTAGGTGCTGTTACGTATATTTCCATGTGTATTTGCAAATATGTACATTTCGGCTGCTGCGTGCCTTACGTCCCGTGTTGTTCAACACAATTTCGAAGAATGCGCATAATATCTACGTATTTGCATATTTTTACATTGTTCAAGTTGCAAAGATTACCGCATGCCTTATGTACATATTGCTATAAACAAGAGTCATCAAATGTTAGTATTGATACGGGCCTAAACGAACGTTGAAGTTATTATTAATACGTTTTTGAGTCTTGTCATTTGTGCCCTTGACATTGGTTTTATCTTTTATAAAATTACCAATGTTTAAATAACTTATGCTAAACACAAGATTTGTATTTACATAGATAATAGAAATGTGAAAAGATCTCGATTTTATTTTGATGAAAATGTTGCTCTTCAAGTTTGAGAAATGAATAAGATACTTAACAAATGATTTCCTTATTCTTCTAGATATCCCATTACGATAACTATACACACAACAAAGGTATACTTAATTAAATAATATATTCTATCATTATACTTTCCAAACATCGTATTTTTATATTATTCCTAGTCGTCTATCACATTCTTTGATTCAATAGAGTACTGCAAATATGATTCGGTACTTTTTAAAAAGAATCCATTGTATCTTAACGTAACGATCTGTCTACTTTTCCAATGTGGAAAAATAGAGCGACAGTGACGTCCTATGTAAGGATGAGCACGATTATTGAAATAATCAAAGAGTCTGGTTATACTATTTCCAGTATAACCAAATACTCTATCAAAACCAACGTTTATAAAAAGGTACGCGGAATCGTATCGAGTAAAATACTGTGTAAAATATGCAACGCGCTTAAAAATTTATTAAGACCACCAAAACGGTGCATCTTGATATCTGAATACCGTGGTGTCATTATCTTTGTCGTATCTATTGTATTCATTTAAATCATGTTCATTGTCGTAACGCGATCGCTTCTTAGGATCGGATAGAATTCCATAGGCTTCTCCAATTTCTTTGAAAATAGTTTCTTCTTCTTTTCTTTTCCCCTCAGTTTCATTCACGTGTCGATCTACAAATCGATATTATCGAAAAGATATGTATTTCGCGATTTAAACGCATCAAAGGACTAAACAGTTTACTTTCGTAAACATACCTGGGTGATGCATCATTACTCTTTTCCTATATGCTTTCTTAATGTCATCGGTCGACGCGGTTTTATTGATACCTAAAATCTTATAATAGTCTTTCCTCTTCGACCCGTTCAACGCAAATTGCGCTTCCATGAGTAACCGTTTGTGTTCTGTAATGTAAATCGATATTAAAGATAACTCTGTACGATGTGAACAGTCAAATCATTTTCATAGAGTAGTAGAATCTTTAGAAACTTTTTTTTGTACCTCGTATGTTGCACATTCTGCATACTTTCTCAAGATCACGAACGGCTTTTTCGTACTCTGTGAGCATCATGTACGTCGATGCTCTCCTTAAAAGAGCTTTCAAGTAATTTTCATCTAATTTCAATGCTTCCGTACACTCTGCGACCGTTTCTTGTAAAAGACCACACTAAAACGCATTAAAAAATTTTTCCTGAAAAATTTGCCATTGGCAAAAAGAAAAGATGAAATGAAATAAAAGAGAATTACCACATACCTTCGCGGCAGCTGTTGCTTTATTGAAATGAAGTTTCGCATTCATTACAATATTCTGGGGATCTATACTCAATGCTTCCGTGTACAACGCATACGCCATGTGAAATTGATTGTTTTTATACGCTGTATTTCCTTCTTCTTTTTTTTTCTTCAGGCTTTTAGCTCGCTATAAAATTGCAGAACAATATAGTAACTACTGTAAATATTTTTTATCCCACTGGTCTCTACCTTGTATATTTCCATCGCATTGGTATGATCCGGTGCTAATCTAAGCACTTGTTGAAAATGCGCGAACGCTTTCTCGATGTCCCCCTTATAATACAAACACATAGCGCGGACGTATATAGCATCCAGATTTTGTTTGTCGATGTGTAGAATATTACTGAAACAGAAAATAATACGCAAATAATACGTGATAACATATTAATAATATATACTAAAATAATAATACATGATGATAAGTACTTTGCGATTTCTTGTGCTTCTTGGTATCTTTTCAGAAATACTAAACACTCTGCTTTCATCAATTTGAACTTTGGACAATAAGTAGCGACATCGCAGCAACGGTCCATACAATACACGACCTTTGAAAAATGCGAAAGATTAATTATTTGTTGTGCCCATAGTAATGTTGCACACATATTTCATATTATATAAGAAGTAATCTCTCACCTTACGATAATCCTTGTTGGCATATGCAGCATCACCTTCCTTAATAAAATTTTGTAAATATGTCAAATCGTTCTCCAGCCCTTGAATCGCCGTATTGTTTCCTTCGGGGCATTTCAAAGTACATATAACATTTTGAGCTGCTTCATGCGCCCCCAAGATTAAATGGCATCTAGCCATTCTAATATAACTCTGTAACAGTAATTACATGAAATGTGCATTAGTTTAATTTGCGCATATTGTGTATTGAACGCTTTACACTACATACTTTGAGAACGCTGGGTTTCAATTTAATACACATTTGACAGTCATCCAGAGCCTTGTAATATCTATTAGTCATTATGTAACAGGCAGCTCTATTTCCATAATGACGGAAATCACACGGGTTTAATTCTACAAAAGTAATCGAGCCATCGATTAATTACCTATTGCCATAATAGGTTTTAAATCAGAGAGAATGCTCACCGATGAGATCACTGTATTCCTTCAATGCTTCTTTATACTCTTTTGCTAAATAAAATTTCTTAGCAGCTTCATTTTTCTGTTCCAACAATCTGCAATTAAATCTTGACAATAAATATATAACATCGAGACAAGTTTCAACAACAAATTGAACACTCAATGTACGATCAGTGTGAACGTTGTTTACGCTCTTCCTAAATGTATATAAAAAGAAAAATGGCTCACTGCTTACAAGTCGACATAATAATTTTTCAAGAAATCTTAGAATTTCATTTGTGAAATGTGTCGTGTCATTGCCAGACGATAGATCGATCGTATTAAAGAATTCAAGTACTATTTGTATACATTGAAGTGTTGAATGAAATATCATGTTGCGTACTCCTATAATTCGCGTACTTACTCCTTGGTAGGTTCTTCCCAGTCCGATTTACTAGCCATTTTTGTTTATCGAGTTAGCGTCAACGCGTGTAAACCGTTCTCGGTTTAATCGTCGCAATTACTATCCCGTTGAAATGGGACGCACGAAGATCGAAGCGTTCCGCTGCCCTTCGTGCGAGTGCGAGAGTTCCTTCGCCTTCGCCCTGCTTTACTTCTTGAACAGTGCCAATCGAAGGGGCCTGGTTTGTAATAATGATCTTGGGCTTGGGGATCCTCGTCAATTCTTGGTTTTCCATGCGTTCCGAAACGCATTTCAACCAATTTATTAAAAATTCATTGCACGTAAATATATAAGTACTTATGTTTACAGAATACACGCATCGCAATTGGATTAATGCAAACAACGAATACAAAAGTGTCGATTAATTATTTTTTATGCTCAATAGAAATCCAAAAGTACAGGTTAGTATAGCAAATAACGTGCGGCATCTATATATCTGTGGCAGCTCTGCCTACACATGGCCTACACCGCATACAGCAGCTCTTCCTACACCGCATACCCACAGCTGCAAGCAGCAATTCAAGATTCTCGCTATATCTATTTACAATGTTTGAATACGCTTTTTTACTTATTCATATATTGATTTATTCGCTTGTTAGTATATTTATTTGCCAATTGATTCGTTTGTTGGTTTTTTCTTTTGTTCGTTCTCAGCTCTCGTCTCACGTGTCGCTTCGCACCTTTCGTTCGGCGCCCGTAAATCTCGAGGAAAATAAACCTGAATCGTTACAATTACATTCTGTTCTGATTCAGGCCAAAGTCGAAAACGGTTCTGGTACGGGCTAAGTCGAAAACGGTTCTGGTACGGGCTAAGTCGAAACCGGTTCTTGTAGGTGCTAAGTCGAAACGGGTTCATGTAGAGGCTAAATCGAAACCGGTTCTTGTAGGTGCTAAGTCGAAACGGGTTCATGTAGGGGCTAAGTCGAAACCGGTTCTTGTAGGTGCTAAGTCGAAACGAAAGAAAAAGTGGCACGGCCAAAACCCGAGCGTGAACACTCTCCTATCCTCTCTGCTCCTATGTCATCCTGTAGATTTGAGCGAGAAAATGCCAAAAACGCAAGTTTCAACCATGTTGGTATGCAGTGATCGTCGCGCGCCGCTAGGTGGCAGCACAAGCGCGTCGTGATGTCGGTAGCGTAGAGCGCCGATCTTTGTGAGGAAATATGTTGGGAAAGGTTTACATTATAAACTTTACAAAAGGAGAGTAAGTACGCATACAATATTCGCTATTTCAGTGTAAATGATACTTGCCGTATTCCCCGTAAAACATAATCTAAAGTCCGGCAAGAATCATATGCTACATACGTCTCATTCTGGTCTAATGTTTGTACAGTGCCATTTCACGTAGCGGCAAAATGCTCAAACTATTAGCCAAATTTACCGACTGGTAATTGTAGGTCGATAATCGTGGTATAGTCACCGACTAAAAATTTTACGAATTACGAATGAAGTTGCCAGTTGACCACCACTGTCCCGGAAGATTGGTCAGTGGTAGTGGTAGCCACAATTTTCAATTTGTCAGATGGTCCGTCGAGTGTAAACAATGGCGAACGGAAAGAACAGACTGGATAAAATAACGATTCCGAAGGTACTCCGATGTAACATTTCCTCGTTTATGCACGTGGCTGTTTCGAACGGATGTTTTTACGCGATTCTCGACACCTGTCAATATGTTGTACTCCATCATTCTCGTTTATGCGTTGTTTTTTGTTCACCGTGAAAAAAAGAAAAAAGATAGAAAGATCTTCGTCGGAGTTATGCACTCTGTGCACTTCAAAGTGTTGAGGTGCTTTATTTATTTTTCGGTCGGAGAAAATCTGTAGACTGTAGAATGTAATATCTTGTAGTGCTATTCCTACGAGATGTTATTTCTGTCTCGTTATTATCTTTCCAGGTGGAAAATGTAAGGATTCTAGACAAATATAGTAACAATCACTCTATCGGAACTCTTTATTTGACTGTACCTCATCTTATATTCACTGAACGAAATGGAAAGAAGAAAATTTGGGTAACGTATAAACATCATTTCTGCTACGCGTAAACTTCTAATTTATTTGAGGTATACTAGTAACAAATGTCAATGATATATCCTATTTCAGGTTCTATGCACTCATATTTCAAGCATAGAAAAGCAACCATTGACTACGACAGGCTCACCGCTGTCTATTAAGTGTAAACACTTCTTCACCGTGACATTTATCATTCCAAAAGAACGAGACTGCCATAATATATATCAAACGTTATCCAAACTGTCTTGCCTAGGTAAATTAATCATAGAAGAGTCTTGGAACAGCCATTTTAAGACTTTTTATTTATTTTCAGTGAATTTAGAGGACCTCTACTGTTTCTATTACCAACCAACCGAAGACACCCTACCGCAGCACGCAGGATGGAATTTTTTTAACCTACAAAGCGAATTTCAGAGACAAGGCCTGCCCAATGAAGAATGGTCTCTGAGCTATATAAATACAAATTACGAGGTACAAATTGAGTAAAACTTAACTGTGAGATTTATAGCTGTAAAGCATCTTACAAATACGTATAATATTTATTTGTGGTTTCAGCTTTGCGATACTTATCCCAAGTATTTATATGTACCCAGTACAAGTAGCAACGGTACTTTGATAGGTAGCGCAAAGTTCAGAAGCAGAGGAAGGTTACCGGTTTTAACATATTTACACTCTAACAAGGTTTGTGTGACGAATAAATATTATTGGCTTACATAAACAAGTACAATTGTTCTATAGGCAGCCATTTGTCGGTGTAGTCAACCTTTATCAGGATTCAGTGCCCGATGTCCCGAAGACGAACAGATGATGTACAATATATTGTGTACGAATCCTAATTCCAAGTACATGTATGTTGTAGATACACGACCGCGCGTAAGTCTATTAACATGAGCCAAGGTATTTTCGTAACCGTTGTCAATGTTGTGATCAAATGTCATCAGGCAAAATTAATGTTCATGGATGTCGTTTGTGTAGATCAACGCCTTTGCCAACAAAGCTGCGGGAAAGGGATACGAGAACGAGAATTTTTACGATAATATCAAGTTTCATTTCTTCGGTATTGAAAACATACATGTAATGAGGACCAGTCTGAACAAGTTGATAGAGCGTGAGTCTACAGTTTAATTCGGTGAACGATAAACATTACTCACTGTTTCAAGTGTACCCGATTCATGTTCAGTGCAAAGGACAACTTCGATGAGCGCGTTTCTAAGTGGTTTGGAAAGTAGCGGATGGCTTAAACATATAAAATCTATATTGGAGGCCGCTTGGTTCATTGCTCGAGCAGTGTCGAGCGGAGTTAGCGTGGTGGTGCACTGTAGCGATGGTTGGGATCGTACTGCTCAAGTATGTTCGTTGAGCGCGCTCTTATTAGATCCATTTTACAGAACCATCCAAGGTTTCCAGGTATAATATTTCGCTAACCAACTATTATCGAAAATTTCCAAATTTTCTATAGATTTGTGTAAAGTATGCTATATCCTTTTCACACAGGCGTTAATAGAAAAAAGACTGGCTGTCGTTCGGACATAAGTTCAGTAACCGATGTAGTCACATCAGCTGTGATAGTAAAGAATTAGCACCAATTTTCACACAGTTCATTGACGCGACATATCAGTTGTTGCAACAGTATCCACATAAGTTCCAGTTCAATGAGTATTTCCTGTTGACTCTTCACGACCATGTGCACAGTTGTCAATATGGTACTTTCATAGGGAATTCTGAAAAGGAGAGACAGATGCTCAGGTATAAAAATGATGCGTTTATTATACAGAAGTTTGCGAGTCTGATGAACAAAGATATTTGAAACACATAGGTTAGTTGAGATATACCCTGTACATATCAAGGAGTGGAATTTTTATTGTTTCAGAGTATCGGAGAGAACGTATTCCCTATGGGGATATATGGCGAACAATATGCATGAGTACATGAATCCACTCTTCAAATGTAGTCGCTTCAACGACGAGACTAGCAGCGTTCTTCAACCAAAGTTAGCTGCGCAAAGCATCATGTAATATATACGGAATTATTATTCGTACCGAGTGAAGAGAAAGAATTGTATATTAAATACACCGATAACGTTGCAGTTTGTGGCGAGGGATGTATTTCCGATTCGAGAATGGTATTCACCCAAGGGAAACGTACGAAGATTATTTGCTCACCATGCACGATCACACCAGTTGCCTGGAAGATCACGTTAAGCTTCTCGTAAAAGTACAAATTCGTCTAATTTTTATCATTTCTACTTATTCATCGAATATTATATTTAATGTAATTACTAATTGTCCAGAGAGTAGGTGCCTTGAACTCGACGCTGAAGATAAACAACGTTCAGAACAAAGGTACACAGGGAAAACACAAGTACGATAATAAATACACAAAGGATCCCTTGTCCGAAGCGATCATAGAAAATACAGCGAACAACGAGGAGAAGAATAAAAATAAAATACAAATTAGTCGGTTGGAACACGAATTAAAGACGGTAGCTTTAGATTGGAAACCAGCGAGAAGTATGGAAGAGTGTTCGTGCGCTACCACGTTCGATGCATTCGACAGAAAGGTATGCAACCACGTTCCCAATTTTGATCATTCGATTAAAGTGCTTCACCGATTCGTCGAATAATTCAACTACAATATTTCAGCACCATTGCTGGTCATGCGGTGAGGTACAGTGCACTAAATGCATGGGTGCACACACAGTTCTCTCTGGGCATCTTTCACAACGCGCGGTACCCACTTGTAAGTCGTGTACTCAGAATTCCAGTATTCAGTCTACTAGTCCCTAAATCAACATTCTCTCTAAACACATTATTTTTGTGATCTACACCTAAGATGTATGTATATTAATTAATTAAGCAACGTGTCGTTAAAGTAAATCGAACGGACAAAAATCGAAAGATTACTTTTTAAATAAATGTTTCATCTTGAAATTGTATGTACATAAACACGTGTATCGCATTGTTTCTCTCTTTTCGAACATGATGAAACCGAAGCGCGTTCAACATCGAATAAAAAAAAAGATACGAGAAAGTTTTAAGAATAAACATACAATTTTATTTTAATTGTAAATCGTGTTATAATGTTGTTACTTTTCTAAGGGTCCTTGTAATATATTAAATTAAATCATTTTCTAACAGAACAATCGATTAAAGTTTCGTTCTCCAGAAAATAAACTTCCACAGTTTGAAAGATTCGAATATTTTCGCGATCTATCGTAGAGAAAAAGAGATTTTTATAATATATTCTTTAATTATTCTTAAACAATTCCAAACTTAACAGTTATAAATGATATATAACATTATATGATACATAAAATTATCTCGTTCACAGTGTACACTTTATTAATATAATGGCAAAAGTAATTAAACATATTATTTAAGAAAAATTAGTTACATCGAATAACATAAACTTCTGCGACGGCAACGATAACTGAAAATCGTTCGTTTAATTGTACGTTATTCTTTTTTCCTTTTTTTTTTGTTTTGTTTTGTTCTTATACGTAAGTCGTGAATAAAATCTATTGTATTATTCACGTTCAATATACAATAACAAAAGTTCATTGACTACATATTATCAAGGCATAAATAGTTACACCGAACATCATTCATTACAAATTTCGTTTTTTATCTTTCTGTATGTTTTATGTATTATCATTCATACGTGAAACATGCTCAACCGTGAAAAATCATTCGCCTTAGAGTATGATTGGGGCAAATTTTGATTTTGGGGGCAAAAAACTGGTTCCTAGTGTCTTCGCATTGCATTCTATCGGGCACTGAAAAACCCTAACATACACAATGGCGAGTGTTGCGTGGAATGTGAAATATTTGCATAAATATCTTAGTAATATGAACTCTTTCCCTCCGTTTCAATTCGAATAAGCTCTATTCTTTATTTGGTTTTCTTCGTCGTGGTCCGTCACCACCCATCGCTGGCTTGTCCTGTAACGAAATTTTCATTCGATTAAATATTTTAGAATTAATAAAAATATTTAAGCTTTGACACGATTTTTTACTAACGTTGTTTTCGCTTTCTATCAACTCCTCGATCTCCTCATTTTTATCGAGTTCGTCCACCGATTTCTCAGCTTCGTCGTCCTCCGTCTCAAGTTTTTTCTTCAGGTTTTTCTTCAGGTTCGATATCCCCCGTTTGGATCTCATTCTCTTCCTGTTGCACAGTTGCTTCCTCATTTGTAAGCTGAGGTGGTTTATCTTCATCTTTCAAGTCGTACTTATCCTACGAAACGAACTAATCAGTTCCGTACTTACTCTATAATTCGATTATTTTATATTTTTTCCATTGCATGCTCTACATTTAATAGGAGCGAGAACTGTATAATTAGCAACTTGGAACATAATTCACGGATTCTTTATACCTGGGAAGCAAAGCAGCAACAATATATTACTAGCATTATGGGTATAGCAGCAGCTATTATATATACAGCCCATATCCATGGATGATCCGCGGTAAATGTGCCAATCTGACGCCATACGCTCCACTATGTAAAATAATTGTTAAATTATAAAACACAATAACGATAGTGTACACGATCAAACTTCCGAAGAGTATTTTCGTTCTACTTTATAAATGCAGTTGATCGATACGTATGTACATGATCTATGAGAAGACTTCTGTGGTAATATGCAGGTGTGTCGATATCAAATCATTTAGCTCTGGTACAATAACAATACTTTTGTCAAATACTATATTATTAAGCAAATAATTGGAAATAACCGGCAATTGTACCTCACGGAATCGTTTCAGTAAGTACCAGACGTATAATACGACTGGTATCGCGCAGTACAAGATGTACAGTGCCCACCAGCCTGGTTTATAATTTGTAGCTTTTAAAATGCGACCCCACATTGTTACCTGCATGGCACAGTGTACACATAATCATAAAATTTACATGCACTCTCAAGTATTGCTCTCCTGTTCTTCATTTATATCCTTCTCAAATAGTATACGCGAAGATCACTGGATCACATGTAATCATTAATCAGCAAATAGGACATTACTTACACTCTCTTCTGCAATTCTAGCGCGACGCACTTCAAAAGTATCGTCAGCCCACTTCTTTCCTACTTCTTCATCGTCGGTGATTAACATATTGTCGAACATTGTATCCGCGGACATAGACCAAAGTTCGAAACCAACAGCAAACTGTGAACACAGAGCACATTCTATGCGGTATTTGCATCAGACGACCATCAAAATAATTACACTGTCCAACACTAATTCTTATAGATTTGAAATATGGAAAAAAAAAGAAAGAGTTTAAATTTGTTGGACAGTATTATCACACGAGAGGTATAACATACGATAGACGTCATTCGGAATGGCTGCTCATCGTTGAAGTAATTAGGATTGTGTATCAGCCTAGGCTTCCATTTCCCTTTGTAATTGGGGTTGTTGATTAATGGCGGTGACCATTTGCCCTTATACCGAGGATTCTTCTTCATCTTCTGTTTGTACGGACCGCATCCCGGTGCATCGGCACACTTTGGATTTGGTATGTCGGGAGGTTCCCATTCCCCGTCCATTTCAACGTCCCAATCTTCAGGTTTAATAGAATCAGGATTAGGTATCATTGGTGGTTCGTCTTCAAGCCATCCATCGGGCATAACGTCGTCTTCGTCTACGATTTGTGCCGGAGCATCTTCATCCCAATCGTCCGGTTTAACAACCGACAGATCTGGTATCTTCTCCCTGTCGTCCCAGTCTTCAGGCTGAACATCGGTGGGATCTTCGATCTCTAAAGGTGGGTTCACGGGTGGTGTGAAGTCGTCCAACAGCGAACCAGAATTCACAACTTTATTGTCCACTTTGATCTCGAAACTGTTGTCGGGACGAACGATTAAGGTGTAAAGGTGAGATTGCTTGTCTTTGAAGAAGTCTTCCAACCTTTCCCTTGGTTTCTTACAATGTTTCTCCTCTACTGAATTGTTCAGAGGATTTTTTATGCCGGAATATGAAGCGCAACTGAATAAACATAAACAGAGATTAGTGTGGTGGCATGATTACATGATAAGTAGACTTTTTGCCATTGCATACCTTGTGATCATTTCCACACTTGTCGGGTCCGAACATTATAGTGTAGGGAGTTTTGTCATGGAAATTCTTCAAATCCGAATGTTCCGGGTCCAATGTGAGGAGCTTCACATAGGCCCCTCCACATTCTTGACCTTCTTGGAAATTCACTTCGTATTGTACCACTAATGGTTTATCTTCAAAATGGAAAGGTTTAGACAATGCCTTAGACACAGCAGCATGCCTAGCTTTACTCTTTAGCACTAATCCTAGGTCACCCTCTTGCGCATGTTTCTTAGGTTCTTCTATAGACCAGATTCCTATAAAAATTATGAATGTTTAGAATCCATATAACTATGCTTAAGAGATACATAACAAAGAAAAGTGTACCATCATATTTTGCTATGTCTTCATCTACAGAGTCCTTTTTGGCCTCTGACAACACCCACGTCTCCTTAAATTTCTCAAGATCGTCAAAGGTTTCCACTAAATATGCGAAACCGGATACCTCTGGAGTTTTGTATATTACTTCCGATACTACTACATCCTGAGCGTCATTGTCGTTGCTTTCATTAGCTCCGATAATGGTACACAATACGCACAAATAAATGATTCCGTTCGCTATGAGTCTGGCCATCTCATATTCCTAAAACCACAGAACAAAACACATAGACACATTTCTATAGAAAAATTGACGTCGAGTTCTGCAGACTGTGCGTGTATATCGTCCAGAAATTTTTTATTGATCCTACAATGAAAAAATCGTTGAAAATTCTACTTGAAAAACAGGAAGTTGCGTCAGTATCTTTAGAAAAAAAAGAAAAACATAGATAAGAAGTGCCGGTTCTGCGAGAATACTCGCATAGGTACTCGTGCACATGTATACGGTCGCGTACTTTACTCAGAAATTCGATTTCTTTTACGATCAGAGACAGCTAAGCTGCTACGCTTCCGTGGCAACTGTTACGTAGAACACCCTATATGTAAGAGCCACCATAGTTATTAATGAAATGCTTTCTTACCGAATTCGTGGGAGTTCAGTCGCGGAGCATCGATTCCCGAACAAATATCGCATCCAATGAGAAAGCAACGGTCTCGGGCTCGACCTAGTCGCGACTTATTTATTCAATTAAGTAATAACAGTAATTGAATTACACGTAAATGGACTGTCTTTGCAGGCGTGCGTTCCAAAAAGTAGCAAGAATGCCGGAAACAGGGGGCGAGCTTCACGGGAAGCACACGGGAAAACCGTATGTTCAACACTTATAATTGTAATTCAATTAATCGAGTTGCTGAAGCTGAAGAGCTCCCGTTCGAGCCTCGGGTCGAATCTCTTGCCTCGGGTACCGATTTTAATGCCGATCCTCTGTCAACAACGATGTATATATGCACCTCCCAGCAAAGGAAAAGAAATTACTATCGAGCCTCGAACGAATTTCGTCCGTTCGTTTATTCTGACGTGTGATATGCATGTAACGTTACGCATACACCGTTTTCCCTGAACATTGTTCCCGTTCCCATAAAACTCAATCGCCAGTGATCCTCAGTCGGGCACAGCGAGAAATTTGTCCACGGACTAACGGAAAACGCACGAACGATACATAGAAAACAGTTACCAAAAAGTATAAGCGCGATCGATTCTTGAGTAAATTAGTTGGGTAGTTTCAAATGAAACCTTCAAGCTATGTGTTGATCGATAATTGTATACATATATTTTTTGGCAAACTTTATACTCACCTTAGACCATATATACTAATAGACCCAGCATAGGTATAGTATGTGTATAGGAAAACCGAAAATTCAGTGTCTGAAAGATGATGGGACACTGTGACGTCACAAGATAAGTCTTAAGATAATTTCAAAATACTTTTCATTGTAATACCTTCATAAAACATATAAAATAAACATTTGTATTTCAAATACAGTTTATATATTGATTATTTCATGATAAAATGCCAAATTCTTTGAAATTATCCTGTTCATGTTGGCGTAGGCACTGTCGATGAGCATAGCTTGTACATCTTTTGAAAATGTGACGTCACAGTGTCTTTCAGCTGATTTCATCTTTCGGACAGGGAAAATTATCTACGCCGTGTCTATAGGTATATATGGTCTAAGATACTCACTCAAGAGAGAGAGAGAGAGAACTGGTTAAGTACCACTGACCTCGAACATTGTGGCACCATCTATATTTGTTGTCGTTACTTTTTATGCACAACGACCTTATCGGTACTGAGATGTTGCACAGTTTCCTCGCGCATGCGCGTCCAAAAGAATCAGGAGAATAACAGCTATTTATAATATGTATTTAGGTATATTGGAAATTCACTTTTTATCCGAAAAATTAGGAAATTTTTTAATATGCTGCAATGAAACGACTCCAGCAAAATGTCATTTTTTCACTTCTCCCAAAACAAATTGAAACCTGAAGAATTTTTTTTAAGGTATACATTATATATATATATACAATTCCGAAGTATATGTACATAATTACAATAACATATTGATGAAAAACACCATTTTCTCATAATTTAATTATAAAGGAACTCATAATTATTGTACACACTTTCACATTCTGAAACACATTCTCACAATTGTAATTTTTTTTTAGTGAGCAAATATAGCCTTATTTTTCGCGGGAAACTCTCACTCGAATACACAAGTACTACATGAAAGATGTCTGACAACGAGGAGGAACAATTTAAAGTGTACAGAGAAGACACACGGATTCCTTGCCGATATGGAGCAAAATGTTATCAGAAGAATGCGGTTCATCACGAGAAATATAAACATCCACCATCAAAAGACAAGGTACGACATTGTCATTCTGCATTCATGTATGTAATTATATAGTTTGCACGTTTGACGCCCCACATTTCACACACAATTTTCAATAATCTCACCTTAATTTATATGTATTCTGATACTTAGGGAAAAAGTATTGCATTTGTACTCTTGTATTTGTAGAAGAAACAGAAAGGCAGATGTATAGCTACTAGTAAGAAAAGGAAGAAACATGAGAACAACGAAGAATCGGATGACTCTCCAAAGAAGAAAGCACAGAAGAAAGATGATACGGAGATGGACAAAGGCTCCTTGCAAACTGACAACAATCGGAACTTAGGAGAAATCAAAGAATGTATTGAACCTATGAAACAAGAATCAGATTCAGATAACGAAAAACATATAAAAGATCCAACCACTAGGGTTACCATTGCATCTTTATTAAAAGATTCTAATGTTAGTCTCAAAGATGACAAAGTATCTCCAAACGAGGCACAGACAATTATTTCTTGTTTGTTCTTAACAGAAATGCCAGAAGATTTCTTTCAATTATACGAGTTCTGTAAGACCATTTCTGAGAAAGATCCTTTAAATGCCTTTAAACACGTACAATTAGAACTAGTTGGTCCTTACAATGTATTTAATGAGAAATTTCTAAGTTCCAAAGTCGATGATGAAAAGTCCCTACTCAGGCACTGGAGGTACTATTACGATCCACCAGAATTCCAAGTAAGAAGTTTAAATATTTTCTTTTATGATTTGAGAAACGACTGATATTAATATAACACTTTTTACAGACTATTATGAAAGTTGATGGTAAGGAAAATTTGCACATTGGTTACTGGAGGGATGATATATCGGAAAGGCCTGTATTTGTGGCAAAGAACAAAGCAATTGCAAGTTGCGTGATTGAACCGGTAGCCGAAAACGTATTTGGGGCTCTTTAGTAAGAAAATGATTAAATCATGAAAATTGTGGTGTTTCTTCGTTTTCCGAATAATTCAGAATAGTTAGTTTCAATTTATATTCCAGTACATACCTAGGAGAGAAAATAAAACTGGCTAATCTGTTTGAAAAGCCCGGCATAATGCAGTTGCAGCAGAAATTGAAAAGCTATGCTCAAGAGAAAAATATAACATTGGACCAAAAGTCGAGTAGAATGAAAGATAGAGAGAAGAAAGTTGTCACGAGAACTTTTCACAAAGCAGGAATTGTGGTACCATACGATAAGAAAACCGAGCTAGGGTACAGGGAACTGGCAGTAACGGACAGTGAGTTACTAGAAAATATAGAAAATTATTAGTTAGAGCTGCAGAACTTGAACTTTAGTTCTTGTCTTTATTTCAGATGAACTAAAGAAAATATTGAAACAAATAGAAGACGCTCAGACACCGGAGGAAACGAAAGCGCCATTTTTAAAACTCGAAGAAGTTCTAAGATTGGCGACGATCGCAGCGGATGAATGCGATTTCGGCACTTGCTTAGAACTGGGACACGATCTTTTTTGCAGTGGCGGCTCTCGTGTACAAAATAAGGCATTGCATATGCTTTCTCTCGCCTATAATCTTTTGCAAAGACCGAAATTTTTGAAAATCGCGCAGGCGCATTTCGAACATAGAAAGAAGGGTCAGGATCTGAGTGTATTGCACTGATATAAGAAGACTTCCACTTCTCGTTTGTTCATGATTTTGTACATTGGATGAATAAAAATATTCATTGTTTTTTAACTCTCAATACTAGCTGAGTATTCAAGTACATATTGAATTGTCCCAGTACTCAAGTATCCGAATAGGTATATGTATTCGGATACTCGAATTTCAATAAAGAACGAGTAGTTTCCCAAATGTAGATTGATGACAACCCTATTTTATTCGCTATGTATATTTGCTATAACTCTATAGAAAACTAGAAACAGTAGAAACCATGAGAAGGTCACGTTACACGATGCCAAGTTCTCTCGTGACACATCGTGGCCGCGGCGAACAGGCGAACATAGCCTCAAGGTCTAGCTAGCGATATGAATAAAGCACGAAAACTACGGACGAGGAGGAGGACGACATAGAGGAGTTGTTCAGGATGATTTGTACGGTGGGTTGTACCGCGGCCTTGTTCAGGCCCTAGAGGTGAGAATCTTCTTCGTGACACCGTAAAAAATGCCTTGAACCGCGATAGACGATTGAATAATCATCAGCGATCGTGCGACAATGGGAAATTAAGTGGAAACTAAAAAGAACCGCAGCTTATGTCGAGGGATATATTCTGTTTTCTATGGTTTTATTTTCACACGGTCGATACCGATCACTCACGCGTTCACGATGGAAAGCAAAAGCTGCAACAATTTCATAAGCTACGTGGGCCTCGAGGAACACGAAATGCAGGTAATCGTTTGTCGGTGATCTCTCATGTAAACATTCAAACATAACCTCAACCGAGAGCTTTCCGACTATGGTGCAATACCGTTGATCGAACGTTATCACGTTTGTGCCCAGCCACTAGGTTCCAGTCGACGTAATTCGCTATCTGAAAACAGTGTCAAATTACTTCCCGGCGAGATTTTTATCACCAGTGCGCAGAGCGTTCTTATGTTTTCACCTGTCAGCGACCTGAAGCAAGGGACCTCCGGCAATTTATCTGTTACGAATTTCAAGCTCAGTTTTGTCACGACGGACGACACGAACGAGGATGTAAGTAGTCTTGCAAAGCGTCTTCGCTTCCAACGATCGACCGACTATCGTCTCATCTTGTTCGCAGGATATGGTACGTCAACAGAATCATCTTTATGGCTACATGGATACGTGTTTAACGAACATAGAAGATATTTATATAACTGTAAATGATAAAAAAAAAAGACTGGTACCTGGAAATACCGTACCGCCTAAAGTAAAAGGGATATTTATTATTTGCAAAGTAAACATTTATATTTCTCTATTATCGGTAATGCGAATGTAATATCGGCGAGAGCCCATGGTACATAAGTCGTTATGTATTTTAGAATCTACGAACGTGGTCGTTTTCCTTTAAATTTTCACCCATAGGAGACGTGAAAACTCTGTTGACCGCATTGTTACATCATGCTTTTCCAAGCAGGCATCAGTTGTTATTCGCTTACGATTACGAGGAAGCTTATTATAGTAGTCTTGACAAAGCTGTACGCTTGTTTCGAGATATATCGGATTGGCATAACGAATTAGAGAGAACAATAAGTAACGAGAAGCTTAGAAAATTTTGGAGGCTGTCCACGGTTAATGTGGATTTCAAGCTTTGTCGTAGGTAAATGCCATCTGTAATGAAACCTACGTCGAATTGAATACAAAAGAATGACCGACTCGTTTGCAGCTTGTCGCGATACATAATTGTACCAGCGTCCATCACCGACAGTCAACTAATGGACGCGGTTAAACACTTTCAAGGCAACCATCCTCCAGTTTGGTCTTGGTCGAGCGCGCACGGTGCGGCGTTAGTCAAAATGTCCGAGCTCTCGCCTTTGATTACCAACAGAATGCAAGAAAATATTCTGTTCGAAAACGTCCGCAAGAGTCATCCCCAAAAAAAGGCACCGTTCGTTTTAGAATTAAATAAAGAGATTAATATAAAGTTGATAGCCGCATCTTTTTCCAAATTTGCTAATCTCTGTTCCCCGGGTAAGCATTTACTTATCTATTTCTTCTGCATACTTCCAGGTATCGTTGAAATTTATTGTATTCTAATTGATTCTGTTCTGTTCTGTTCAGAGAACATCAGACAGTTTTGGCTTCAAGACAACAATTTCTACACATTGGTAGAAAACACGAAATGGTTGAAGCATATATCGTATTGTTTGCAAAAAGCTGTTGAAGCCTGCGAGCATCTTCATTTAGGATCGTCCGTTATTTTACAAGGTGAGCATCTCAAATCGCTGCCGTCCTGTCTGTTCCACTGATTTGAAATGGTCCGATCTTTCAGAAGGTGCTGGCGCGGATATTTGTTGCGTTATATCGAGCTTAGTTCAATTATTACTGGACCCGCACTTCCGAACCATAAACGGGTTTCAATCGCTTTTGCAGAAAGAATGGATTGCCGGTGGGCATCCGTTTTGTGATAGATTAGGTCATATTGCCAAAAGGAAATCCGAGAAGGTACATGTACACACGAAACATTTACAATCTCTTAAATTGAATGCGATCATGTTAAAACTGTATAAACTTTTCTATTTTAAAAGTCTCCAGTGTTCCTTTTATACCTTGATTGTGTCTGGCAACTGTGTCAACAATTTCCCGCGGAATTTGAGTTCACGGAAACGTACCTGACAACATTGTGGGATGCTGCTCACGTTTCAATTTTTGATACATTTATTTTTAATTGCGAGAAAGATAGGGTGATGGCAGCTACGGTAAACATTTGAAATATACATAAATACTTACATAGATACATCCGCGCTATTTGGTGCTGAAAACGAGTTTTTCTTTTAGGAGCTAGCTGTAGGAACTAGAAATAATCCTTTGGTTCTTCGAAGTGTCTGGGATTGGAGGGAACAGTTTAGTGAACAGGACATATTGTTATTCTATAACCCTCTGTACAGCTCTCGCGAATCAAACGTAACAGAAAAAAAGCATAATAAAGCCCCAGCACAATGTGGTGAACCTGGAATTGTGGGCTCAGTGTTACTTCCGATGGATACCACCATTGGAGATCCGTAACGGCGGACAAAACCACATAGAACTGTATGCGAGATTACTTCGAAACAGCGTGAACCAGTTGAAAATAAGCATAAACGAGAACTGTGATTCGTCCGTTGTAAAGACGAACAGCTATACCGTTCAAATGAACATCGACAGTTTTTTATCCCTTCTCGAATAAGAAAACTGGGAACACTGTCAGCACTCCCATAATAAACAGTTCGATGTTAGCCACGGAGAGTCTGCTGGACGCGCAGTCTTTGATAACTGCATGCGACTGATTTGTACATATTTATTATGGTAATATTTGGTCGAAACCCACGAGCTCTATGGTAGAGAAAGATGATTCAGGCGTTAGGACGTATTATTTCCTGAATCCTTCCAGTGCCAATTTTATACTAGCATTTGTTCCCCCACTGGTGTGTATTTATATTGTAAATACGGGTTGATTTCTGCCAGATAATATTGTAGCAGATCATTTTTCTAGTGGTCACGATCGGTTTTCCAAGTTATTAATGTCTATCCATGCTTGGTTTTGATTTGTTACAGTTTGGCGCTGGAAAGATCAGACACATCTTCGAATGAAAGATATGCGAAGTTTTCTTTTTGTATGTTACATTGTAAAATAAAAGAATTAAGGAGAACCGATATTTAATAACATGCTGATGTTATATAAGTTAAATAACAATAAAATTATTTTTTTCTAGAAAATCTATTTGATAAATAATCCTTTCGTTTCGTTATCCTCCTGTCCCAAATAGCGTTGTGTGCTTTATCAAACAGGAGGAAAAGCGACATGTACTTATATGATAAAGTGAGATAGGAAGAAAATAGTTGGGGTGGGGGGGGAAGTCAATGAGAACCGCGTTGGCACGTTGGCAGCACCAAGTAACCGCTTTGCTTTTCTAACGTGCTGCTACGTGCTGCAAGATGTTCCGCGAAATTTAATATTCATCGGGATGACTGTAACGAATAGTAAAGATGCTACAAAATCGAAGAGGATGAAGAAGGGTTATGGTACGCCGGCGAAATGGAGTCCAAACAAAGTTCTCTTGCAAGTTTTCATCCTTATTACATGTCTCAAGATACTCATGATTCCATTATAGTACGTTTCTTTCATCACGTGTATTGAATGTATTATTATTATTTTCCAAGTGATATATATGATGTACTATATATTTGATAATTCATTTGACTTCTAGTCGTTCTACAGATTTCGAGGTGCACCGTAACTGGTTAGCCATAACGCATAGTTTACCCATTCAAGAATGGTACGTAAACGCCAAGTCCCAATGGACGCTAGATTATCCACCACTGTTCGCATGGTTCGAATACTTCCTCAGTCATTTGGCAAAGCTGGTTGATCCCGACATGCTTCAAGTGGACAATCTAAATTATGCATCCTCTGGTACCATTTTCTTTCAAAGAGGCTCTGTGATATTCATGGACATACTATTCGCTTACGGAGTAAGAGAGTAAGTTCTGGAAACTTTCTGAACACCGTGTTGTTATTCAATCTATTATAAGACCTATTTTAATATGTTTATTTGGGTATTTCAGAATTGGAAAAGTATTTTGCAACTCCTTTGATAGCTATGCAATTTTTGTAGTTTTATCATTATGCAATATGGGATTGCTGGTAGTGGATCATATACACTTCCAATATAATGGATTTCTACTTGGCATTTTACTATTAGCCATTGCAAATGTGTCCAAGAAAAATGATCAGGTACTTGTACGCTAAAGTATTATTTTATTCTTATGTTAAAACTGAAAAACTCTGTTTCAGATTTCGATTCTGCAAGGAACTCTTTGGTTTGCTCTGTTATTAAATTTGAAACATATTTATCTGTATATAGCACCAGTTTTTGCAATTTGGTTATTGAAATCTTACTGTGTGAACAGCGATCATTTTCTCAAACGTTTGTGCGTGCTGGCAGGCATAGTATTGACTACTTTATTCATTTCCTTCGGCCCGTTTGCATCTCAATTGCCACAGGTAGAATAATGAAACAGTGTTTGTCATTTCGTACAATTAATCGTGATTATTTCAGGTACTGTCGAGATTGTTCCCATTTAAAAGAGGCCTGGTACACGCTTATTGGGCTGCGAACGCATGGGCATTGTACATAGGCTTGGATAAAGTAGCAGCAGTTATTTTGAAACGATTAGGTTTGATAAAAGCCACAAAGACGGCTATAATGACCGGTGGTTTGGTACAGGAACAGTCGTTGATTGTATTACCAACGCCGACTCCAGTTGTAACGTTACTACTAACACTTATCTCGATATCGGTAAATTGAAGAAAATCTGAGCAGCAATGCATACATTGTGTCGGAATTTGATAATAACAATGTGAATTACAGCCCGCATTGTACTGCCTATTCTTCAAGAAAAGCTGTGACAAAAATCCAAATCAGTTCATAAGATGCCTGGTGATTTGCGGTTTATGTTCGTTCATGTTTGGCTGGCATGTACACGAGAAAGCTATTTTAACTGCTATTATTCCACTGTGGTAAGAGACACGTAACTATTACATCTCGAGAAACGAAGAGTTCTTAACTAATTCTCTGGTTTTGCACTGTGTATTTCAGTGTTCTAGCTGTGACAGACAAAAACGATGCGAGAGTATTCTTAATTTTAAGCAGCACTGGACACACTGCTCTTCTACCGCTACTTCATCCAAACAACTTGACCCCGTTAAAAATATTAATGCTCTTAACGTCTATGGTCGCGTCTTTCTTGGCCATGTCGCGAAAGTTCAAGCAACGTTTGCTTCGCTATTACGAAACTATGTACGTTGTTATTCTACCATTCTTGACGGTGTACCAAACTGTATTGCACAAATCGATATTTGGTAATGCATTGCCATTCCTGCCCCAGGCGATCACCTCGATATATTGTGCGGCAGGAGTGAGTTATTGTTGGATGTTGTACTATTATATGTTCTTGTGCTACGACGAGAACGCTAACGATCTAAGGAAAAAGAAAGAATAACAACGATTTGATTTCGTTTTAATTATTTCGTTTCATTCATTTACATTTCCCTCGCACCTTTAAACACATATTTTAAATCGTTCCATTTGCGATCATCTGCGTGCCATTTTTCTACAACTATAAAATTGCCGCTCTTTGACCGTAATGAATGTGAACGGAAGACAGTTTCAAATTTCGCGCGCTCGCAGGAAGCACTGTGATTCGCTTGCCTTCGCAGTATACCACACTGCATTCTGTACTGCTGACTTCCTGTCAGTTTTCGGCTGAATGCCATAGCCGTAGACATGGCGGCTTGGATTCCAAAGACGGTGGTACGAGCCGCTAGTAAGTTGATTTATTCTGTTTATATCCCATTTTACTTTGATGTCTACTCGTTGTTCGTAATTCACTAATACATTTTACTATATTTTGTGCAATGCGTTGTTGCGATCCCGTGCACTTTGTTGACAACGAATTACAATTATATAACTATACATATAACGAAGAGTTCAACATTAATCGTAATTCTCCGAAATAGAAGAGAGTTAATAAGAAAAAAATTCCGATTGATTTAATCGAGTTCACAAAGTTAGTCATCGGTTACCGGTCATTAATGTTAATGGTTGATTGGAAATATTAACGATCGTATGTTTCAGAGAACCAAAATGCGTACACTGCGTGTCAAGTCGTACAAAGCCGCGACTGTACAAATCAGCCGAGGATTATTAAAAATCCAACTACAGCCAGCTTGAAAAGAGGTACCGGAGGCCGTAGTTCTTTCAGCGGAGTAGTATGCACAGTGTTTGGGGCAAACGGTTTCATTGGTGGACCCGTATGCAACCGTCTTGGGAAAATCGGTACGCAGGCAAGTAACTTGCTATGTTTCTTTTATATGTATGTGTATTAGATTTTGTTTCGACGAAAGGAGAGTCAAAATCACATTAACCGGCCTTTTTTTCACAGGTAATAATTCCGCACAGAAGTGACCCATACGATGTGCTGCCTCTTAAGTTGTGCGGCGACCTGGGACAAATTCTATTTCATCCTTTCAGCTTAAAGGATGAAGAGTCCATAATCAAGTCCATCAAGTATTCCAATGTTGTAATTAACCTAATAGGCACCAACTCTACTACCGGTAACTTCAGTTTGAACGATGTGAACGTGCACGGAGCTAGAACTATAGCCAGGCTCGCTAAACAATGTGGTGTAGAACATTTTGTTCATGTGTCATGCCTGAACGCTAGTCCTAATCCCACAGTAAATAATCAAATTGATATTTATACAGGTGAAGATAATAAAATTGATTTTACAAATCCTATTATTTTCTCATTGTTAGCCGCTCATGTTGCACGAGGGATCGCAGATACTAAAATCGAAATGGGATGGGGAATGTGCAGTAAGAGAAGAATTTCCAACTGCAACTATCGTTCGACCTGCATGTGTGTACGGACAAGGAGACAATTTTATACATCATTATATGCATCCGATGAGACGAGTTTACAAGTAATAAACGTAGTTCTAATTGTTCGATGCTTATTACTTTATCATTCCATTGATTGGTTCGATTAATTACAGGTCTATACCGTTATGGGAAGAAGGTAAAAAATGTGAAAAGCAACCAGTACATGTTTCTGATGTAGCTGCCGGCATTACTGCCATCGCAACTAATCCTCGCACTGCTGGTCAAACTTACCAGTTCGTTGGGTACGTATAGTAGAATTTGCATTTAAGTTTAAGACGTTGTCCATGGTGTTTATGTCTTTGTTGAGGTGAAGAATGTAGGAATGTAAAAATCTTCTAGCCCGAAAAGATATACACTGCAGAATATAGTCAAGTGGTTCTATGAGTTAGCAACTCAAGGAGAGGAAGATCCATTCTATGCAATACATCCAATTAAATATCATTATCCCTTTTATATGAAAGTTGCCCTAAACGAAATTATACAAACTATCTATCCAATTGTCCCCTTGTCTTGGGAAATTATGGAAAAGGTACGTCTACGCTTGAAATCTGTCTAGCGAACAAAGTAATTTTTCTGTATCGCGTTGTGAAAAAGGAGAGAAATGTAATCCGTGATTTGTTTTATAGGAACATACTTCCGATACAGTGCTGCCAGGGGTGCCTACTCTAGAGGATTTAGGTATTACGCCAACAAACATGGAATCGAAAGTACCTTGGGAAATCAAACCATACAAATTTATGAATAAATATCAACAAGCATTGGGAGAATTCGTGCTACCGGAACCACCAAAAACAGTTCCCATACGTTAACGTTCGTACATGATCTATTGAAATTAGTAAGAAAACGAAGTGTGCTCTGAATTCAATAAACGGAGTATACATAATTATAGATGTATAATCGTATATTATTTCTTCATACTTTGTTACGCGAAGTAAAAACGAATATCTAGTCTCATCGATGATACCCGTTGCTCGTTCTTTAATGTTTATTAAATGACAGACCGTTCTAACTACAATAAAAGGTTACAGATTTTCTAATTATTGTTTTTCGTTATACGTTACATGTTAGATGTTGGTAAAAAATATAAGCTAGTTTGGTCCTCGGTTACTATGCTGACCGAAGGCCACGCAGACAATGGGAAAATTGTTTCCCTTTCGTGCTTTCTTTTGTTTCTTTTTTTATATAATTAAAAGCACCTTATTGGTTTTTATTTTGCCGCTTGAAAGAACATAATCTGGAATTTTGCCCTGTATCATGAATCGACAGTTTCGGAATGTGAGATTAAAAAGTTCTCGTCGTTGCTGCTCGCAAAATGTTTAGATGCGACCAATATTAGGGATAATGTAATATTGTACATTTAGGCCGAGAAAAGAATCGTTGCGAAAGTACAGAAATATTTGAAAGGAAGTTTAGTGGTATTGTTCCCGGAATCCAAGCAACTGCGCTTCCGATCCGCAAAGTAAATTTTTCGAAGTATCTACTAGGTCAGGTGCACTGTACGCGCTACAAATCTGACTGTATTATAGTGGTTCTTTTATGCAAGGAAGACTACGTGTACGTAAAGCCATCTTAGGATGAATTAACTCTCAACAGAACGAAATTTCTATAATTTATTTATTTACTAAAATAATACGATTAGAAAACGATTAAATCTTGTATTTATAGTAGAATCGTGTTTGTTTAAGCAGCGAACACCTTTATCGTTTGTCCCAAAATTTCGATGGAAAGTGTTGGGTATAAGTTTCGAACTGAGTTAAACCTGTATGTATATAAATACGTATATCATGAGATGCTAACTCTTCCTAAGATCAAGCATAAGTTATCGTTACTCGTGTATTCCTCCAAATCACGCGACTTTCGTTCCTCCGACGAATATTTCTTATAATATATAAGTTTAACTTATTATACCCTTAGTTCCTATATACTTTCATCGTCGACGAGATTTATTTGCTCGAATCTTGCTATCAACCCCCTGTTTCATGCATCGTAATAAAACCGTTTTAATGATATTTTAATTGTCCGCATGATAACATACACATACGCAAAACTATAGGAGTGTCTATGAAACATTCAAGAAAAATATATTCTAAATCTAAGGTATCGTCGAAGTAAGGTATTCGAAGAATTCAATTAAGTCACAAAATAGCTTTGATATGAACGAAACAGAGGGTTAACGTAACACGAAGTGGCAAATGTGAGCAAATACTCGTTTGCAAACGTTCCTATTTCACAGAGTAAATCCAAAATGGATGCGATTTTACTGGCCCAATTTATGCGGGTCAGTTTTAAAGCTCATAGTCGCATGCTTAAAATTGTGCGAGTTACAATATAATTCGATTACAGTGAATGTCTTGAAAAAGTTCTTGATAATTTGTTTGTAAAGCAGAGCTGCAACAATAATCATCCACGTGTGGCTAACTTCCTCGAACGTTTAGGATGAGCATGAGCATGATCGGTGAATCGTTATTCGAGAAGCGCGGTTCTGCGATTGATTATTTATGCAGTCGCTGTTCCCCTCGTTCAAAAATTAAACAACAGCCGAAGAGTCTTAGTATAATTTCAAGCGTCGGCCAAGTGGAAAGGACTTCAGTTAGGCGATTTCAAACCTCTTTTTAACAAGTGACTTTGTACACGCTCGAGTCGAAATCAGAATTGTCTATTGAACAACCTAATGTTTTCTACGCGGTTTTACGGAAGAATACATCAGTATTTTCTTAATAATATCTTGCTACTGGGAGGATGTGGTGAAACTGATTATTTTTACTGTTGTCTCGTACTCGGTCAAGTCGCGAGATGGTAGAAGATACCGTATAAGTACTTTTGTATCCATGTATCCAGTGAATGAGAGCAAAGAAAATAGTTCCAACTTCGAGTTTGTACGTGACGTTACAGAGGAAAAATTGTGTTAGGAAATTGTACTTATTGTTAAGGCGCAGATACGCTAGCAGGTTACGTGCCAGTGTATCTGCACCTTGACGACAGTCTTGGTAACCGAATGATACGCCACAGAACAAGAACACCATCTCGGACTCATTGGAAGAGGTTCATGGAGAAGAAAACAATGAAGGAGAGAGTGGTCGGTAGCGTGAAGATTCCGACGACTCCCGAGCCCAGGTTATCCTGTACAACGTTATCGTGGCACCTGGCGATCAGGTCGAAGTCGACGAAGTTCATGGGTTTGCTGTTGTACTCGAGCGGGGAGATACAGTAGTTTTTCTTTTGAAACTCGACCGCGGTGCCGTTGACGAAGTCACTCTCGAGGACATTGTGGGCTTGACAATCGCAGGGGAAATGATTATCGATGGCGCTGATCGAGCCGACCTCGAGGCTGATGTCTTTGGGGTGGCGGGGCGCCTCGAGCACGTGATTCCCGTGAAATCTTACAACGTTGATACCGCTCTCATACTTCAGGTATAGTCTCTCGATCAGATCAATCTTGTTGTTCAGCACATTCAGCTGGCCGACGTTGGTCAGACCGGTGAACGCGTCCTTCTCAACGACGCCGAGGTCGCTCTCTTGGATGTTCAACGAGTTCACGTACGACAGAGCGCGGAACGTGAACGACTGGAGAGAGGTCAGGTCCATGTAGGCCAGTTTGAGGACGCCGACGTGCTGGAGACCATCGAACGCGTCCTTCTCAATGATCCTGATCCCCGACGGGAAGATCAGGTGGTCCACATTCGTCAGCCCGGAGAACGCGTGGCTGTGGATTCTCAGCAGAGGATTGTTGCTCAACAGTATCAGTTCGATGTTCGACGTTCCAGCGAACGCGTAACCCTCTATGTAACGAATCTTATTGTTTGCCAGCAGTAACATCGACACGTTCTGCAGAGCGGCGAACGAGAACTCCTGTATGCACGGCAGCGGCGTGTGATGGATCGAGAGCTCGCGCAGCTTGCTAAGCCCGCGGAACGCGAACGGCTTTATCGTCGAGATGTTGTTACCATCCATGGTCAGCTTTCGCAGAACCTTCAACCCGGCGAACGCCTCGGCTTTTATCACTGGGAAGCTGTTCTTCGTCAGTGAGAGCTCCTCCACCGTCGGGGGCAACTGCTGGGTGGGAATTTCTTTTAGCCCACCTGTATTGCAGAGTACCTGCAGCGTCAACGAGCATTTTATCAACACCGTTTTTCTACAAACAACACGTTCGATTGGCTATATAGGTATGCTTCTAGACTGATCGCATAGAAATTATAGAATATAACCAAGATATATATATATGTTGTTCGTTGTCGGTGAGAAGTTGTGATTCGTTTATATGGTGTAACTCCCTGAATCGGTTGTGTGTATGTTAAGTCTTCTGGCATGCGTGATCTACTGTGCAGCCCTCTAATTTGATAGAATTTCGATTGGAGTGTGCTTCTTTCTGTGTACAATGTCTCTCCATGTTTTGCTTTCTAGTCCTTGGTGATTGTGCTGTAATGCACAGATAGAATGTTGTAGTAAGGAGTTATTTGCGTGTATACATATATAGCTTTCGATGTAAGTTAGAGAGAGAGAGAGAGAGGGACGGAGAAATATTGAAATCAAATTTATCAAAGCTTTTATAAAAGAAGCTGTCCGTGGCTGCGAATTAATGGAAACGATAGATACCTGTTCTGGAGAAAGGCAATTGCATTCTGCAGGACAGTCCCATCTTCTCGCAGTGGTGAGCTCCTGTTGCAAGGTAAGTCTCGGACCCAGCGTCGCTATCCACAGCAGGTAATAAATGCAGATCTACAATTTAAACGGAAGAAGGTGAAATAAAGATCTTAATGAAAATATCGTTGTGCTACTGCAATTTCCAAGGTCTCGAGATAGAATGAAGTAATTCATTGGAATTCCGCACGATTTTCGAACGAATTCGCACCCGTGTTCCGCCGATGAATTAATTCTATCGATTAAGCGATTACACGGACGATCGCGCGGTAGCCGAAACCAATTTGCTCGGCCGCCGAATCGTTTTCGAAGATTTACGAGGTAGCGAGTACCATTCGCACGACAACCAGTCCGTTCGCGGGTTTAATCTTCAGCGTCACAGGGTTCGAACTTCGATATTACAAGAGAACCGCAAAGAAAACCGTAACGCGACCATTCGGATTTGCGAGCAGCAGTGGGTCCGTTGGTTCCATTAAACGAGATCAAGAAATGCGTGTGTCGAACCAAAAAGGCGATATATGTATGTATACATCGGGGAATGACGAGCAGGAATCCCGTACCGGACATACACCTGGAAGATGGGGAACAACACAGGCGATTCTCGGCATGCAAATGGATGATGCATCGACGTTACGAGTTATGACAGAGTAACGGTTGCTTGCACACACGCGAAACGATCTGATTTGTACCTGCGCTCTGCAATACATCAATCCCGAGGTTTTTAGGGCGCATGCCTCAGCATCCGGGAAGACGTCACGAGCGGCTGCCGATGGTCCAGCGTGTCTGGAAAAAAAAACCGGATATCTGCCAGGGAAAATTTCTGTTCGGCGCGGCACGCTCGACGATCCGCCGACAACACCCCCCTCCCCCTTTACTCTTTCGATATGGAAACGGAACACCAACACTGTCGACGACGAACGAAACAACGCGACGCGACAGGGCTTACCGAAATAGCAAGGGGTGAATTGCTCGCGCCGACACCGGGACGAACGAGGTATCCGTTGGCTTCCGGAAGAACGAAACAACCCGAGAGAGAAATTTCGCTATCCGTGACCGCATTCACCGGCTGGGCTCGGGGCTTTATTTCTCCTTAGTCGCCCACCTCCACCCCCGACGAGCGATCTGCGCAAGCCCATAATTATTCTCTCGGTGCGCGTAGCCTGGAATGAGACTTATTAGAGGGGTTGAACTATAGAACAGAGGATGACCAGACCGAAGCGTACTGACCTGGGATAATGCGCGTCGGAGCCGTATGTAGTAGTCCGTGGGATTTGATCGCCATGCTCGGTCGCTGTCGTTGATCACGTTGATACGACTCCATACTTCTCTCGCTCCCTCGCGTCCTTCTCTATTTTTCCAGGGCGGGTTCCGTAACCGCCTGACGTCGCTGGAAATTTTCGGATAATTGCCAATCGATCCATAAAAACGCCCAGCCACGAACACGATTTTTCGAAATAATACGGTGCAGCCAACGCCTAAGCTGCGCTCCGCTAGATTAATTAAAACGAAGTCTCTACTCGCGACACGCAAAGGCGTATACTCACTCTTTGGATTTTCATTGCGCCTCTGCTATGTTCTTTCGTTGTATCCATTTCTAATTGAAAAGTAATTGATCAGAAACCAATGTGATTCTCCGTTACCGCTTGAAATTTTTAGATCACGATCGTTCCAACATTTTTTAATACTCCGTTACAGTACTATCTGGAACAGAACAAGCAACGTTCTCGGTATGCTGTCCGACTGGCAGTACACTTATTGTACAGTGTATTTTTTTAGCTTGATTTTGATCCTGCGAAAAATCAAAAATACATGGGAAAGCGTTGAAATATTATTTATTATTCAAACGCGAATGATTCTTGCCGCTTTTCCCATAAGACACAGTGCATGTTCCGGCAAGAATCATTTGCTTCCATAAAGGGTTCGTACAGCGCCAACTCATGTAGCGGCAAAACGCTGAAACTGTTAGCCGAATTTATCGGCAGTCGGTAACCATGGTCGCCATGGTGTTGCTGATGATAAGAGACTAAAATTTTGGTGAGATTGGCTAGTAGTTTGAGGATTCTGCCGCTATATGAAATGGCGCTGTACGGATCCTCGAAGTAGCAGAAGACAGAGAAGATATGAGAGGTTTTATCAGTATAGACAGAGACAGAGCGTAGCCAGGTTTAGTATGGAACAGAACCTATACATTTTTTATTATTTTGATTTTAATCATGATAATTAGCATAGCGCCTGCTAAATCAGTGAATTCACATTTTGTCATATGGGGAAAGCGGTAAGAATCATATACCGCCCGCAGCGGTTGATTCGAATGATTTGTTCTGAAGAAACGCGACGAGATTCTTTATGTTTGCATAATGATTAAACGTTTTAATAATATAATACAAGGACCGGCTGTTCCAGCATAATAAGAAAAGTTGTTCATGTTTTCAAAGGATAATATATTTTTGATAACAAACTTGTACACTTCTAGCAACATATGTCCAAGTAGTGGAAATGGGAATCGGTACCGGTAATTCTTTTTCGTCATTCACAGTGGTAAGTATATATAAAACGTAGGAACGTACGATTGGTTGAACATACGATTTTGTGTATCAGTGCGTGGATCGTACATGCGAATCTTCACCTAGGACCGTAGGAAAAATCAGTCTTAAAAAATAATACAACGCTAAAAGAATAGATACATATAAAAGGCAATTTTCATTCTCTCCCTTCTGCTCCTGATTATGTATGTACAATCTTAGTTCGGTAATTGATATATATATATATATTTAACGTATTACACGTTCTGAGAACGTAAGGCATCGAAAATTGCGTTTATACATTAATCAAAAGTTATGCTACGCGAGTATAAACATTTGAATTCCGTTTGTTTATATTCACAACATATAATCCACCTGAACCGCTTAAAACCGCGTGTAATTTTGCGCATCGAGTGAACGATCACTCTCCATTCTAAAATTATTTTACAAAATTAAAAAAAGGACAATTCTGATAGCGGATTTCAAAAATTCGTCATTTTCTTTTTTTTTTGTTTTGCCTTAGCACCTCAGTTTTACTAAATTGGTCCTACATAACTTTTTATGCTTTGAACACACTGTTACGATTCTTTAATTATAACAATCAGACTTCTAGATATATCATTATATGCTTTAAATATTACAATATATCATTTGAACTAGAATTTCTATGTTTAGGCACTTGTGTGGCTTCAACTATGTCTAGCTCTCATGTTTCTCGTTCGACTATTGTTATAAATATATTTCTTTTTATTGCTATATGGCGATTAGACGAACTGCTACGTCTACAGTCAACAATTTGCTTGTATAAATATCATTCTATTTCGCAATCGCATCGCGATTAGTGACCAGGTACTGTGTTACATGTTCTATTATTAAATTAACAAAGCTCAAATCTCGTTCTGACCGCACCCCTCCACAGGATGGATTGACATAACAATATCTTCTTTATATAGAGAAAAACATTGCCAAATTCAGATTTTTATCAAACAAGATAAATTCGAGTACGACAGACAAAGATTTGACCCGTACATTCCATACTACATATTTATTACTATTTTAAGGAGGCTACGGAATGCTGAGGTGTAAACGTTTCAAGGCAGCTTTGGTTTGTACTTATCGGTGTCGGTTATACTGTGCCGAACTCCACAGTGAAACTTGTCCGAAGAACTGCTACAGTCTTTCTATCAAAAAAAAAAGTGTTCGCACCAGTTCCATTGTACGAATGGCTTGTCATAGAGCGGACTCTTATCGTATAAACTGTCAACTTGTACTATAAAATCTGAGATCTATAACTAACGCGACAACAATTCATCGTGAAGACAGTGTGTGTTTGCTTTCTCGAGCGCCGCGGCGAGAACATCCTTTCCCCTGTACCAAAATACGTACAATCCTGAGATCTATGAAATCGGATGGACTCTGACTAATTGTAAAATCTGCCCGTTGCATTCCGGACAACGTGTAACTGGAATACCCACAGAGACGAATACCTAGCAGCCTCGTGATCGGCGAATTGTCGTATATCCCAGCCGTTGTACGGCGATCGAATACGCGTTCAAGGGAACCGCAACTCTCTTTTGGCTTACAACTAGGTCGTAATTAAAATTTAAATCTCATAATATAATATACTTCTCATAACTTATATGTATAATATATGTATATGTATGTATATATATCTATGCATACTCTTCTCTTCTCTCCTATTCTATTCTCTTCTCTGTATACATACGTCGGTGTTTGTAAAATAAAATTAAAAAAAAAATAATAATAATAAGAAACCACGATTCCGTCGTGCTGGTAACGCAGGTTCGGTTTATCAGTCTTAGCGTATAAGCGAACAACAACTGTGTTCATTGTACGATATGAGGTAGTTCGTTCTATGTGTAACTGTATGTATAATGCGTAATATTGAGCAATATTGCAGCTGTATCCCAGGGCCATGATCAGTAACGATAATGTAATCTTATAATTACCAACAAAATTAACAGGAATATCTCAGTCATTTACGAAATCAATCAAAATTCAATTCTATCCGTCTCCCTCTCTCCTATCGCTTCTCCCGTCGGATCGTATAGCTCGCGTATAATCGTATCCGACGGGACAGCATTTAATGCTTAAAAGATAGGAATATTTCTCCCCAAAGAAAAATAAAACAATATTGCTAAAATAATATACAAATTTTTTCCGTCTCTTATACGTGTATATGCATACGAACTAATTTAAAATCGATAAGGCTCTCTAATAGTACTGCTGTATGTCGATTGCAGAGAAAACGATGAAAAAAAAAAAATAAAAATGACAAATGAAAATATCGAATCACAATGTAGTACAAAATAATAAAAATTCTACGTATGCGTATTCACTGGTCCGAAATTGTTTAAAGCTCAATGCGATTCGAATAGCAGAGGTACGTTCGCTCGAGTTGATCAACCGGCGAACGTTTGCACATTTGCGCTAAACACGGTAGAATCAATGATATACATATAGATATACGGGCAGTACAGCATGTATGTATATGAACATACACAACCCGTCGTTTGTCGTTTCGAGCAAGGATTACCGAGGTACATTCCGCATATGTACTACGTACGTACGCGGTACAATCCTATGAAAGGTTTCGATCTCGACGCGAAACCAAGGCACACGGTTCGTTGGTAATTAGCATTAGGCTTTAACAACTTTGGAACGCTAACTCCGATTACGTTTCAGTCTCTCGAGTCCGCGACGCGCTAATCAGTCTTCCGTAAATGTTAATCCGAGAGGAGGATTTTCTACGTGGCCTCCGTCTGTTCTCGGCGTTTATGTATATCAGTTTATGGTAAATCTTTGCATCGTCGTCGAACGTTCAACGGCAACGTGCTGCCAATCCCCGAGTGCGTTATCGAAACGCCGATTCGATCAGGCATTTCGATTTCGCTTTATCTTTCTACCGTTCTGTTTCTACGGGTGTCGTATACGCTTGGTATGCATGTTCCCTGGCTACCATTTCCCCAAAAGTCTGTCACTCTACTTCATGAACATCATGGCCAACGATCCCCTGTTACAACCAAAGATTACAGTACGTCTAGTTGCGCGGTACGGATACGCCTAAAGGCGACTCCTAAAACCGGCGGAAGAAATGAGAACGCCGCGTTCAGTTATGATTACAGGAGTCGGAGCCAACGTTATCCTCCTCCTTGATGTGCGACGTAGGCGGCGGGACTATCACGCGAATATCCGACGCGGACTTACGACCCACGGAAAGATCCTCGACCTGATCCTCGTTGATTTGCTGTTGCTGTTTCGCAGAGTGTACAACGGGACTGGGACTACACCGGGTGATGTCTAACATCTCGCGATCGACGAAATCCTCCCTGGCCTTGTAAGCGTCCAGGATCGAGCCTGGATTCTCGAGCACCGCGTTGCTGTTCTCGTTTTCGTTCTCGGACAAAGCGCCGCCGTATATGCTGCCGTTCACGTTCCCGCCGATCCCGTACGGGAAGCAAGCGCCGCTGCCGTTCGAGGCGCGTTTGAACGGTCGCGACGTCGTGATCCCGAGTTTCTTCACCTTGTCGTAAAGGGTTCGCGACGGTACGCCGTACTTACGTGCCGCCTGCAACGCGCTCATCCCCGAGCGCACCGCCTCGATCGCGGACATGATGTCGTTCCGCGTGTACTGCTTGTACCGTTTCCACTCGGGCTTCTGCGTTGGCGCGCAATTCACGATTCCTAAACGAACAAACGAACAGACAACTGTAACAACGATCGCGAAACATTCTCGCATTCGTTTCGAGAAAGAGATCTCGCACAGTCGTCTACACCCCAGAGTCTGGGGCAGCGTGATAAAATCGTAGTCATCGATCGAGATGATTGGAAATGATTACGATCAGAGTTGTCCCCGTATTTTAATGCTACTGATACGTAACAGCGTGAAAAGAAGCATTCTCGGTGGTTCGATCCGAGCAAAGAACTGGTCGCGAAAAAGGAATTCTAACGGCACAGCACCGTTAGCGTTCCGAGAAGTTTCCGGTATGCAGACTGGCCGGTTCGCTCGCCCTTACCTGCTTTAACGTCCGCGGGATAGGACTGCGGCGAGGGTTGCTTATCGTCCTCGTCCATCATCGACACGTCCGTGTAAGGGCTGTGAGCGGGCTCCCCCCTGTGTCGAGATGTCCTGACTGTTGCGTCTGTCGTTTTCGTGGGACGAGCCGTTGCTGCTGGTGTTCCTGAAGTGATTGTTCTCGTGACTGTCCGGATGTAACAAGGGTATGCCCTGCGAGCTGTCCGCGTGTCCCTGGCCGAGCACCGTCCTGAGAATTGGCGTGTCCCTGTTCATCAGCATGTTCGAGAGTTTTTTCCGTTTTAGCGGGGAGGTTTCGAAGCCGTTGTCGTAGGAGCCGGTCAGTAACGAGTGTTGGGAAAGATGCGGCGGCGCTACCTGGTGGTTGGAGACGGCGTGAGAGGAAATGGGAATCCCCGCGAGGGGCCACATGTGCAACGGGAGTCGACTCGGGCCCCTGTCCATCGACGATTTCCCGTAGGCGGTGTAGGAGGAGCCGGTGGAGTGCGGCGGCGACGTGTGGCCGCTGCTGTGAGCCGCGCTGCTGGTCGTGCTCGTGCTGATCGCCGGCGGAGGAGACATCGAGGTCTCGACCTCGTCGCGGCGACCTCCTTGCGAGGAGGAACCGTTCTCCTCTACGAGACCCTTGACCTTGAGCACCTCGGCGACTTTGAGTAGGCCCGCCAGCTGCTCCTGCGCTACGTTCACCTCGCCTCGGTACATATACTCGAGGATCGCCTTGATCTCCGAGTATTTCACGTCCTTCAGAACGACGATCGGATGCTTGCACGGCAGGTCGATGAACAACGTTTGAAAGTAGGAGGAACAGGCGGCCAACACCATCTTGTGACACTTGACCGAAGCACCGCCCTCCACCGCCAGGGTCACGTCTGTGAACGCCTCGTTCTGCAGCAGTTCGTCGAACACCGTCAGCAGATTCGAACGGTGGTTGTTCCAGCGCAGGCAATATTGTTGCGACGTGCTCGCCATCGTGGGGATCGATCTTATCGCTGGCTGCCTGCCTGCCTGCGGCGATACCTGGAAAAAAAGGATGCGCGATTAGCACGGACGAAAGAGAAATCGAGAGAGCCCGGGATTATTCGGTTCTTTTCGACCGGAATGTGTTCCCTCTATTCCCGGAACTATACCTCTAGCCTTACGACGATACGATGCACTTGCTAGCCACCGGAGCAAAACTCGTTTGCAATTCTCGATTAAAGATTTATCTAGGAAAATTTTATTTCAATCGATCGTCGCGCGCCTATACGAAACGCGAACCTACGCGATAACTGTGGACCTACGGTCGGATGTGGCACTTATACGACATTGTTTCGAAAATAAGAAAACTCTTGTCGCGCGCTTTTGCCTGTAGCGTCTAGCGCGGCGTGAAACGCGTTACGCAATCTGCTTGCGAGTCCGAAGTTTTTGAAAATATTAAACCACGCGCGTCTCGCGGGGGGGAGGAGGGAACACGGTAGCACGTCGAACGCAGTCTCGGGTAGAATGAAAAGTCGTTAACCGAATTCGGTAATTACCTCTCCGCCGTGACTCACTCACGTGGAACTAGTCCCCCCCAATTTACCGGGTTCGCCTAATGCCGAGAAAATGAGTAAAACAAAACGAGCGAAGCAGCGCGCATGTGCGGAACACGGGCATGCCGTGTGGCCAACGCATACGAGAGGAAGTTGTGCGATCGCGAACACGATACGAATCGATTCTCTCGCGCGACCGGGAGGGTCCGAGCACGCGATTACAACGATGTCTGTTTCCCCCGTGGTCTTGCTGTGCCAATGACCCACATACAAATACAAATCGCGATAGCAACCTTCACCCTACCCCACTCCCCCTCAACGCGACGATCGCCGCTGTACAAACTAGCAAAACTAACGAACTTGGTACTGTGCACTCCTCGGATTCCGGAAGAATGATCCATATCGATCGTTGCAACGCGACGCATAGCGAGTACATACTTACTCTGCGAGACGGTGTCCTTTCTCCCCTATACGATGTCGCCGAGTCGTGAACGTTCAAATGGCCGCCGAGGTGTATGCTAGGAGGCGCGCACGAATCCGCGTGCGTGTGCACTCGCATCCGCCAGCTCTCACGGTGTTTTCCCGATGTTTTTCTCGCAGCAGACCAGCAGCAACCCTTTGCCGACCGACTGAACCACGTTTACCACCCCTCAGCTGTTGTTTTGCATGGTGATCGTGGTAGCGCGTGCGCGAGTAGCGCGCTAAACTCGACTTGTTGCGAACGGACCGATCAAAACAAACCTCGTGACTTCATTCTCGCTGAACCGCGCGTGGCCTTCACCCGTGCACACCAACGTGGATCTCAACACACTGGCCGTCGGATACACTGTTGAGCGCGCGCGCGCGCGCACGCATAAGGCCCCGGCCGAGAAAAACGAAAATCTGATTTTCTATCTTCCGTGTCCCTGTCTCTGTTGGGTCCACTTGCGATTTCTGTTCTGGTCTCAAGAGCGGCCTCGGTAAGGCTGTGCCACGTTCATCGTTCGGGTCTCTTTTTAGTTTTCTCTATTCTCCGTGTTCGTGCGTGCGTGCGCGCGCGCTTTTCCTCTAGCCGCTTCTCTTCCGCCAGGTCCGTTTTCTCGGCGAAGCTCTTGTATTTCGTTCTACGTTGGGCAACCAGCGTCTCGTCGGTCGTTGCGATACGAGTGCACACCCGCAGCAGCAGGACGAAGTCGATGCGCGAACGGAAACCCTCTCCTACGACCTACTCGGCGACCACTGAGCACCAATGAGCCCGTGCGTTTAGAAGACGCACTCGGCCGAGAGCTGGTCATGGCTCGACTCGCATAGGGGTGGCCCCGCCAACATGTGTTAGTGCGTCGCTCTCTCTCTCTCTCTCTCTCCCGCTCTCCCTCTCTCTCTCTCTCTCTCTCTCTCTCATCTTTGCCGTCTCTCTATCCGCACGATGGCTGTCCGCGTGTATGCGCTAGGAGAGCGTGAGTGGCGTCGTCGCAACGGCAGTGGCGTAACCGGGGCGCTTCTCATAGCGCGAAATATTTTCAGAGGACCTTTACAGCTGATTCTTCTTGAATCGTTGAATGTAGCGACGCTCAACAAGTTGGGGCTGCTCGTACACCGCGGTTAGGAGAGATTTTTACCGACCGATATCGCGAATAAGATGCGAACTATGCGCCATTTCTCTTTCGCAATATTCGGAGACAATCTTGTGAAAAACAACGAGCGATTGCCACGTTCTCGTTCAAAGATTTGCCGAATGTTTTGCGAGGGAGTAAATTTTGTGGCAGGAAGTTCGTAATAGATTTCAGGCTGGCCAAATGGAAAGTTGCTCGAACGTCCCACGGTTTGCTAATTAGAATTTCGATAATCCCCATTAGACAGCAGTATTTGTGACAGTAACGACCTTCAAGCCCAAGGTGAAAGGGATATTGTGTCGTTGTCAAGCTGCGTTGCACGGATCTATCGAAGCGATTGTTAGAGGATGCATTAAACCGCGATTGATTTAGTTAAAACGAGACGAAAAAATGCGAAGCTTCGGGGTTACGCCACTGAATAGCACACACTAGGAGAGACTTGCACAGGCATCGTCGACCCTGGTTGCACGATCGGCCAATCACACAGCGTCTAGGCCAATATCCTGCGGGATACGACGCATACATACGCAACCAGTGCATACATGCAGCTGTATGCGTGCGTAGGCACCGACGTGTCGTTGTATGCGTACACCCACGTCTTTTACCCGGATAACATCGCTAGCGATGGCTCCTAGTTTTTTAAACTCGCAAGCTTTCGAACAATTTCTTTCTCTCTTATCGTCTTGACAATTTTTCCGTACTTGCAAATATACTTCTTCGGCCTTGTAAACGCTAAGGAACAAATACGACAGGATATACGATTAAAAACAGAACGATCCTGATGAAAAAAAGCCGTAACGTTTTTGAACAAAATTAATATACCTTATACCTAATTCTATTCTCAAATGCGTTCATCGAATAATTTCTTTAAAAAAATTCATCGATCGGTGATTTGCCGAGCTAGTCTCGAGGCCATCGCTAATGCATTCGTGTGTTCAGTTTCTCCGGGCATCGAGGACGAAAAACCCGCGTGTCTGTAAGCGTCCCCGAAAATTGCCACCACGCCCAGTCTCTTGCGATGCGACCGCTGATTGCGCCTGCGTCTTCTTATAAAATCCTACAAATTTTCCCAGGGTTGTGGGACCCTCCATGTCCACGCAAATCAAATATGTGACTTATGGTGGTCTGCCTCGAGTCTCCACCCCCTAGAAGAACCAACTTGGTAAGATCAGGCAAATATAGCGGCAGGAAAAACTATTCACGCTCTCCTCGATTCTAGATTGTTTCTGTTAGGACAGAAAAAATTCTCAATGATATTTTTTGCAGTTCAACAATTCTCAGCCTGTACATTATTCGGGTAGGTGAATAATTTTTCGGCGTACAGATCGGTGGCTATGAAAATTGCGCAAAACACGAGGAAACGACGTTGAAACGCTATCGTTTCGAAGCGTCGCGTCGGTTTCCGCTCGATAGTTCTCTCTCTTGTTCTCTTGTTTCGCTTCTCATTTCCAGAGTCCCGCGCCCCGCGTCCCGCACGCCGCAGCCCCCGCCACGAACACTTTTCGCCGGTTCTGGCTTCTTTTTTTCACGAAAACCCGGTCGCCCTGTGACAAGAGGGTGCTGCCAGCCTGCTGCTAAATCCGGAATACCAACGCTGCATGTTTTATCCAGCACAGACCCGAGCATATTGGAGCACACTAATTTCTGATACGGGGATCCCGTGCGCGCGTCTAAAAATATTTTGATTTTTCATTAACTCATGATTTCATCAACATCCGAAATAATCCGAACAATAAAAGCATCTGTTGTGCGACAAAAATATAAAGATGACGGTTTTGGAATGTTATTGAAATGCGACGAGTCTTCGACAAACACGTGTTACGCAATGATGGAACGCAACGAACACGATAGCAATCGAAGCCTAATTTCAGGTTCCAATGATAAAAACGCGGCACAGAAGTATGTAATAACAAGACATCGATTGCCGAGTGATGGATCAACGTACTCGTCCGTTTTTTGTTCTCAAGTTGGCTCGGCCTGGTGCATGCTTAGCACACCACGCTCTAACGCAACGTCGTGTATGGAATTTTTTCGGATGACGCAGGGCGCAGGGATACAAGGATTCACCTTAGCAGCTTCGCCTTCCCCCTTTACCATCGTCGCTTGACTCGCCTAGAACCCTCCACACTCTCGCAAACGCATACATGTACGCGCAGTATTCCCAGCAACAGAAGCCAGCTCTAGGCAAAACTGTACTTTGATGTTTTTTCTTCTTTTTTTCTTTTTTCGTCTGCGAAACGAATCCCAAGTGCATAGAAAATCGTTTACAATTGTTTGCTTACGAGAAAACGTAGCATATCTTTTGCAATATTTACTTTTTCATTTGAGAGTTGAATTTTTTCTTTTAGTCTAGCCAACATATGACAGGCTGGATGTTAGGCTAGCGAACGTGTAGAAACGCGCGCAGACGATTTTCTTTTCGGTCGTAACACGCTATCATTTCTGTTTATTGTGTCCTCTTCTTTCGCCGTACGAACTCGTCGAGATAAGGCGAATAGGGGAATCGGAGGCGTGTAGATATTTTCGGTACTCTAGCTGCTGACACTTCGCGAGACCATGGTAAACAAGTAACGTTCGTGTGGCAGCGCGTAACGGTCTTACCGACGCGACGCGCCACGAGGAACACCCATTGCTAAAATGTATGTTTGGTCGGTGCGACGCGACCCAACGATCCGCCGTGGAGACAGGAAAAGTAAATTATCGGGAGGGAACGCAATGCATTCAGACGGGGATATATTAGTGATAGATAGTTATATACTGCGTTGCACATTATCTATGATGATACCGACTGTTTGCTTATCGGGTCTACAGATAGCACAGCAGTCTTGATTCCGTATTCTCGCGTATTTTTGTCGAAATCTTCGTTCCGCTCGAGGCGTGCTGGAAAGATAAGAAAAATTCATCGGATAGAAACACAATCGAGAACATTGCACGCGTATCACGCTGGAAACGGATAAAAAACAATTGACGGGCCGTTATACCTACCGGCACGGTACCCACATGCTGCACGCTGCACACTGCACAGACAGCTGCGCGTGTGTGGGTGTAAAATCTTTTATGGGAAACCCATTTTTACATGGGTCCCGGGTCCCTTGGTCTTCTTGGGGCCCAGTTTCAGCTGTAAAGGTGGATGCGAGCAGTTTTTCGATCCCTCGGCAGGAACCTGTTTTCCCTCTATGTCTGCCCTCCCTGTTGTCCTCGCGGTTCCGTGAAGTCCCACGGAAATTCTGATTCCTAACCGCATGCCCCTGGAAAAATCGCTTCGAAATTCCTTTTCTCTCTTCATGATTCGACTCCGCGAAGGAACCTTGAAAAACTGCGATAAAGAAGAGAAGTATATGATATTTTCAAAATTCCGATTCAAAAAACGTGTGCCGGATCGAGCGAAATTACAAAGAATCGACGCTGGGGACCCAGCACGCGAATGAGCGCGAAAGAGCGAGAGTGAGAGGGAGAGAGAGAGAGAGAGAGAGAGAGAGAGAGAGAGAGAGAGAGAGAAGAAAGAAGGAAAAGGGTATTACGTGTCGCGGCGGTTCAGCGCAGGTGAATGGGGCATTGCACCCGACTCGACCCGGCGCGGCTGCCCTGCGCAGAGAGTAGAAAGGAGGCTGCAATGAATGGCCCCCGGCGAAGGTTGATCTTAAACAGCAGAACGAAGTGCGTTCGGTTACAGAGAATAATTGCACTTGACGCCCGAGGGTTCCCACCAGACCAGAAATACTTTCGCCATTGTAAGGCGAACAATGTATCAGCAGGTAGCTGATCATCGATCGGAATCCCCTCGGTCAATGGCCTTGCAATGCGCCAACAAACGACGACGCCCCTCTTCATGGGTCCCGACCAGACGTACTAGAGAGGCGTTAATAAAAATCGGAGAATCCTTCCCCCCTCCCCAACCCACTCCCTCTCTCCGTTACACCTCTCGCAGTTACTTCCAAAAAGTATTCTTGCGCGTAGATAGATACACCGCGACCACTGACCTTAGCCATCGTAACCTTCGCGTGAGATCTCAAGTACAATAAACCCTCCTATAACGCGGGGCAAAAGTTGTGATTTGTGTTAAATTAAATTGAATTGAATTTAATTCGATACTAATTCTGAGTTTGTTTACAACACGGTACGAATTAACCACGTTATAGGAGGGTCGACGGTATCAAGAAAACGCGAAAGCAGGTATTACAAGTTTATGCGCAAACAGAACGCTACAACGATACCGATACGTTGCCCGAGACTTGTTCGAATTTTAGAGCAAACAGAAAATGGAAAGCTCGTAACGATAAATTATGCAAATTAGAGTGTCGTGTTCGCGTAGGAACAAGGTGGCGCAACAAGCAACGGGACATCGGATTGTTGTTCAACGGCAGTATGCTACGGAGTGGGGAGTCAAGTAATCGGCGGCAACAACATATCGTTGCAATAAGAGGAAAAAGGCAAGCAAGGTGTATCGGGCAGGCCTTGTCCCTACGCGTAGGGCCCCTCGGTTTATCTGTGCTAGGCGAGTGTCAGTGGGTCGACACCCCCCAAACCGGTCCTGATCACGTGGAATGCTAGCCTGCGGTGCGATGTTGCCACATATATGCATGATTTCCCAAAAGTGCATCCAGCAGGCCTGTTAATCGCGCGCGCGCAGACACGCACGCACACGGATGCGCTCTCCCCCCGTCGCCGTAGCGCGTACGATTTCGAGAAAAACCGTGACTCCGGGGCCCGGAGTTTCACCAACCAGCCGCTGAAATAATATTCGGACCTTGCTTTCCGGTGACCTTCGCTCGTGGCCACGTGCGCCAGACGGTGTAACCTGCGACATTTTCCTCCGAAAATTATCCAAATGATCTTCTGTCTACTTTTTTATCCAATTAAAACAAAAAAAGTCATCGAAGACATCGCGCGGTCACCATGACAGTTGTTTATCGTAAAATGGAAATTTCAAATGATAAAATCGATCGGCGACACACGATATCCCGTTACAGCGTTACATGTTGATTTCGTGACGCCCGAGAAACAATGCACCCGGAGCATGTTATTTAATTTTACGTTTGACATTGATCTCTCGACCGAAAAGGAAGGAAAAGTGAACAAAAACAAGAAATTACAATTGCAAATGAAATAATCTTACGGACGGCACGCGGTCGGTCGAGGGTATCAAAAATTGATGCTACCGTTATCCAAGCCCAATGGCGTAACGTTCTAAACGAGCGAAGTGTTTTGTTCCAGAGAAAATAGTCCGGCGTTCGAGCATTTTTGTCGTTGCCGTTTGCCGTCTTCTATCTCTATCCTCTGCTCGTGGAAACAGAGCCTCTTGTCCGCAACATGCTAACATATCGTTAGGGTCTCTTGGGTCTTTCTAGCAGCGCAGCGCAGCGCAGCACGACGGCAGAAGAAAACCAGCAGGACTCGATTTCTACGCCAGGTCAAACTAGAAAGTGCCACATAATTTACGCATCTGTGAGAGCGACGTTCCCGTCGACGATTGGACAACCCTACCCTCCAAGGTCATCCTTTTTCTATTCTCCGACGCGCGTCCTTTTTATGCCTGCCCGAACGGGATGGAAGGAGTTTTTATACACGGCGTGTCCTTGTCGAGACCGACAATGGCTGCGTGTTTCCTGTGAGGCACCTGTTGTATCGTTGCTCTTTCCGTAATGTGCACATCCGACACAACCGCGCGATCGACGAGGCAAGCCGCATTTTTCCTATTCCTCTTTCCCCTTCCCGACTTCTCCCTCTCTCTCTCTCTCTCTCTCGCACACACACACACATTCACACACGCCACGCTGTGCCTACTCCACTCCCCCGCCGATCCCTCTGCAACGGACAAAAATAGTCTAACGTGGGGGAGAAAGAGAGGATAGCCTTTGTAACGTGCAAATGCAGGCGATAAGAATAGCACACATACGTCCCGGAGAAGGGCGAGGAGGCAGCCCTTTTGTTCAAACATCGAGTTCGTTCCAACAGCTCCCCGAGCGAGATCTTCCCTGGGTTCAAGGTTGCGCGATTTCACAACAGAAACAGGAAACTGTCGCGGAGGAGTCGCGCTTGATCGCCCTACGCCTATGCCCCGCTATCTACAACATATACAGCAAGATACATATGGCAAATAGTTAAAAATCGAAACTAGCCGGAAGAATTTTTACGGTTGATATACGTAGACTGCGGATCATTATGCGAAATGAGAATCGTTCGCGTTAACCCCTCGCAGTACGATTTATTTTACAATGATTAGAACTTCTTCGACACGTTTACAATGTACTAGGAGAAAAAGAAAATTACTTTCACGCGTTTTTCAAGACCTAATGCGCGGAACCAGCAACGAAATGACAACGTGGCCCGGGCGAACAGCAATTAACAAATCTTACGCCGCTGCGCAGTATTCTCGAACACCGGCGTTTCTTCCGATCCCGAGCATCGTAATTTCTCCACCGAGTAAAAAGAAAGAAATTGAATAAAACGAACAAAGTCGGCCGGAGCCTGAACGATTACGGGGACGTGATGTAATCCGCGCTGGAAAGTCGAAGAAATGCTTGGAAGAAAGTCGTTGAACCAGATTGCCGCCGGAGCATCGACCAAGAGTCGACGGCCGCTGACTATGCTGCGCCTCTGGCAAAAAAAAAAAAACGTTTGATTACCCAAAACTTTTCTCAGTGTGCATTAGTGTATAAAAACGTAGTTCGTCTTGTTCGTTCACGCCATATATAATAATTGTTGCCAGAAATAATTGTTGAACAATGCTTGTTTCGTTGATATTGTTTGTTAAATATCATCGATTCATCCATAGTATCTTTTTTTCTGGTTTATCTTGAGAATCTCCTTTAAAACAATTACAAAAAAAATGATTAAAATTCCTATTAAATTATTACCGGTAGGCAATTAATAAATATCATCCAATTACTAACTTTGTTTTCGTAACGACGAAATATACGAAGTTGTTGTCTATTCTAGGTTTCTGTAAATTGTAGAATGACTTTGCATAAATAGGTTAGGCTATAGATAGATAGATAGATAGATAGAGGTAGATAGATAAAAAGAGTGGGAAAGAGGGAAAAGGGTCCCGCAAATAGAGGAAAACCTGTTTTATGTCGATTGCGAGTTCTACGTCCTTTCTGTGGGCTTCCCGTTCCTTAGGGACGCCCTATGTCTGTTACAGGGTCAATTCATGGTGAAATGTTGCGTTACGGAAGCCAAGGGCCTGGTTCGCCACCTGAAGGGATCACGCGTAAATTGTAAATGTGAGATACAAGAGCGACTCGAGTTTTAGGGATATGTAAACATATGTGCAAAAGAATTCATTAAAAAATAATTTTTTCACGTGTTTAGAAATATGTTGCCCCTAGCAAGATATTCTACCGGAGAGGAAATGAGAGTGCTAACGCCCGGGGTCTTTTCTGCCACCGCTTTTCACAGCATAGACAAAGACAGAGCATAGGCAAGTTAAGCATGGAACAGAACCATACCCATTTTTAACGTGCTAAATGTGGGTATAGGTCCTGTTCCACGCTAAACCTGGCTATACTCTGTCCCTGTCTATACCGACAAAAGTAATATCCTCTCTGATTCTACTTTTTGCAGAAAGTTTAAACTTTCAGGACACGACGAATTTCTTCATACTTTTTCCGGAAGGATCTTCTCAGTGTTCCGTAGAAAGCAAAACGGTAATTCTGCCTGTTCCGATTTCTCTAATTGTCTTGATTTTCAGCACAGAAAAGAGACACATCGTCGCGTTGAATTTGAATGCAAACATGGCGTCACGTATAGAAATTTTCAAGAATACGGTACCGCCATCTGACGGGAAAACTACGAATCCTCGTTTCAACCATCATTGGCCATTCGGTTGAATCGCATGGCGGAGACCAAAGAGTATTAGATAGAGGCGAAGGTTCCATAAGAGCCCTGTGTTAAATCTGTGGCTCGTTTTGCAGCGCTCCTAGCGTGTCAGATCCTGAACTATTCAGTTATCCCCTTGCCCCGCAACCCGAAACCAGTTCCCGCCACAATCCCTCATTTTTCGGGTCGCTACTCTAAGACTAAATTTTTTTATGGCTATACAAATACTTAAAATATTAATTCATATATTATACATACATGTTATACCGCTAGGAAAGAAGAATACAAAATACAATTGAAAAGTACATTTATATTTATTTTTAAAACAAGTATACGTATACAAAAACTTATACCAAAATATTTACCTTTTATAATATTTGCATATTACATATTATCAAATTACATATAATCATTACAAAAACTTTTTATATTTACTGCGAATGTTCTGGTCCCCTTTTCGGTTGCAAATGCAGCAATGCATTGGCATTTTTGTTTAATTTAAAAATCACAAAACGAAAATACTCAGGAAAATACGAAACGGTGAAGTACTCACATCGATTTGATCACAAATGGCGTACATGGATGGCGATGGCGTGGGGACGCGAAGATTTCAGTCGGCGTGTACAAGAAAAATATAAGAAGGGAAATAGAACTTATAGAACTGAAATATATAGTTCAGTATCTGACATAATAGGTGGCGTTGCAAAAGTGGGCCACAGCACCTTCGCCTCTATCTAATCCTCTTTGGCGGAGACGTTCTGTAAACGTTCTGGAACTGTCAACCTCCCGTGGGATCGTGTTTGTTTTGAATTTTTCCGGAAGAATAATATACTCGCATCGAAATGCATGCGTTGGCACAGAAAATAATCTGCAACTCGACCGAGGAACTCTCGCAAGACGTCGCTACATTTCAGGAAAAGGCGAGTACTGTGATTTCAATATTTCCAGAGGCATTTCTAAAAGTAATTATTGACTGACAATCCCGTTTTGTATCTTTTAGTACGAAACTAGAACCACCTTCGACGAATTAGACAAATACCAGTTACGGGAGAAGCTATGGGAAGCGCTGTTCACTTCTTTGTCCAATGATCGGTCACCTTCCCATCAGCGAAGCTGCCTAGCCGTTTTACGGATTCTCAGGTATCGCTGTTTTACTACAGGATATGCCAATTACAATTGATCAATTATGTCGCCGTATTCAGCATATATTATAAAGTAATTAACTTGTTTTTCTCTGTTAACATAGCCGCGACAAAACAAATTTGAACGAATTAGTCACAGACGATAGACTAGATCTGATATTAGAGATGGCAGCATTGAAGAATCCTGGCGTAGAGGAGCAGACCACTTTTACCAGTGGTAAGACTCTTCTGTATACCTATAATATGTACAAACTGTCGCTCTGACATTCTTGTTTTACAGTTACTATCGAAGCTTTAAAATTACTGTGCAATCTCATATTTAATAGTACAAATGTACAGCAAGTATTACCATCAACGCATTGCCTATCCTGCGTTGTCGAGCGCATGAGACAGTACGACAGCGACACTCCTTACGACGTGATGCTCTTCGATACGAGAGTCCTGTTTCTAATCACTGCGACAAACTGTTCCACGAGAGAGACAGTTAAAAGAGACCTGAGAGGAGATACGTGTCTTGTTAAGATGGTGGAGAACATAGAGAAACAAAGTGGAAACGAGAAGAATGGTACCATCAAGGTACTATATACCAGCCACAAGTAAATCGAAGTTCAGATAAAAATTCATGTCAATATTTATTTTACAGACGGAGTTTGCGATGTTGGCGTGCAATGCGCTGAAAGTATTGTTCAATTTGTACATGCACTCCGATGACTCTGCATGCTTGGTAGACTTGGAGGAAGAAGAGCAGAATAAGAACTTAATGTCAACTCTTTACAAGTTGCTGTTAAAATGCGAGCATGAAGACGATGTCCAAAGGTAGACTCTGCGCGCTATCGTGATTGTACCGTTGATATTACGTTCTTCTTACTCGGCGGTAAATTTTGTCACAGTGACATAGTCAATTTACTGACAGTGGTACCGTACAACTGTTACTCGATACTCATACCTCCGACAAAGGAAAAAGGAAAGCACGTGTTTGAAGGTGTGAACATGGCAGCCGTGTCTGTTCTACTGAAATTTCTTGACAAACGACTGACCAATAAGGACGATTCCACTGCCTATTTCAAACTCAATCCAATCGTCATCACGATGATCAGAATGACCGAAACCGAAAGATTAATACGAAAATATACTAGATTACAGGTACAAGAAATTTCTTTGCATTGCTTTCTTTTCCCTTGTTAAATCGTCTCTTCGGTGGTGTAGTAACAAGTTTCCTGTCTTTTTCAGATCTTACCTCCGTTGAAAGATGTAATGCATCGTCCTGAAGAGGGAACGACTCTGAGGGCAAACTTGTGTAAATTGTTAACTTCTCCTTTGACAGATTTACGAGATCTAGTCGCCGAGTTTCTATTCGTACTCTGCAAACAAAATGGTACGAGTTGTCATGTGCGTGTATTGTTGTATACGGGTCAGCGGGAGAGTGAATGGAAAATCTACAAAATGTTACTTTCAGTTAGTCGCATGGTGAAGTACACAGGATATGGGAATGCAGCAGGCATGTTCGCAAACAAGGGATTACTGGGCTCGAAGAGGATACAAGCTGATTATTCTTCGGAATCGGAGGACAGCGATACGGAGGAATACCTGAGGCACAAAGAACAGTGAGTACAAACGAAAAAAGATTTTCCGTGGACAAATAATTGCACGATTTCCCTTGAAATAGATAACTTTGTCCGGAAAAAGTTGTTCATACAACGATAAATAATTATAATAAGATAGATGTAAGTCACTTAGTTAAATTGTATCGTGTTAGGCATTAACTGGTACATAAAATGTACTAATTAGTTTGTTTATATGCAACGAGTAGGTTACGAGTAAATTCATGTGGTACTGTTAAGTGACTCACTCTGTATAGGTGATTTGTAAAGCTTCTGCTTTTTAATATTCGATTGCGATTTAAGGATTAACCCTGTGACCGGTTGCTTCGAGCCTCCGAAGCCTAATCCTTTGGAAGGGATGTCGGAGGAGCAAAAGGAATACGAAGCCATGCAGCTTGTAGGACTTGTAGACAAATTAACGAAGTCGGTATATAGTCGGCTGATCAGAATGATCTGTAACTCAAGATCGTTAGCACGCGTAGCTTGTTTGACAAGGGCATTATCATTTCAGGGAAGGAGTGGTGGCACCCTGTCGGATCGGGGAGGATGGGAAACCGAAGCCCATTGAACATATTCTAGAGTTACACGAACAACTACCTAAACAACAATACCGTCGCGACTCCGACGACTCCGATTGAATGCGCTAAAAGAAGAAAAACATATTTATTATAACTAACAACTATTTATGAAATACAGGCACTCTGCTTGTTCAAAGCAATAACGAGAGTGTTTCTTTCTTTCTACACCTTTCTATACCTTATGTATCGTTTTTAGATGATCCTCGAAGCAGATTAGAGCTAGACGTTGACGCGGGAAAGGAATGAACAAACTCTGTCTGATCCGTTTGCTTACTTTATTGAAAAAAGAACAAAGAACAACATTACAAATTAAACAATTGGCAGGAAAATAAAAAATATAACAGTTTCCAAAATCACATGAAATATTTTAAACATTACAATTTTGGTAAATTATGTTATGTGCTTTCGTGAGCATCACAATATATTATTATTGCATTTTTGCAGCGTATGCGCAAAAGACAAGAACGTATGTTTCTACAATGTTTCAAAGAACTGCGATAGTTTTTGAATATAACCGGCTTTGGAAACGTGTCACCGCGGAACGCTGAGGCGAAGGCGAATTGACAGGTAAAATGGCGAGAAAAATCGTTTAAAGTTCACGGAACAACTGTACACTTATATCACCCTTCGTGGTCGCGGGGTTATAGCAACCGCACGCCCTCATCAACAACAACCAGACACTGTGTGTCTCAAAATGCCTTTTTTTCGCCCGTCCCGCGAAAAAACCTTTCCAAACGCACACACGCGATACATTTGACAAATATATGTATAAGTAGCAAATGTCTCCATATATCTTTAATTACGTAATAATATAGTTATGTAGATTAAAATATTTATTCATTTGTTTTTTTCTTTTTATTGTTGCTTGTAAAAGTGTATATAGATGTGTATACGTATAATACCATAAATTTGAATATTCCATATAAAAATGAAACTAAAATTTAGTAGGTACGATGTAGAAGAAAAAAGAAAAAAAAGGAAAAATATAATAATAATAATAATAATAATCATAGTAATAGTTATAATAGTAGTAGTTAATAATAAGCGAAAAACCCGCGTTAAACGAAAGGAGAGACCCCGGGTCGAATACACATATATGTATGTATATACCTAACACAGATATACACGCATATATACTTACAGTCTTCTTTTTTGTATTTATGTGTGTATACGTATGCGTTATATAAGACTAGGTTTAACAAACTTTGGGGAAATTCGTGGGGGGCGTAGAAGGAATTAAAATTAGAATCGTCAAAGGTATCGCATTCTTCTTACTTTTTTTTGTTTGTTTGTTTGTATGTATGTTTGTTTGTTTGTTTGAAGGACTTATTCGAGAAATGGATATACATATTTATGTACGTACGCGTACCATGTATATAAATATATATATATTTATTGTAAATATTGAAATATCTCGGAAATGAAAATTCGCGGCTATAAATATATATATATGTATATACACATATTATATATTTTATGTCTAAAGGCTGAGTAGTCTTAGGGGGACTGACAATTGATTACACGGTCCGATATAATATATATATGTGTGTGCACATTACATATTACCGTACGTGTAACAATAAATAATACAACATTTACGTTTATAACGCGCGACCATGCTCCTTGGCATCCCATTAGCATATATAAAAAATATATTTGGAATACACGCTTTCTCCATATTGCATTTACGATTTACCGTTTTTTCTTGTCTTGTACTATCCTTTTATATAATATCCTCTCTCCACTCTTTTTGAAGTATAAGCGACTTGTCGGAACATTTAAAATCCATCCCATATTTCACGAATTGTCTCATTTAATAAAAAATACCAATGGAGGTCTCAGGAATACATGGTTTACTACACACATACTGAACAGTGGATTTCGTTCCTTCCATTTGGTTGTCCCTCGTGTCTACGCGTACCTTATTATTTCATCTTTTCTTCCTGTTTGAGACGTATGCACAATACCTACTACATATATACATACATCGTTTAAATGTTACATCTCATTCACGTTCTCTGGTATATAAGAAGTTCTCCTTAACATATGGCTCGGCGTTCATTCTCTTTCTGCTGTAACAAATTCAACCGGGGCAATATTCTCGAAAGATCACCCTGTGTACGTCTCACATTGACTCTCCTTTACCATGAAAGGTTTTGATTTATTATCCAAGGATAGGATAATTAGAAGACATTTTATTTACGACATTGTCTAGAAAAGCTCATAAACGATTCAGATCTGTGTCCTCAGGTCTGGTATCAGATATATTGATTACTGCTTTGGGAGTAAGCCCACTCTCTTTCTCGACCAATCCTGTCAAACCTGTTGCAGTTTGAATACAAAGTTCGAGGCCGTGAACTCTTTTGAACCCTTTATGACTAGATTGTATCAAGAGCTTCCAGGTGCAAGACTTTGCGATCATCGAAAAAACCCTAGACTACACAAGATTTGGCAATCGATGCATCCGAGTCCAAAGAAATCTAAACTAAAAAGTGAATCTGGTGATACTAATTTCTGTATTACAGAAATTACAGTCAAAATATCTGTGTATGTTATGCACGGACTTTGGAGCAACTAATGGAAAAATATTATTCGATCTCCACTGGTACGGTGTTGTAACTTATATTACAGAAATTACTATAACTATAAATAACATATTATTGCAGTGTCTCGCCTGAATGAACAAAATATATTATCAAAACCAATTCCTTCTCAAGAAACGATTTCACCTAAAGCTTTTACCCTGTGTGTCTGTCTATTCAGTGAAGATTAAACGACGATCATAAGAAAAAAAATTTTCTTCGTTTCCACTCCAGCTCTTTCCAAATGGAACGCCGAGCCAGACCAAGTCCAGAAAATGCTTTGCCCAGGTAGATCTTTTGCTTACATACATCGGGTAGAACAGAATTACTCTTCTATAGAAGAACTGCCTCTAATTAGTTTCGAAGACGTTCAATTGTCTCTAGTCCCAAATGGAGTATTACCGTGGACAACAGGGGGCAGGAGGGCAGGGGGGCTTGGCTACTTTCTTGCCAGGTTCAACAACGAGTTCATCGTTGGAAAAGTATGAAAAAAACAGAGAGATCATGGGGAACATTGAAGGGCGTGCACCGATGACGCCAATGGAATGCAACGGTTTCCTTAGTATGTCCATTTGTGGTCAATTTGATATGTCAAAGAAAACATCTCCGAAAAAAACAAAAAAAAAACAAAGGAACGTGTCAATATCAAAGTAATTCGCGGTTTTGTATACATATATGTGTGTGTATATTATATATATATATATATATATATATATATATTTTATATATGTTATATATATATATATATATATATATATATATTGTAAGAGAAAAAACAAAAATTGTTCTCTTCCCTTGGTTTTATGTTGTCTTCTCTCAGCCCAAATATCGTATATATTTCTCGTTTGCTGGTTTAAGTATTATTAAACGTCAAGTAACTAATGCGAATATAAATAAAGCTATCAGAGGCTTATTAAGGAATGAAACAAAGTTTTTATATGCTGCTACGCCTCTTCCCTTTTTCTTTCTCTCTCTCTCTCTCTCTCTCTCTCTCTCTCTCTCTCTCTCTCTCTCTTTCTTTCTCTTCCATACATTCCTCTATCTTTATCTCCCTCTTGTCTCACTTATCACCTAGAATCATAGAATACATTTAAACATTTGTACTTTAACTGACTAAGCAAGGATTTTTCAATAATCATTTAATATTCATTCTTATCTTTTTTTTTGCTTTCCTTTATCCGTTTTATAATGTATGTGTGTGTATACATATATATATAAATATTATATATATGTATATATATAGAAATATTACATACATATATATATATATATATATATATAATATACATATTTTTTGTTTTTTCCCTCCATTTCTGACATCCTCCATACTTATTCTGCTTATTCGTCGTGTCTATTAAAAATGTAGAATCATCGACACCCCGTTGATACGCGGCAAATGGAACACTCAACTCAACTCAAATCGCTGTAAATAAATAATCAACGAGAAAAATAAAACGTAAAAATAGTGTATAGCGAGCGAGCTAAGCGCTTTATCTCCCACCTCGTTCCGTTTCGTTATAATTCCTATATGTATATAGAGAACAGTCTCAGTTGTTCGTATTTCAGTTTTCTTTCCTTTGTTTCTCTTCTTCTTCTTTTTTTTTTGTTTTTTGGCACTAAAGAATTTAATTTACGAAATAACGCGACTCGACGAAAGGAAAAAGAACTTTAAGAAACGCAGTAGACCGATTCAAAAAGAGCGCGGCCCATTCTCGGGAGATTCGAAATTACCGCGAAGCGCGCGGGTCCTCTCCATCTGACGAAAAGAAAAAAAAAACAGGAGACGATCAAAGAGAATATATGCCGGTCAAATGGGAATATGGAACGGGATAGAGATAGGACGAAGAGAACTAGCCGTTTGGCACATACGATTACGGCCAAAAGGCAACGATCGTCGATTGAATTTTGTAAACAATCTCAGGCTTCAACGGAAGAAAAAAAACATAGATGTTGTCTTGAGATCTCTGCGTTACACTACCTTTCACGAATTAAAAAAAAAATGAAAAACGAATAACAGCAAATGAAAAAGAGAAATGCAAAGTCTTTTGCTTAAGCTACACCTTAAATTAATGTCTATCGTTAAGAGATACGAAATAAATATAGAAGTGTAATAGTACTAATAATATTAATTATATAATATTGTGTTGTATTAATAATGATAATAATCCTAAAAAAACGTTGTTTAAGTCGTCCAACAAAAATAAAATTCAAAAAACCGATCAATTGGGGAACTGGAGAAGGGAATGGGGGATCGAGAGGCTACGAAGCGAGAAAATTCTTTTTCCCGCGCCTTTCATTGTCGCATCGATATGAGTATTCGTGAAAACAAGAACGAAAACAGAAAAGTCGAACGATCTGGAACAATGTAAAATCATAATAATAATAATAATAATAATAGTAATAATACAAATATGAACGTAAAACAATTATCAGAATCGACGAGCTTGCGAGATGAGACGAAAACGGTTGGGGGGCTGGGGAAAATAAACGAGAATTGGAAATACTAAAAAGACAATCAAAAATAGGCCCTGGCTAGGTCTGGGTTACCTATAAAAAACCTAACTAGATCTGGGTTAGGCCCGGGTTAGGCCTAACTCGAAAATCGAAAATAGGTCATGCAATAAAGAAAGATGAAAAATGAAAGAAAACAATAAAAGAAAAACACCACGAGATACGTAAATAATATAAAACAAACGGTTATCGTCGAACACAACAATCGTCAAGAATGGTAAAAGAACGTCCGAAGAGGAACGGAACCCGAACGACACCTCGACACATGGAACACACACAAGGTATATAATAATATTATTAATAACAATAATTATTATCATAGTTATAATAGTAATAATGCCTCGACGAAGAGATTAAAAACAAACGTTTTACACTTAATAATGTCCTACGAGAAAGAACGAGAAAAAAAGAACCACCAGAGTAAAAGGGAATGGAAAAAATGCCGTTTACAAAGTCAAGAAAAAAAAGCAACGAAGAAACACTTGTCGACGTAGTAAACACGAAAAATTTGGTTCCTACTCGAACCTGCTCCTACATATGTTTATATATATATATATATATCTTCTCTCTGTTCTTTACCGAACCTCTTACTTCACTCATCCTAAATCTTTGTACAAATATATGCCGAATAACGATTGAAGGAATAATAATATTGTTCTCCTTATCGTCTCTCTACACCTTCATCGTCCACAAATCATTTCCTTTTTATTTTTTTTTCGTTTTTTTTCCCAGTTATTTTGGTTGATTTTCGCAATGCATAAAAGTCATGTTCAATAAAAGATCCTCGGCAAATCGAATCTCGCCCGACAATTCTCGTTAAAGTATAACATCACCGTGTGGGGATTTAAACTTTCATTCGATTATGCTTCTCTCGCTTTTCGTTTCAGTTTAATGTATAATATAGTGATCGGCCGCGGCACGGCTTCTAGCGGATTGCCGTGACCTAAAAAAGTTAGTAATCGCAAAAGACATACGTTTCTTTTTTTTTTTCCTTTCATTTATCGTTTATCCAGGACACTAGGAAGACTATGATTAACCGTAGGCTAGAATTCAGTTTAAAGTTGCGTCGTGTGTACATGTGTGTATGTTGTGTGTTATTATTCTCATCTGTTTCTTTTTTTGTTCTTCACCTTTAAATCCTATCTGTTTATATTATTATAGTTCGTACATACATACATATATAAATATGTGTACAATTGTTATGCACAGGTGCCCCCCTCGTCGACACTAGCATATAGAAAAAAAAAAAACAAATACATGAGGGTCACCTAATATTATTGTATATATGTATATATATACATATATCGTCTATTGTGATGCGATCGTTCGAAGTCAGGAACATTCGTTTGAATATTTTTATACGTTTCACCCTCATCGGAAATTTGCCGTCGAAATATGCGATACAATTGTTCTGTACTTCATTGTCTTTTACAGCCGGCCTGACAGATTTTTGTCGCACATAGTCATAGAGCTCCAGCAAAAATAAACGGATAATATTCGTAAACATGTATGTATGCATTCGCGTCTCATGTATAATCGGGATACCAGGCGATTTTCGAAACTCGTGCGCGTACGTGGGTAGAGGTACGTGTCGATAAAGCAGACATCTACGATCCGGGAATAGATAAAGTCATTCCCATTCGAAGGTCGAATCCATGACTTTTTATGGACAAATAACGCTATTTAATTGTGAAGAATGAACGGCTCGAACCTCGAAGATTACTCTACGACAGGTTGCAGATTAGAGAACATTTGATTTGTTAATCAACCAGCCGATTATTGCAACGCTGCAGAGAAATCTCGAATTCGAATTGTTTTTTTTTTGGTCTTTTTTCTTGTTCTTTTTGTGTATGTGTGTATGTGTATTTCTTTTTTTTTTGTTGTTGTTTAAGCTGCACACATATAGCACGTCATCGTAAACGAACACAAAGAACGATCAGAAAAACCGAAATCGTGTCGAAAAAGTTCTTAGGTGGCACCTAAAAAAGGCCTTGGAAACTGTGTATCAGCGATTAAAAACATTGTATCAGTTAAAAATAATAGGTAGAACATATCCTCAAATACATTATACAATAGACAGTATCTTTCTTTTCCCCTTCTCTTTGTGAACTGCTTACGAATATAAGGTATACATACATACATATGTACTTATATGTACACATATATCCTATTATTCAGACATTCTTTTTGTTGTTGTTGTTTAATAAGTAGTTTCAACAATGTAAGCAGAGTTTTTCTTTATGTAGTTTATGTAGAGTGACTATTATAATTCTATACATATTAGGATAATAAGACTTTTGAGATTGTAAAAATCATCAAAAAATCTATCACAATTACCATTTACGTAACAAGTAATTCTCGTTTCTTTTTTTTTTTCTTTTATATTATTATTGTAATTTAAACATCAAGGCAAATAAGGGGTGAATTTCAACAGTGGCCTAAATTAGCCAAGTAGTCTTCCACAGATAAAAATATGTAAATAGAGTAAATCTATACTAAAATATTCAAGTATATATAAGGTGAGCGTAATATAATAATTTTGTGAGGTAAAAGACCCTCTCATTAATGGTCATCCATTCGTTACACTATGAGTTTAGTTTTCTTCATTCATTAAATACGACTGGCAAAAATTTTGCAACACATTCTTGTTATTTTTACTTCTTTAAAGTTCTTCTTTTTTTTTTTTTTGGATACTCAATATCTTTTTCTTTGTTTTCCTCTTGCATTCAATGTACCATTAGAGACCATCGATGGCATTGTGTATGGTGTTATTGTGCATCGAACAAAAACACACCTTCCACAAGGCGTCGCTAACAGCATCTCGTTTTGGTACCTCTAATTTATATTTACCTAGCAACAACATCAGAGACTCTGTAAGGACACAACTTATCCTGACGATACTATTATCACAGGCATTATTTATATAACTCTGCTAACCATGACTATTAAATACTTCAGAATTACTTCTTTTTTTCCTTTTAATATATATAAAATTAAAACTTCTAATAATAAAAGATGATTACGACTGATTAGCTTAGGTGTACGTACGTAGGCTTCGTGCAATTTACTACAAATGTTATGCGCAAATTTCCGAGTAGCCCCCTATATATTTATCGATCCTGTATTTGAGACCCTCCTCCTATATCTCTTGTTCTGCTCTCTCTCTCTCTCTCATACACACACGCGCGCACACGCGTACCCACACCCACCCTCTCTTTCTTTTTCGATTTAGTTTCCCATCTATAATACTCTAATCGCATTCTGCTCTCCGCATAGTCAATTGTATTCATTATGTGAAACAAATTTGAAGCTATCCAAGTAGAAATATATATATATGGATGTGCTTTCTAACATTTGGTATGGCAAGATAGTTATTCACATTCAATTGTTATTGTAGGTAATCATATAACACAGTATATAGCGATCTGCCTGAGGTATATATTTGTATATAAATATATATATACGTGTGTATATATATATATGTATACATATATATATCCATATATGTTGTATACACATTGCATTTTAATTTCAATCAAATCTTAAGGCTGATCATGTAAACAACCCTAAAAAATATGTGTATTTCTATATATGTATGTGTTTTACATGGATTTCTTTTTTTCTTTTCTTTACGGATCATGTTATCGTTATTATTAATTTCTTTTTTAGTATATACATAAATAGAAGTTGTTTAGCAAACTGTACGTTATTTGTTTTTATATCCCTTTTGCTTTTTTACATAGATAAAGTATTGTTCCTATGATACCGGTGGTATAATTTACTTATGAACCTTGTATAATATATTACAAGATCATTCCACGGCATTGTAAAACGTTGGAACGATTCTGTAATTTTTATAACAAATACATTTACTTGGTATGGATATATTATTATAATTCGCTAGCACCACGAACCAATAATTCACACGCATATACAGGGTGTCCAGGAATGGAACGATATCCCTGTATTTATAGATGGCTCACCTCATGTCCAACTATATGCCAAAATTTCGTTTTAGTAAAAGTCCCACCAATTCTGAGATACTGATGTTTTAATTTTTTTTACGAAAAATTTGACTTTGACCAGTTTATTTTATGCCATACAAAAAAAAAAAAGAAACTGGTCAAAGTCAAATTTTTCGCAAAAAAAATTAAAACATCAATATCTCAAAAATGGTAGGACTTTTACTAAAATGAAATTTTAGCATATAGTTGGACATGATGCGAGCCATCCGCAAATACAGGGATATCGTTCCATTCCTGGACACCTTGTATATAATACATGTATATATATATAGTATATTGTATTTATATGGTGGACCATAATAAAGCATCCTGAGTAAATATTGTAACCATTGTGTGTCTTGCCTATTATTTTTTTTTTGTTTCTTTTAACAATGCACAAATGGGATCTATCGTCGTCAATGGCAAATCTACAATAAATCGGTTCGATTTGTCCATGAAATATATATATGACGTGTGCCGATTCATTCCTCAAGACATTAAATGTTTGATTTTCAACATGTCATAATTATTTTCCATTCTAGTTAACGCTGTCTCAATATAATTGCCTCTTACGCTCTTTCTCTTTTCCCACCCTTTTCGATGATCTACTAATTCTCAAATGCACAGAGAAATATTATCAGGAACATATAGCTCTCGTATATTTTCTCTCTTTCTCCTATTTCTTCTCATTCTTTTTTTTAATCGTTTTTTAATCATTTTAAGTTCATTAAGCTTCATATGCCTGCCATAACAAAGAGTTATTGGTTATTTTGTTTAGTGTTTTCTTTCACACTCATCTCAATTCGTTAGAGATATGATATGACATTAGAGCAGGAAGTACTACCGTGTGTCGCAGCATGCAACACATTTTCTCTCTGACATGTTTAAGCACAAGTTCTTTTACGATTTTTCTGTACGCGTTTTCTTCTTTTTCACTTCTATACCGGATATAGTAGCCTAAGCTTAACGGAAACCTTTAGAAAACTTAGCGTGCCTACGAAATAGGTCTCGAAGTAACGGTCGGAAGAAAGAACCGTATATATACCGTGTACTCTTTCCTCCCCTCTCAATCGTGTGTGTGTGTGTGTGTGTCTGTCTGTCTCTCTGTGTCTCTCTCTCTCTCTCTCTCCCTCTCTCGGTGTATGTGTGTGTGTTTACATGCGTGTGTATGTATATACATATATACGTGTAATATGTGTCCGCCATAAGCGGTTTCATAACACGGAGAACCCGGTTTAAAAAATACACGACAAAAATTGTTGCTTCGAGAGCACAGATCGAAACCAGCGTGTAAACAGTGCTCGTTGAAGACTAGAATAATTTGATTTGTAAACATACCTAAAATACTGACGAGTCGAAGATGAAGATGCAACCGATGATTTCGATGAGAAAAGCTACTGCGTGTTGTCACTGAAGTTTCATTCCCCCTTCTCGCTTTCATTGCCCCTTCTACCGAAGAAATCGCCACTCTTTTTCTCTGTCTCGTCGCTTCTCCTTCCCCTTTTTCCTTTCCCTATCCTCCACTTCTTCTTTTATCTTGACGGTTTTTAAATTTATCTTGGCAGTTTATCAAATGCAACTTGCTAAATCACTAGTTATACTATTTTTTTTCTTCTTTGTTTCACTTTTGGTCGGAGATGTTACGTTCACCATTATTATTTGTTTCTTTTTTTGTTTGTTTGTTTGTAGTATTCATCGTTTCGACGTTGTGTGTTACTTTCATAAAACAGGGACGCATTTAAACTTCTTCTTTCGTTCTTACATTTTTTTTTTGGTTTTTTTAAAGGTTTTTGTTCCTTTTTTGTTACAGACTAATTAAGGCTGCATGCTGCACTTGCTTTTACTATTGCTTTGATAGGCCCAAATCTCAAATCTCAAAAGAACTTCGAACTTCGCCCAAACCAGGCATATGTATATATATATACTTGTCTTTGTTGTCTTTCCGATTTGTCCTTCGTTGAGAAGCAGAGCAGATTTTGTTTTGTCTCACAAGGAAGTTCCACTCGCAGGAGATAATCGTGACATACTTGCTTGGTCTGCCTCCTCGCTTCATGATATGTAAAGAGTGTTCAGTACGAGGACGTGATGATTATTTTTAGCCAGTGTTACGATATATCCCTCGGAAGTTATTTTCAAGCCGCAACATCGAGAAACCTGCGAGAATTGCATTCGGATTGGTTGACTTGGAAATACAACATTCATCGTCGTCAATTTTACTGCCTCTGTATTATCTATTATATGGATATTACGATTTCGATACATAATATCATAATAACTTACGAAACCTTACCTTCACGTATGGACATTCAAACTCGGAAATCAAGGAACCATCTCTGGAGAAAACAGCCACGTGAAAACGATTGCCGTGCGAGTCTCCTATCAATATGTCACCTGCATCGCTAATATCTATCCCGTTTGGGAAGTTTGTTACATTGTCACAGCCAATGCGACGCAAAAACTTGCCTTCCTCGTTGAACACTACGACGCAATGTCCCTTGAAGTCGCACACAAAATATTCTTTACCTGCAAAATATAGGATCTGTATAACCACGAACGATCGTAATTGGAAGATCGTTAAATAAATAAACAAATTTTTTTTCAATCCATCCGCAAAACCCGTAAGTATCTAAGTCTAAGGTAATGTGCCGATTATGAATTCCTCACCACTAATTGCAATATCACTTGGTTCTCTCATGTATTCACTGCAGTCGAACCATCTTAACAAGTTCCCTGTGTCGCTGATCACAAACACCGTTGGCGACACACTATCAACAGCCAAAATGTGGCCCTCGCTAGTAACAGCTAGGCCAGCTACAATATCGATGTAACGAATCGCTATCTTCTTAATAAAGTGACCGTTCTTTGTAAATATCTGCATTCTAGAACGTTCGTTTCCACGGTCACAGACAACAAACTTCCCAGTGTTTCTCATAACGGCAACTTTCCTTGGATACCACAGTTGTCCTTCTTCTTTGCCAGGAACACCAAATTGGAATTTGAAAACGCCAGTCTTATCAAATATCTAAGGAAAAGGAAAGAAAAGAAATTACGAACGGACTAGTCTAATAGAATAAATTTGATTTTAAAAACGCGTACTTGAATTCTGTGATTATTCGTGTCGGCGACAATAATGTCTTCGTCGGCGCTTAAGCAGAATCCATGGGGTGAGCTGAATTGACCTTTACTGGGACCTAATTGCCCAAATTTACAGCGGATATGCATGGGCGTCAACTTCGCGTTGTTCGAACGTGGATGTGCATAGTTTCCAGATCCGGAACCAGTCACGTTACCAACACTGTTCGGCACTACCACAGGCATGCTGTGTATAGAATCTCCCATTAAATCATCTACAAGAACAAATATGTATTCGGATAATAAATCGGGTGGCAATTGTTGCAACAAATATTGTATAATATATAATATAATATATTACCAGCAACCTGTGAAAGTATCGGCGAAGTGGAGGACGATAAAGACTGAAATCCCCCATTTAGAAGAGTGTTGGCAGCTAAACTTAAATTTGGCGTATCTACAATTGCTGGTGACGGACCCCTGCCACCATTCATCGCTGTGTTACCAAGGTCTGCGAGAGCATGACAAACAACAGAATTATAATTTGAAATGTTTCAGAGAGTAAACGATGGCCTTTACTCACCTTGGTTGCCAAGCGAATTCCCTAATTTAGCTAATGCCTGGAGATTATTGATCGCGTGGCTCGTAGAACTCAGATCACCGGCGAATAGGTCAGCCAAAGTGAAAGGTGGAGATGGGCTGGGATTTGAGCTGGGCCCGACCACGTTCGTGTCTCCAACCATTTCAACCTTTTCCGCTAAACTGGCTAGTTGCTGCAGATTGTACTCTTGAATACTGGTGAGGCCATGCATAGGACCTGGAGGAAGGGATACGGGTGCTGGTGGAGGTGGAATATTCTGTGGACTGGATGTCGTAGGTATAACAAACGAAGGTTCACCTTCGAACGAAGATTGCATTGATGCAGGAAGAGAAATGGGAGACCTTGTGCTAATGGAACGTGGGCAGCCCATCGAAGTGTGAACAACTTGTTGACTTGTACTCACTCCCGGGACCGTGGTGATCGGCTCGCTCTTTATCACTGGAGTAGCCTCAGTACGAAATTTCCCAAATACATCCTGCAACATTATTCGTTTTCTTTTGAAATCTTTTTCATTTTTTGTCGCTTCTACTTCTGCAAGCGTACGAAATTTTTAGACGACGAGACTTACCTTCACCGTTCTTTCAAATTGATCATAATCAGTTTGAAACTCAATCGAAAAAGAAATATTTGGTTTCGGTGTATTCTTGATTAAATTCATTAACTGAGTTCCTACGATCCGGCGAAGCGCAAGAATCTCCACAGCATCGCCATGTTCCAAAAGTCTGGAGGTGAAACGACAAGCATTCTCTATTTTCTCGACTGTTTTTTTCGACACTGTGTACAAAGAAAAAAAGAAACGAGAATTAACTGATACAAATCAATTGATGTAACAATATAATCACGCGTTTAAGAAATAACTCCATCCCACCTATGAAACGTGTCCATTATTTCCAGTTCTCTGTTAGAATGCAGCTTCTCAAGCTCAACTAATGCGCTATCGCGACATTTCTCTAATACGGCTTTGTAACTCTGAAATGTTTCGATAATCAGATCTTTGGCCTGATCATGTTGAGCTTGAAGTTCTCTGAGAGCATTGTCCAATTGAGCAGACACCTGATCACAATCGGCAATTCTTGCTTTACTTTCATTCACTAGTTTGATTAATTCTTCTTTTTGGCGTGGTTCTGCATCTACTAATCGTTCGTATTGATGGTCCGGGGCTTTGTGTTCGATAAGTAAACACTCATTGCATATTGGTTCCTAGTCAAAATAAATTCCATAGATTACTTTGTTTTTTCTACACTCGACTAAAAAATAGTCTTTAAAAAGTGTTAATTACTTTCCAAGGTACTCCAAAGTAATCCATACTACGTATGGGCCCAAATATTTTTTGGAGTTATGTATTTGTAGCATAAAAAAACAAAGAATTACCTGGCAAGTGTAACAATAAAACTTCATATTTTCGGT